>VWZU01010058.1:1160580-1211039 GCA_013397095.1 Sterrhoptilus dennistouni
GGGCTCCGCAGCCGCGGACCTTTCCCCTCTCCCTGGCCGCGTCCCCGGCACCCCCGGCACCCCCCGACACCCCGGGAGGCATCAGGGTGACAAGCCCCCTTGGCCGGTCCCGGCGGCGGGGACGTGACATCCCCGTGTGACATCCCCGTGTGACAGTGGCTCCGGCCGGGGCTCATCCTCGGGCGGGTGTCGGTCCGGCGGGCGGCTGTCCTGCCAGGATGGGCAAATGCTGCTCCACGTGTTTCCCCCCCTCTCTGTGCCAGGACGAGACGGTACTTTTTGCCTCTTTTTTCTATCCTTTAGGGAAAAGGGAAGCCGCGTTAGAGCCTGTGCTGATGCTTCTCGCTGGGGTCGGTGGCGGATGCGCTTCCCGGGGGCGGAGAGGGAAGCGATGCTCGGCTGGCTTGCAGTGCTCGTCTCCCCTGCACCAGGGACAGGTCTAAGTGCCGCTTTCTCGTGCACTGCAGTGCCTTACATAAGTTTATCCCGCAGTCTAAATGGACGGGTTGGATGCTCGTGAAGCAAGGAGGGACTGCTGGCATCTTCTGTAGCAACAGTCGGTTTGATACTCTGCTTTTCTTGCATTTTTAATAGCCATGTGGAGTACAAGTTATAAAGGAGAATTTAAAGTTTGAAGAGAGATTATTCAGCCTCTAGCTGTCTTAAAGTTTTACATCTCTAACAGAGGAATGATCCTCCAGTCTAGGAGAAGTGAAACACGACAAAACTACCTGTTTTCTTATGTTTATGTCAATCTAAATCAAACACATTCCTAGGCACCAAAATGGGTCATGTAAGAAATGTCAGTGCAGAAGTACACAGCTACAGGCAGCAGGAAAACAGCATGTGCAAGAGAAGTTGTGGGACACTTGGAACACATAGCTTTTACCATTATTCTTCTGGAAATTTGCCTGGGTTTTATGTACAGAAGAGTGAGAGAATGCATATATGCATTTAATTTGCTTAGTAGAAAAATATCTTGGCAGAAACACATGTTTGTGCAGCGTATTCTGTTAGAGTTTGGCTTTATGATATATTCATATAACTCTGTTAAATGAAAAACAGTGTCTCCCATTTACCTAATAATAGTTTAAATATAGCTTGAGATATGCCACTTACCATGTTAAGAAAAAGTGTGTGGGTTAATATAGAACTTGGCAAAGTGCAGTCGCTGTGGAATATCTAAGTGCTTGTAAACTTTAACCTAAAGGATGTTATGAGGAGGGATTACCTGACAATCAGCATGATTGAACAGCAGCATTAAAACACCTCTTTTTAAAGAAAGACTGTAGGTAGTTTTGAATATCAGCTGCAGTGGGATTCAGTTATTGCTTCTACAAGTATCATCTGAAATATTTATTGGTACAAGAGAATTCCCAATGTATATGATTCTCTTTCCAGTTATAATATAACACCTTGCCACAGGGAAGTCTGAATACAGCACAACAGTGACTAAGCACCATTTGCAGGTCAGGGATTTATATTTTTTTTTAGTATTTTTAAAGCTCTGCATAGAAGACTGAGGAGGAGGAGCAGTTTTAATAACAAGTGCCACAGAGCGTCTGTGTGCAGAAAGTTTTTAGGAGATACTGAGAGAACTCAGAAGTGTTTGTCCAGTATACATTTTGATCTTAGAATATAAGCAAACATGTAAGTTGGCAGTGGAGAGTCATGTCAATTTGGGAAAGTAACTCCAGGCTCCCATGTTTGCTTCTTAGCTGCTGCTGACTTCCTATGTGGATCTGAGCAATTTTCTGACATTCTTTGCCTGATCTGACCCATTTCCATTTCTACGATGGACCTACTATTACCTACCTATTGTTAAAAAAGTACCTGGAGGTTTATTTAATTAGTATTTCTAATTCATTAGTATCTCTCAGTTAGGTTGTAGCTCTCAGAGGAGAGAGGGTCTAAGACAAACCTCAAATCTGCCTCCTCATCCCTCAATTATTCCTGGTCTAAGGTAAAATCTTGACTTGTCCCCCTGGTGATGTCTCCTTGAGGATGTCTACCTGTCCTCTGAAGCTCCACACAACTAAAGCAGAGCCTTTCATAGAACCACAGAATTACAGAATAGTTTGGGTTGGAAGGGACCTTTAAAGATCATCTAGTCTGAGACCACTGCAATGAGCATGGACATACATCCTCAATGAGATCAGGTTCTCAGTGCCCCATTCAGCCTCTGCCCACAAGCTTTCATTACTACTTCCCTCTTAGTCTGTTTGGACAACACCAGCATCTTGCCCATCCTCAGGTCCATATTATGACGTCTCCTTACCAAGTTATTTTTCTAGGTCCTTGCATGCAGTTATATCTAAATTCAGCTGATTTTTTTCTGAGCTACACTGCTAAGTTTGGCCACTGTTATTTAATTGTACAACTGCCTGCTTTCTTCCTACACCTCTGCCTACCTGCCTGACTACCTGCCTTGTTTTTTAGAGCTGTTGCACCAATGTAGGTCATGCCTCAGTCCATCTTCAGGGTGTTTCGTTTTGAATGGAGAACTCACATGTGCCATTTTCAGTGTCTTTTTCACTTGCTGAAATGCTGTCCAACATCAAGCCCTTCACAAGAGAAATATTTGAGTTCTGTATGCTATAGAGCTGATGATAGGAAAATGTTTCTTCTATTCAACAGAGCAGCAGGGCAAACATATCATTCTACCTGTTTTATTCTACTTTTCTTTCTGTCTGAGTAGATGGGACATATTCCAGACACAAGACTTAATCATTATATTGCAGAGTTCAGGAATGAGGAAGAAGTTTTTCTTCATCTCCATCATGAGTGTAATCTTATTTTATGAAAATTACTTCACTATCAGAGTAATTTCTTGGGATGCAGCCAAGAGAAGATACCTTTGTCATCATTTTTCTAAAAAGTAACGCAGTCCATCTTTCATTAAAGTATGTGAAAAGTAAATGCGACATTTTAATTTGTGCAAAATGCACTGTTTTGGTTTCACATTTTTGGGCATAAAAAAGGGAATTCCAGATCACATCAAAGCAATATTTTTTCTTCCTTTCCATTTAACTACTGCACTGGAAATGGTGGATATTTGCACATTCTCCTCACAAGGTCTCTGATGTTTTCACCTGCTGAAAACAGGTGTGTACAACTGATGAACCTTATTAAACCTAAGTTAGATTTGGCCCTTGGATGCTCACCCTCAATGACTCAACTCCAAGTGTGACCTAGTAGTAAATCACTACAAAGCTCCTTTGATATGTTGAGCCTTAGTGGACACAAAACTCTTGGGAGGGCAGCTGCTTACCCTGCCTTCTCTTTCAAATACTTCATTGAGATAAATATTAATGAAGACTGATTAACCCCATGGAACATCCTCTGAACTTGGTTTCTTATCCACTTGTTTTGGAGAAGCTTTCCTTGTGTGCTTGTGAATTTTTGAATTGCTTTGATGCTTTGACAGTGGATGTATAGGAATCCCAGCACTGAATGTGATAGCTTTGCATTCTGAAGTCAGATCCAGATTTGCTCTACTGTAATGTTTGGTTTCCTTAGTGCTGGCATTCCCAGTTCTCTGGCTACACTGACAGTGGAGTGCTGGTTATCTGTGGAGCCACACTGATGATAACAAGCAGGGGTTTTTTTGTTTTGCATTGCTGTCGTGTTTACAATGTTACAGGAACAGCAGCCCAAACCTATCATGTCACACTGACAAAGCAGGCTGCAGTTACAGAAGATGTTGGGGATTTGTGAGTTCACTGCACATCCAGGAAACTGTGAAGCTGATTTGATGTTCAGCCAAAAGTGCACCTCGCTTCTGTTCCACAAGAGGAAGATAAGGACTTGTGCTGTTTCTCTCTAGAAGGACCCTCTGGGAAAGAGCAACTACTTGAGGCCTTGGCACTGTGGGCAACCCTTGCACACCTGATCTCCCAGGAAACATAAGTATGAGGTCCCAAAGAGCAGACAGGAAGTTCTGACCAAAATAAAACACAATGCAGGAAGTACTGGCAGAACAGTAAAATGACAGTGAAGGCACCTGAGCTGTGCTGATCTGGCTGCCCAAGGTAGCCCCGGGGGCTGCTCTGCTCTGGAAACCACAGCCCCAGTGTGGTGGGAGGCAGACATGACTCCCACTGCCCTGGTGGGTTGTTGTCCATGCTGGAGCTGGAGTTATGGGATAGTATTTTTAAACTGGCACCATGGCAATTCTCCACATTTTTGGAGAGGATGCCACCACCAAGCATCCTCAACGGTAGGAAGAACTTTATCTAAGATAAACCATCATGTAAAATGTGGAGCCTGTGATATTTCTTATGGAGGATCAAAATTTTAAACACCTTTTCTCCCCAAGAAAGTTTTTCTTTTTACTTGTTTTTAATTTTCTTCATGTAAAGAGAATAGTAACAATCCCACTGAGTTCTGCTCATCTGTAGGTGCTGGTAATGATTTGTGCAGAGCTCCCTTGCTTTGAGTGGCTTCTGTTTCAAAGAATGAGAGCTGATTTGAGTGGATGCTTCTCACCTGCAAGTCCTGCATCCAGTACATCCCTGTGCACGCACCTTCAAGGGCACCAGGCCTGGCAGTCTGTCAAGAGCACTTCTTAAAATGATTGTAGTGGGTTAAACAGACCATATGGGCAGATGCAATGGTATTCTCCAAAAGGGGAAACCTTACTCCTCTAAGACTGCTGGTTTGGGAAACTGTGAAGGGATCTGTTTTTTTTAATGTATCAGGCTGTATTTATCTGGACTTTTTTTTTTTTTCCCCACAACTTTTTGACTAATTACGAAAAAGAAGTGCACAAGAAGCTCCATAATTTTATTCTGAGCCTAATGCAGTTGGTTAGGACTGGACACTCTGCAGTCCTGGCACACAGCCCCCTGTGCATTACTCAGCAGGGTATGGAGCCAGGAGCAGTCACTGGAGGAGCCAGGCCTTGCATTCCTGGCTTCTTCCCATAACTGAATAAGAAGGATGCTCTGGGTCTGCAGGGAATAAGAATAAGAATGAGAATAAGAATAAGAATAAGAATAAGAATAAGAATAAGAATAAGAAAGATCATCTGGGTCTCCTCAAGCCTTCAAGGCTCTCAAATCAGTTCAGTTTATCACTCCATTTACAGCAAACTTTCTGGAAAGTGTGTCCTTTGGATCTGGTGGAAATCATCCCAAAAGGGCAATATGTTAAAGATTAATTCAAACGCCAGATTCTGTTATTCTGTTATTACCAGAAATAAAGTTGTGTTACTTCTCTTAACAGAGTTAAAAGTCAGGTGCAGGAAAAATACACAAAACCATTAAATTCTGAATTTTTTTTTCCTTTCATTTTTGTAATATAGAACTGACTTGCTATCTTATCTGCTACGTATCCTGCAGCCAAACTAATCCTGTCTGTGCCCTAAATTTTTATTAGCCTTGCTTGCTTAATGCGGAAAGATTTGGTTTCTAGGACTCCTTTTAATTCAATTTACTACTGTACTGCTTTTTCTCTTAAATATCATTTTTCTGTAGTGTCCTTAAAGGTTTCTTGACCTTTTCTAACCCAGAACATATTTATAGTAACCTGATCTAGTTTTATTAATCATTAGTGATCTTCCCAGCAGGGTACATTTCTTTGTCTTCTTTCTAATGTTATTCATTATACATCCCAATTTAAAGTGCCCATATGATTGAACTGCTATGCTGGGATTTATTGTACTAAATCAGACTCCAGTGGATGGAGATAAGAATTTTATTTGTCAGTTTGCACAGCACTAGTCAGATATCTGCTGTCAAAATCCTTGCATTTTGGTAGTAACACCTTAACGTTGCTCATGTAAATATGGTTTAATTTTCCTTTAGCTGGTTCATCTGCTTTACTCCTTAAATATTTACATTTCTTTTGAGACTGGTCAAGAAAAGGAGCCCTACTAAATAAAATGACAGAAATAGATGTGGAGATAGGCATGAACATCAGGTTATTAGTGGTGTTTGTATAGGAATGCTCACCATGCATAGAATGGTGTGAGTGCAGCAGTCTGCTCTGTAAGTTTGACTCTGTGAACATATTAATATGATTGGAGATGGTTAGATGCAGGCTCATATAGATGAAAAAATTTAACAGTTTTAATAATTCCATCTTGTACATGCAATCCAGCCATAAATAGTATCTAGGCTGACCACAAAATTATAAAAAAATACAGATGCCTTTTTAGACACATAGGAGTAAATAGAGCATTCTGCACTGTTGTGTGCACATGAGCATGTGTACATGTACTTGTAGACACACAAGGTATTTGTGGCCAGTGAGTTGTGGCTCCTAAGCTTGATTTAAAAACTGAATGGGTTCATTATAATCCCACTCCCCTCTCCTAAAAAAAAAAAAAAAGAAAAAAAAGTAGTATGAGGAATCGATCTAATCTGCTTTACTAAATGAAAGTGCTTATCTGGGATAAACCTGGGTGCTATACATATTTCTCTTTCTTTTTCCTTAAACAGAATGAAAATGCCCTTGTCAAAATAAAGGAGTTAGGAGTCGAGCTTGCAAAGATCAGGGAGGAAGTTGGTAAGTAGTACAAGAAAAGTAACAACAAAGTGATTTTCTCACTTTACATGAATGCAGTTATTATGTTTCCCTGTGAACTCATCCTGGGTAACCTCCATACGTGTGATGAAGTGTTTTCTGAAGCCCAGTGGCAAAGGGGTTTGTGACTTTTCAGGGAACCTTTATTTCACATCTTCACTGTGCAGATGGGTTCTTCACCACACACACTGGAGCCAGCTGTGCATCATCTTAGCTAAACAAATTGTTCTCCATAAATCCATAGCTTCTGCCCTCAGACACCAGCACTGCTGAGGAAAAAGCACAGTGTATGAGAAGTGGGAGCTTGGGACCATTGCAGTGCACAGTGACTGGGAATGCATCACCAGCTTATGAACTTGGCTGTGTTTGGCAGTTTACCTACAAACCAAAGGACACCAAGCTCAGAATTTGCTTGTTGGTATCTCTAAGGTCTCTTCCTGGTTGAAAGGCAGAAAGAGCAATGCATCTCATTTGGTCTGTGTATTCCCTCTATATCTGTATGCCCCTCTTTTCCTTTTTAGCTTCTGATCTTGACAGGAGAGGGAGTGTAAAGATACTGCCACTCTTGAGAGAGAAGATGGGCTTTTGCTTTGGCTTCAGCCAACAGGCTGAGCTCTTCTGGGCTTAAATCTCTCCAGAATGAGTGTAATGTTGGGTTCATCTGCTCCAGGGAAAATGGAGAGCAGGGCCACTCTGTCAGGCGAGGAACCACTGATGACTGGAGCTGTGATTAGGGGAGACCTCTCAGCTTTCCCTGCATGTGGGAGCCCATTTCCTGGGTCACCCATTAAACACAGATTGTGTCATGTGGCCAGAGCATGGCCAGCAAAGGGAGGCTCAGGCCAAATCCTTGTGGGATGGGCAGAACTGCAGATCCTCCCTGTGCTTTGTAATGGAGAGGAGTCATTACAGTCCACCTCTTCCTCCCATCACTCTGGAAGATATGGAGATGCTGAGCAGAGGCTTTTTGTGAGTGACATAGGGGGCTGATCACCTGCTTGATGTGCACCTCTCTGTGCAACCCTGAGATGCAACATGGCCAGCTAGAAGCACTCCCAGTAGGGATGAACAAAAGGATGAACATGTGCACGTATTGCACTTCAGCAGAATGGGAAATAATTCATCAGCAATAAAATTCCTAGTATATATCCTTACATATGGAAGGGAAATGTTTTTCAGTATAAGTCAAAAATTGCTGCACAGTCTGTTTTATTTTGGTATAAAATTATAAAACTTGATTTTGTGAAACAACCAGTGTTTTAAAACTGTGGACAAGGTGAAATGGTAAATGCCATGTACATGAGAGCATTTCTCATCAGTGCAGTTCTTTGCAGTCTCTAAAGCAGTTCAAGCTGAGGTTATTACTGGAGACATGAGGGTGCTACTGGCCACCTGTGCTATAGGAGGATTATTTTGATCTCACTAGCAGATCAATCAGCTGTACAATATTGTATATGATTTATGCAAATAAAAATGAAACAGTCCTTTATTTGACAACAGCAATCTTAGGTGATTCTGTGAAGAAATTCAGGGAAAATCAGAGAGAATTATTTTGACTACAACCAAGCTGTAGTTCTGACTTGCCTCCGTCACTTTAATAAGTAGTTTTTCTTTAATTTAAAAATAACCAGTCCAGCTAAGCAGCATGGGTGTTGGCCAGAAATTCCTGATTTCTCATGTGTAAATTCACCATGTCAGACTCACTGATGCAAACACCTGAATGAATCAGTAAAACAAGGCTGAACTAGTCAAGTTTGATACAGGCTGTGAGAACAACACTTTGTCGTTTGGGCAATAGCTGTAATTCAGAGTTATAATTTGGGTGCTGAATGTGCTTGGTTTTCACAGCAGGCAGTCTTTAACTTCAACAGAATCTCCAGGATTCTGCTTTGCAAAGCAATGAAACTGCAACAGAGAACCCACTGTTCAGAAAAGTAAGAATATATGTTTAAGGAAAATTCTTGTGGTAAATAAAACCATTGCTGAAGCCATAGCAGTGATGGACCATGTGTAAAAATAGTTTAGGGAGACCTGCATCCTTCTGGAGCCAGACAAAATATTGAGGTTCAAAAAACACTGTCCCCTTTTACCCCCAGCACTCCTGTGAAAATATCACATCACATCTGAAACCAGCTTGAATGAAACAGGAAAGTGATTCTCCCTTCCCAATCCTGGGGAGGAATCTTGGCCTCTATAAACACTGAGGGACTTGTAATTTATAGCAAGAAGGTTTGCTCATGTATTTTGCTAGAAATAGCAAGGCTAGGAAAACATGACGAGCAATCGTTCTACACTCAAGACACCGATCTTCATAAATTGTAAATACAAGTACTTTTCAGCTGCAACACTGAGTCTCTTGCAATGAAGAGATTTTGAATACCAGCTGTTTCTCTTCAACCTAGTGGAAATTAAATGTCAAAACTACCTGCTCCTTTACTGTCAGACCAATGACGTGAAATATGACGTGTTGAGAGGAGGTATGGAGATGCATAAAAAACCTAGATGAAGGAAAGGCAATGAGATGTCAATTTAAAACTTGTATTATCTGTGCTCTCAAGAGTTTCAAAGCCAAAGCCTTTGTTCCATCTCCTCCTGCCTCCCAGTCAGAGGACACTTAACCTGGGTGTGGAGGCTGTGATTTGACTGTGATTTTGGGGCCCAGGGTCAGGAAGAAGAGCCCATTTCTCATGTCAGAAGGAAACAGTCCCTCTGTAAGAACACAAGGCACCAGCCCCCAGTTCCCACAGGAGCTGCACTACTGAATGCAAAGTGCAAGGGCTGAGGAGGCTGCACTGTGGCTCTGACTGCGTGTAGTGGGGTAAGTAATGTCAGTCCAGCAGTGATATCTACCTTTCCCTCACCTTCCCAGCCCAGCCTGAAGTGGGCTTTGCTCATCTGTTGTGCACTCAATGCTCAGGGAGTAGGGAAGCTGCAGTAGCTGGTCTCATTTAACCCAGCACACTGTAATCCCAGGAAATGCCACATCGTGTCAGAGTCTGTTCCAGCCTGTAAGCTACAATGGAGATACCTACAGAGAAGGAAAAATAAAACCAGGGTGTAACTCTTCACAACAGACCAGTAATAGTTGTGGTCCACTTACCTTGTTCCATGTCAGTAATACATCCATATAACTTTTCTGAGTAATTTTTTTCTTTTTTCCACAAGAGCAGCTCACTTTAACAGTATCCCTGTCTTGATGCCCGAAAGCTAAATTTACAGTTTTCCAGCAGCAGTAGCAGGTCATCTGTTCAGGCACCTGTTAGGGAGATGGCACAGCTGTTTGACCAGGACCACACGCTGAAGCCACAGCTGGCTCCAGCAGGGCAGGCTCTCCCAGGTTCCTGCTCCCCAGGCAGGAAAGCTGCAGACCTTTGGGCTCCATGGGTGTTGCTTTCTGCTATGTCTGTCCAAGAAGAGCTAGTCCATCTCCCTGCTAAGAAGAGATTCAGTTTTTCCTCAGCACTTCAGTCCTCAGCCTCATTTGTCTTAGTCTGATACTTATGGTAGGGATGACTCCTTCTCATTAGAGGTATTTAATATTCTATATAGGACAAATTGCCTCATTTTCTGCCTCCAGTAGCATTGTTGGGTGTATGGGGAACATGCCATGCAAGCTCACTTTCCCTGCTTCCCTCTTCCCTCCATTCTGCACCTGCATCAGGGTCTGATTTGGGAATAGTCTTGTATTTCAGATTGCAGGATGTGTTTCAGATGGTCTTTCAGTCATTGTTTCCTTGCCCAGCCCGCCCTGTGTGCTGGGTAATCTCATCAGAGAGGCTGGAGAGAGATGGGGTTCATTACATCTCCTATTTAAAGCTTGAGTAAGTTTGAATTCTACTGAAGGCAGAGCTGCAAGCATAACCCCTCCTGTTCTGGGATCACTTTACATGCCAAAGATAATAAAAAAGCAAAAAGCAAGAGAGAGGGTTTAGAGCTATAATCCAGACTGCCAGGAGACAAGACATTCCAGCTAATGTATCATTCCATTCTGGATACAAGGCAAGTGGGAATGCTTTCTGTGTGCTGCCACTGAGGTGCTAAACTCACTGGTTCACTCTCTTTCTGTAAGGAGCAGAGAGCTTGACTGGGACAGAGTTCTTCACAGCACTCCAGAAAATATCAGGATCAGAACAGGAGCCCAGTAGTGTTTATCTGTCTGGATATACTGAGCAAATCTGGATATTGGTGTCCACTAGAGTGTGGAAGCAGAGCTCTAAATAGGGTGAAAAATAGCTGTGTGGGGAAGGGAATGGTTAGCTTGGGTGTCCAAACTACCTTGGCATGGGTGCACCTCACATAAGCTGTGGGGACAGCACTGGTAACTTGGACAAATTGTCACTGTCCTGAGAAAAATGAGCACAGTCTGACAGCATAGTAGAAACAGAGAGGAATATACAGATATTGAACAAATATGTTGTCATAGGATAAATATGGGTTTGAAGCATTCAGCAGGGAGACAGCTGCTCCCAATCCTCTGACTTACAGTGCCATACAGGTCTGTGCATGGCACGTGCATTTTGAAAGGCAAGGGAAGGATAAATATGCCATAAGTTTGTTCAAAAACCTGATCATCTTCCTAAATCAGCTATGGGTCTAAATTAGAAAGAAGATCTAGCAGTGCCACTAGAAACCCATTTCTCCTTCTCTAGTATTCTGAATGTTATGATCATGATAATTTTAATCACTTCTTACCTGTTAGATCTTTACAAGTGAGCAAACTTGCTCTGTAAATGTACTTGGCTGATCTTGTCCAGCTTGCATCAAGTCTTCAATATCTGGATTTTTTGCCACTGTTCTTTAACAAAGCAAAAGGCTGAGGACAGACTATTTGTGACATTGCTTTCCTGGAACCTGGGGGACAATAAAGGTGAGGAACCAAATGGGGAAATGGACTGATTTTCCTTGACTTGATAGAACTGTTGGAAAACAGACATAATCACTGGTCAGTTCACTAGAGTAAAAAATTCACGCTTTCTGATTGCCTTCAGTATCTGCCTTTCATTGTACTCTCTGATGCCATGAAGCACACGAGTTAGTGGTTTGAATACAAAAAATATTCTAAGCAAGTGTGCATTAATGGATTTGAATGGTCCTTGCTGGAACTGGAGGCAGGTTTATGGGATGAGCAGCTTTGAACAGCTCGAAAATGGGATGTGTGAGACAGAAATCCTTCTGGTCAAGTGGTCAGTCATATCCTGTGTATAACAGAGTGGGAGAGAAGCACCAAGATCATTGCTCTACAAACAGGTCCAGTGCCTCTGCTTGGTGCTGGGCAGTGTGAGGACTGTGTAGTCTTGTCTCCACAGACCTCAACACGGTGAGATGGAAGAAGCTGCTGAGCGAGAAGGAGGAGCTGGAGAGGCGCTTCGAGGAGGAGGGGAGGCAGCTCCGCAGGCAGCAGCAGGAGGAGATGCAGGCGCTGGAGCAGCGCCTGCAGGAGGAGTACAACAGCAAGAAGGAGAGCCTGCAGGAGCAGCACAGGCTGCAGCTGGAACAAGCCAAATTGCAGCATCAGGATCAGGTCAGTCTTCACCTGTTGACTTTGAAGAGTAGTCCATTCTAGTACTGATTGGGTTTAGGTAATGAAATATATTGAACACTCCAACATGAAGACACTGGCAATGAGTTATGAGTGGAAAAATGTAATCCTGAATATCTTTACTGCTCTTTCTCCCTATTAGTTCTACTGTTTTTCCTACACACTGGTCTGTTATATTACCATGTCTTGTCTTCACATGCTTGCTGATGTTTTACAATAAAAATATTAAGATTAGCTCTGCCCACACATACTTGGTGCTCAACCCACCTATATTAGTCAATTTATTACTAAAACCAAGGATTATAAGAACCTGTTCCACACAGGTAAGGCCAGGAGGGCCAGCCTATTGTTATTTGCTAGTTAAAGGGCAATACAGTGAAGTGATAGCACACATACAGCCTAAATATCAAGTCTGTGATACACTCTGGGTCCCCTGACTGCTGCCCCACCATTCAGTCTAATCTCTTGGACTGTACATTTCAGGTGATTCTCTTGCTTTGCTTTCTATGTGTAGACAGGAGTATTCTCACAAGCAGCTGCTCTTGCCTGGTTTTGTCAGAACTAACACTGTAACTCAATGCAACTAGGCTGTTTTGTCCTGGACAAATTTCTGTTCATGAACTGATTTCTAAAGATGTATTAGAAGGTGCTATCAAATAGGTTTTCATATTCTAAATTGGACTTTTCAAAATATTTCTCTGTAAATGGTTATAACCTACGCTGAGCCATGTCTTTTGGTCCTCATTTCAGTTTATGCAAGTTGGTTTTCTTGCAATGCCCTTCAAAATATCTGCTTTTCTTTCTGAAGGAGAGGTTATGTTCCCAAAAGCCTTAACAATTTTTTTTCCTTTCACTGTGTCAGTGTGCCAGTCTGCCTGGTGGAAGATGTTGGCTGTAGCTGCAAAGGTTTACCTCTCCTGGATCACCAGACATCAGCATTTGTGAAGGAATTTGATAATTTTTTGCTGAAATAGCTTATAGCTTAGCTCTGCTACTCTTTGAAGTGTTTCTGCAAGCTCTCAGGACCATAAGAACAGATGTTGGTTCTCATTCTCTCAAGCTGATTAGTACAAGAAAGGGTGATATAGGTCATTGTTGGACTTGACTAGAACTATGCTTTTTTTTCCTCATGTTTTCATCTGTTGTGACTCTATTCATCATCACAGAGGAGCAGTGGAAATGCATCTTTCCCTCTCTGGGGCAAATAGCTCTTGCTTTGCTCCGGAGCTCTGTGTTCCCTGATTACTGACAATAAGACAAACATTCCTCTCAATTGCTTTGAAAGTGCAGCTGTGACCCTACTATCTCAGAGGTGTAGCCCACATTTTCAATTCATAGTTCAGTTAGCATGATGAGTTTTAGCAGATTTTTCCCTTTGAATTCCTACTCTGCTGTATACCCATCCTGTGCTAAGTGCTCTTGGATCAGTGGAGGCTGACAGGCCATGCCAGAAAGCTGCTCACCAGTTGCTTGGCCAAGGAAATGGAGCTCTTACACTATACATGAGAAAAGCATCGTCCTTGAGCTGCCCATCTGCTTGAGGGGGGTTTGAATTTGCATTCTTGAAGGCAATAACAATAGCAAAATCCTTCTGACCGTGGATCTGCATGTATTTCTGTATCCATAAATCTAATTTGGAAGATATTCATCCCACTTTCATGGTTTCCAGTCACAGCTTAACCTTCCATGCTGTGTTGCTTCAAGTCACCACTTAGTTCACTACCAGATAGCTGTTATTTGTTTGGAGACACAGTTCTTGTGCCAGGTTTTGGAGGTTCAACTGTCTCTGAGGAAGTAGCAGAGCATGAGAGCCAAAGTCCTCACAAAATGATCTTGCATACCAGTGCATTCTCACATCTCCTTGCAGCTAAAGCAGAATTGCAAAGGAAAGGCTGTGATCTGTCTTGCCAGTGTTTCTCACTTGAGGTGCTCAGCTCAAGCTGTTTTGTCCAGCAGCTTACTGAACTTCTCCCACTAGAGCTCCTCTTGATTTTACTTTATTAAGCCTTAAAAATCCCACCTGAGGTATTTTCCATAGCCAGAAATAAACATGACTTGTGTTAAGTGAGGTGATCAAGCCCACAGAGTAAGTTATTAGCATCCAAGAGAGCTGCTTCCCAGTGCCAAGTTGACTATCTGCCATCAAAAACTGCAGACAGGACGTCACACTGGAAGATTAAAGAGAGTCATTTGAGATGTGGCTATGAAACACACAGAAGGCAAAAAAATCCCTATGGATAATTTGGGACATATTTAATTGGCTTTATAGATAAACAACTTGCCAAGGATGGTGGCAGCAAGAGGAGACCCCTTCACCTTCTGAGGGTGTTAGTGTTTAGGATAATCATTCTAATGGGGTGCTGTTCAGTTGAGAAGCAGTTAGGGTACAAATAAAGGCTTCAGCAAGAGCAAGGTAAAAAACATGGCAATGCTCATGAGGCTTCAGCTTACAGACATCATATACAAGGACATTGTGCTCTGGGAAAAGCCAGGTGATAGTCCTTGCCCCATTAGGAGCCCTTTGAGTCATCTGCCCCCCCACCTTGCTCAACTCTGTCATGAAATTCATCAGCAGGCTGATTCCCCATTCTTTTGCAAACAGTTCTTCATCACTGAGTTATCTCCCACATTATTATCAAAATTAGTTTGGATAATTTTAAATTCTATATGTTAAATGCCCAGCTTTCATTCTAAGAGCACGTTTTCTCCAGTATGGTTGGAAATTTGCCTTCTGGTGTGTTACCTAATATACATGTTTGATAATTAAAAACAGTGAAATAACATTTATTCCAGTCAAGGCAAACTCAGCTGCAGTAAACTTCTACCATTATTTACATAACTGTGAGCAAATAAAGCTGTTTAGAGTAAAGTCACTTAGCCATGAACAGAACAACTGCTTCACTGTAAATGTAAAATAGTTTGTTCCTCTGCCTTGCCACATATCACAGGTATTATTGTGTTAAATGTAGGGAATAAAATCACTGTGCTACAAACCCCAGAAAAGCAAGTTGAAGCATTGCATTCAGAAAGTGCTCTGGACCACTGACTTAATCTTGATCAGGATTTCTTATTGTAGTTCCTTGAATGAGTCATATCAAAAGACCATCATTAGGGATCTCACTTTGCCTTTAGCCAAGTCTAGTGACAATGTACTGAAGGAGTCCCAAACCCATAGGGTGCTCTGGAACACAGGCTGCCCACAGCCCTCTTCCAGCTGCACTCCTCGCTCCCCTGATGGCTGTGGGCTGTGTGGTCATTATTATAATTTAGATTAATGAAATGTCGAGACTTCTGAACATTTAGTAAACAGCATCTCCACCTAAGGGCTTTTGGACCTTTTGCTTTCTTATGTACCTCTTCATCATCATTAAGTTAAAAGAACAAAAATACCATCAGCAGTGCCTACATGCTACCACTCAAGGCATCAACAGCAAAACTGGCTGAGGTGTTGGAAGTGTCACATTCAGTAGATCCCTTTGCTGTTTCCAGCCCACTGGAGCTCTCCAGCAGTGGCTTGTCAGTGTGCCACAGCCTGTCTAACCATGTGCCAATGTCTGCACTCACTGTTGTTGGAACAGGTGGAAGATCTCACAGCTGTACATGAAGCTGCAATATCACAGTTGGAAAATAACCACATAGTGGCCATAACAGTACTGCAGGATGAGAATGACTGCAAGATTCAAGGTAAGCCAAAGACAACCCAACAGCTACACAGCTGTTCCAGAGCAGGAATTAATGCTGTTGTGACACTATCCTTTTTCCTCCAGAGCAGAATACACAGAAAAAATGTGTTGGTCTAGTGCTTTCACGTGGGGTGGACCACCAGGTTCACACTAGGGCAGAGAGAGAGATGTCTGCAGTCTACAGCATCTAATTTTGACCTGAGATTATCTGAGGGGGGGCGGGTCTCTGGGTCAAAGATAAGGCTTTCTCAATGTGTTGCTGAAAATAGAATCCAAATTCCACATCACTTTGCACACAAGCTTTTTCAAGACCCTAATCCTCGGATGCTCAGGAGGATAGAGCCCTTGGGATATCTCTGAATTTAGGTGCTTAAATATCCACAGTGCTTCTAAAAGCAAGACTCATTATTTCCAGTAGCAAACGTCTGGCTATGCTGAGTAGACCAAAGCCTCTCACTGGTGCAAATCTGCACTTCAGCACTGTTACCTTTATTTTGTGTTACAGTTTGGCCACGGGACTGATGCTGCATACAGACCTCTTCCCTCCCTACCAGTCCAGTGTCTAAACATATGCCTTTGTGCATGCCTTAGCTGACATTTAACAGTAATCTGTACAATCTCCCTATTTTTTTCAACATTTTAAATATCTCTAGTAGGTTTTCCCACATTTTCCAAATCAGGTGATATTGCTTAGCTCCACACTGTGTAAATTAGAGACACAGTCCAGAGCATAATGTGAACTGAGAACAGTCCATTCCCCTCTCTCATGGGCAGAGAAGGTATCTAGCATAGCATTTGTAAATTACCATATGCAGTTTTGAAAATAAATAAGCAAAAAAAGCTGATTCTTGCTTGAGGATATTCTCATCTCTCCGGATTTTTAGTATTTTCTGATGATAAAATTCGGTTGTGGTTCATCAAGCGTCTGGTGGCCAAAGCCTGTGCTCCTGGTGCGGGTCTAAAATGCCCTCCTGTGCCTGGAATAGGCACTGCAGCCGCTGCACTGGAGCGATAGAATCATCACTGCTGTGACTGTGGCTGCTGAGCTGGGGTTAGAGGGCAGAACCCATGGTCCTGGGGGGGAAAACACAAAAATACAGTGTCCATAGACTAAAAAGGCAGCTGCTACTACTGCACTGAATGATGATTCAATGCCATTGCTTTAGAAATTAAACTTTTTTTCACTTTGTTTATTAAACCTTTGGTTATTAGTATGCCCAAGGTGAGTTATTCTAGCAGAAAAAAATTAAATTCTTTGTCTTCTCTGTTTCACTACTGTAATGAACTTCTTAGCTTATCTACCACAGCCTGTGGAGAAGCACTATCATTTGTATTTTTGCATCTCAGGTGGTGGCCCTCCTCTCTATCCCCCAAAGAAATTGCAACTCAAGCTTTTAAATGTATCCAATTTTAAGTCCTTTGATCTAGGGATACTCACTCTGAACTGGCAAATTGCCCATTGTCAGACTAACCCTTTTCAGTTCAGAGTGCCTGGGAGCTGAGAATTCTGAGCAGTTCTGAAAAAACAGAATCTGGTCACATAGACACAGAGGTATCTGCAAACAGTGAAAGATCAGGAAATTCTGATTTTCAGAACAATTTACCTAAGGTAACAGAGCATATTGCTACCAGTTTCCTATTCCATATCCACGTCCTATAACTGCATCCCAAATTGTGCTTGGCTCACGACATGTATGCTCTCAGACCCTGGTTTGCTGGACTTCACTCACTAATGTCATGTCTGTGTAACTTCTCCAGAACTGAATACTGCTCACAAACTGGAAAAGGCACAACTAGAAGAGACTTTTGAAAAACTGCGTCTGTCACTCCAGGTTAGCAGTTCCTTTATTTCCCACCCTGTAATGGTGCTGGGGAGCAGCTGATGGGGCAGCCCTGGACACGCTGCCCGCTGCCAGCACACCAGGCTGTTGCCTCTTGCCAGCTCTGGTACCTCTGCTGCTCTGCCTCTCCAAACTCTGGCACCTACAGTGGCTGTGAGCATCACCTTGTCTGCATGGTACCCACCAGCTAGCACCCCCAGGGCTCAGAAACAGTGACCTCTCCTTGCCTGTCCCTGTGCCTGTGTCTGTGCTTTAAACTCCTCCCTGCTGCCTGAATGTGGGAAAGCTGGTCCCACACTCACAGTCCCACCATCTCCATAGACACATCTCCAGTCCCACCGGAGGGCAGTGCAGGCCCTGATGTGGGTTGCCCCAGGGCTGGCCCTGCTGTGGATGGCCAGGGTCAGCCCTGCGCAGTTCCCACATCCCAGTGTTTAACACCAAGGTCAAAGTTGTCAATCCCTTCTAAAAACTCCATGCTGTTCTCACTCCCTAGATGGAGAAATCACAAGGAGTGGAGGGCAAAACTGTGCCCCTGTAACACAAGCTAAGTTTGGAAATGTGTGAACAAGTAAAGATGCCACAGCAAATAATGCAAACCCTGTTTGTTTTCACAGGCAGAGATTAATTACAAATTTTAAATGCCCAGATGAGTAGATATTGTTGCACTGATGCAACAGCTCGAGGCATGTCAGCAGTTTTGCAATAAGGGCTGATGTAATGTTCCAGACAAGAAATCACAACTGTGAAAGATAAAAATACCATTTTCACAGCAACTGTGGATTTTACAGGTGTTGTATAGACAGAAATGCCTTTGATGGTAACAGAAATATGGTTGCTTAAAATAACGTGCTGTTCCCATGTATAGCTCTGAGATGAAATGATGAGAATTTAAATTCCACACCACTAACTCATCATTGCTTGTTACCATATTAGAAGTTTAGAAAGGGGAAGGAAACAGATATCTCCTGTCTCATTCAGACTCTAAGGACCACACAAAAGCATGTGATATAAATGCCAGCTCTTCCAAGGATGGACATGTCTGTTCTCATCCAGCACATGGTGATAGGGTGATTTGGCATCAGCCACAGTTGTTAGAGGGATTTTGTGATTCCCTGAGGCTTATCAAATACCCCATTCTATGTTCAAGTGGCCTTACATTAAAAACTATCACCTTACAGGGGTGTCTAAGCCTTATTTAGCTTCCCTGGTAGTTTGGCAGTGCAGACTGCCAAACCTATATGAATGTCAGTGGGCTGATAACACAGTTGATGTGTTAATTGGTGTGTTTCCCCCCACAGGACCAGATAGACACCCTCACCTTCCAGAATCAATCTCTTAAGGCCAAAGCAGACCGGTTTGAAGAGGCTCTGAAGAAAAACACTGAGGAACAGCTGAAGGTAGATGACCATCTAACTATACAGTCATCAAGATACATTTCTAAGTATTACACATCACCTGATTCAATGAAGAGCAATTGAATCTTCACTCCAGAGACAGGGGGCACGTCCCAGCTGAGACCCTGAATACTGAGCTCTGCACAAATCTTAGCCAAAGGGGTGTCAAGGAGGCAATATGAGGGGTCAAATGGGCTGCAGAGGATCAGGTCCAGGTCTAGGTAGTTTACACACCACTGATTCTCCTAAACCATAGGGTTACATTAAGGAATCTCTCCCTTATGGCTGACGATGTATGTGTGGCTGACATATCCAAATCCCTGATATATTTCCTAGATTGTGCAAGCTCCGTATCTACACTTAGAAAAAGATTTGAAGAGCTTAAAACATGTTCTGGAAATGAAGAACCTGCAGATTCACCAACAGGAGAAGATGATTATGGAGCTAGAAAAACAGGTGAGTTGTCATTTCTCCTACAGAGGAGACATCTCTGAGGTAATAAAGGAAAAGTTTGGGTACAGCAGATGAGCTTGAGAGAGGTGAGTACATGAGGTTGGGACAAGACAGTCAAAGAGGTTCACATCCATTGATCTGGATTGCTTCTTCATACAGTACCTGCTCAGCATGGTAGGTTAGACAGCGAGGTGAGAGGTGGAGGAAGAATGGAGGAAAGGGAAATTTGTGGTAGTCCAGGGTACACCAGCCTGCACCATATGCCCCTACAGGAGTCAGGTAGCCTTTTAGGGCTGAAGAGGGCACATAGAGGAAGATTGAGCCACGGTTTGTCTTGCTGCTGCTCCTGCAGGCAATTTAGGGAGCCATGTGTGGATTAGCAATACTCAGCAAGCAGTCCCTAGCAAGGCTTACTCTAGAAAAGGTCTCTCCAGCCCTCCACTAATGCTTTTCTGCAGGCTATGCTGTTTTCTCATCCTTTGCTAGTGGGATTCCCTAATAAAGAACTCCCCAGTTCACCATCAATTACATTTTTTTGTGGGAATGAGGATTCATTTTGTACAGCATAACCTGCAGTGACAGTAAAATAGTGTGGTGACAGGATGAGGCAATACCTCAGCTGGGAGCTGTGGCAGCTGGTTCAGCACAGCATTCAGCAAGATTTGTTTCCATTTACAGGGAAATTTGAGAACTCTGATGATTATTTTGCTGAACAGATGCTTGAGTAAGTGGATGTAGAGAAAAGTGCCTCTTTGCAACTGAGGCTTATTATCTCTGCTCCCTCCAATGTGCTACTCTTGGAGCTATGCCAGCATTTGGAATCACTGGGAAGAAAAGTCCCAGACAACAGCCTATATAATTCCCGGTCATTTAGCTGCTTTTGCTCATTAACCATATGCAAGTGCACAGTCCTGTTCCTGCCCTTTATCACAGTAAAATACTATGGCCCAAAGGCACAACAGTTTTCCATTTCAAGATATACCTTTTTAAGTGCCAGAACACCTACAGGACACCTCCAAATGCTCTGGTGCCTCACAAGGAAGCAAGAGGGCATTCCGAACACAGGGTCAGCCTTGGCTCCTTGGCAGCTGAAAGAGAGGCTGGAAATGAAGGTGGCATAGCTGCCACTTGTGAAAACTATTGAAGAAGCAGAGAGAGAGCCCGTGATGATGGTTCCTCTCTCAGAGCATTTCAAAACAGGGCCAGAATCCATGTGCTGCTGTAACAAAATAAACTGGGACAGACCAGAATATCTGAGAATCAGGAGTATCCTTTAAAATTACCTGCACAGACCAGAAAACACAAACTAAATCTGATGTTTCCACCATTGTGAGTTATTGCTATCCCTAGTGCACCATATTTTGCTTCTTTATAAAAGGTTGGGAAATTCAATAACCAAGCTCACACAGAGATAAGGTTACCCTGTGCTATCTTGTTTTCTTTCAAAAGTGTTGAATTCAGCAAAATTGAAACTGCTGGAAAACCAAGGACTAAGGTGATAAAGTGTGTTAAATTCAAATCTTGGGGAAAACAGGGCACCTGAGGCTGTGGAACATGCCTGTAAACATCGTACTGATGTTCTAACACACTGCTACTGATGCCCTCAAATTCTGCCCTTGAACTGTGCTGAATAAAAGCTACCTGTGCTTGGGATAGGATTAATTTCAATTAATTACAGCTTAAAGTTAAATGTCTGTTTTAAGCCTGTCATTTAAGCTGACATTGTCAGCAGTAGTGAGAAGAGTCTCCAGAGGCCAGCCCACCTCATGAGAATGCAGCAGCACTCTAAGGCTGCTGCTGGGCATCATCTGCCCTGGTGGGTGGCCTCTTTCCTCTCCATAACTAAGGAATCATAATCCTGGAGGCTGGATGTCAGACTGTAATGTCTGGAAGATGTACATCATCCCATCTTGCACTCCTCCTTCATCACTGGACTGACCACTCATACCACAGTGCTGGGCAGCTTTCCATGCTGGGTGCTCCTCAAGTGTCACCAGCACTTTCTCCAATGTCTGGTAATGCTGGCTCCTTGGGGAACAAAAGTTGTGGGGGCATCACTGAGGAAAACATCTATTTGTGCTGAACAAAACTAAGACCTTCCTCCTCCTCCTCCTCAGTTGAAAGGGCTGGTTCAGCTCTGCCCCTGCTCGGTGCTCTGCTGATGGCCCCAAGTACTTCACCAGTATGATGTGGTGATGTGAGTCAGATCTCTTAAGCCTCAGTTGCAGTCAAGAAAACCACCTCTACCTATCCTCAAATTTTAGAAGTTGCTCCACAGACTAATATAGAACAAATTATCTTGGATCAGGTGCTGAGTGTTCTTCAGACTTAACAAATCTTCTTTTGCTGCAGGTTGAAAAAAATTTAAAACTGGAAGAAAAAATCACCATGCTGCAACAGCAGAATGAAGAACTCAGAGCCAGGATTGAGCAAAATACTGTCATTACAAGGTTTGTGCTGGTATTTGCAATCTGTCTGAGCTTGGAAGGTCTTAATTGTCCAAGGCTGACACTTATTTCGGAAGGGGAAAAAATTATTTCCTCCTGAAAATGTATTTGTGTTCTGCTCTGCTTGTTTTATTAAAAAATGTTTTTATATTGGGGTTTGCTTCCTTTAACATGAGGAAGCCATGTACCTGTCTATGTATTTCCATGATTTTGACATTCTGCTGAGAACAAGCTTGCCAATGGTTCTGATCACAGTATCAGTGCCCTGAGACCACTAGTCAGTGGGTAATGAAGATGCAAAATGGGAAAATCTTGGGAAAGGCATCCTAACAATGCCATTGTCATCCAGGCAGGATAAACCTTTGATAGGTTTTTTCATCAGCGCTGCCTTTTTGCAACGTTGTCACAACATGACAAGGGCAACAAGGCTCCTTGTTAGGGGACATATAAAGAGCAGGGTAGGACAGTCTCTGTCCCAGAGAGTTTATGTCATGCTCTAAGGCTGGAGACTGCAGTTGGAGCCAGGGAGAAGGGGTGCCAGAGGGAGAAACCAGAGCTGGTCTTGTCCCAGCACTGCAGCTACCTAGCTGTCATTGCATCCAGAAATTATGCCACTGGCCAAAAATTTAATTTTTAGCCGATTTTTTAAACTTTCAGTGTCTCATCTCTAATTTTAGTTTTTGCCTTTCTCATGCCTCATTTCTTAATGACTCAGCCTTTTGAAATTGTCTCCAGCATGTAGATATTCTTAAAAGGCAGCATTGCTTGTACTAACATTCAGATGGGCATGAGGATTATGTTTTCTTTCACCCAGTTGTAAATACTTGTAGTACACGTTTCACTGTCTGAGGTGGGTGTCTACAGCATTTCTGTGCTGGGGGAGGAAAACTGAGTATTTTTAATGTCTGGTTCACCACAGCAGTTTGAGACATCTGCTTTTGAGCTGGATGAATTGTGGCCTGGAAGTGGCAGTCTCTCTCCACGCCTGACAGCAGCCAGGGTGCCTGGTTCAATGCTTGGCATCTCTGCATTGCAGCTCCCTGTCTCTGGCTGGGAGAACAGCACCCTCCCTCCACTCCCTGCTGGCATCCAGCTGCAGCACTTTGCTTGTTGCCTGCAACTGTGTAGGTACTGCTTTCAAAAACACCTTTTAGGAGAAATTCTGAATTCAAGGTCAGCCTGGGAAGACAAATTCAAGGAGAACAAATTTCAACAAGTAACTCGTTGGGGACAGCTGTGGGGCAGCTACAGGGACAGCCAGGGCTTTAAAGTTGGAGTTATTAAAGCATGCATTTTCCTGGCAGCAGTAACCACCCTGAGTGCTGATTTCTATTGTACTGGCACTGCCTGGGAAGTGCAGCATGAACGAGCTCAGGGAGCTGCCCTGGATTAGAGCTATTTCTGCCAGCTTGCAGTCTGGGAGCCCAAGTGGCTGTGGCAGCCCAGCAGCAGTGAGGGGAGGGAGGGAAAACAGAGCAAAGCCAGGCTCAGCAGCACCATCAGGAGGGGGTCCCAGAGGCACTAGGGTGTGAGGCATGCACCACAAAGGTATTTCCAATTAAGGACAAGGGCAGGTACACAGGGAAGGACAAGAAAGAGCCTGGGTAGATCATGACCCAGTTTTGGATGGGGGAGCTACACAGAGCCCCTGCTGGGACTTCCCCAAGCACTTGAACAGATCATCTGATCTCCCAGCATTTCAGATCCTCCCTCCAAATCAACCAGCATTTTTTTTTTATCCTTTGGATTGGGGATGTCTGAAGAATGGTAGTTTTCAACCCCCAAGAGATAAAAGTGGCTCTGCTAGCCACTGCTCCATAGTTCAGAACTTATGGGGACTGGGAGAAGAAAGAGATGTATTCTTAATTACCTGAGCTACATTTCTGTAGGAATTGAGGCTAAAAAAGCAAATTCTTAAAAAATGTCTTTTAAACAAAATCAAAAATGCCAACCCCACCCTCTCATAGACTTCTGGTGAGTGGACCAGCAGTCCATGACATCTGCTACAGCCCTCAGGCAATACCCAGAAAAGCAGTTGTACAGAATTTTTTGTATGCTTCCAAAATCCACACCCAGCTGCTGCTGAACACTGAAACCACCCAGGGGAAGGTCGGGTTCCTCCCTGTTCATTTCTATAAAATCCTAAATTGCCAGTAAATCAGGCTAGGTGCCTGCCCAGAGCTGCCACAGGTTGATCACATGAGGAGCTGGCTCTTGCCCAAGCGTAGTGGGGCTGCAGAAGCCTGGTGCTCCTGCATGCATCCTTTGGCACATAGGTGTTGTCAGCACATGCCCAAAACACACCTCTACCAGGTCCCACAGTCTACTTGCCCTGTCCCATTTGTTTCAAAACCAGTCACCTGGTTGATGAGTGCAGACTCACTAAGGCTGTGGTGCCCATAGGAGATTTCTATGCCCACAGGAGATTTTCATGCCCCAGCTCAAAAAAAGCCATTAAGTTACTGGGCTTTCTGGGGAGAGCACCTCCCTGGTCATTTCAGACAAAGTTTCTCTAGGGTTGCACTCAGGAATAGAGGCAATTTTGGGAGCAAGGATGAAGGAGCTGGAGAAGGACCCATAACCTCATGACCTTTTACAGAGTGGAGGGAAAGCCTTGAAGCTGAGCTGTGTCCTGCATCAGGACATCAGCTGAAATTCAGAGCATGGCAAGGCCAGACTGTTTTTCCTTTGCATACTGTAGCAGCGAGTTGAAAAAATCATGGATGCAACTGCTGCCACCCCTCTTGGCACTTACTCTGACATTCCACAAGTACCACAAGGCCAGGGAAAAAGGCTGGGACTCATCCCACCTAAGCTTTGGCAGCTAAGATGCCTCAAAGAGGTGTAGAGCGAAGACTCAGGTGCGTCTGGAAGCAGAATCAGACACTGGGGGGAAGCTGGGACTTGCAAAGATGACTTTCTCACTCAGCAGTGATCTGGGCACAGCTGTACCACAGCTTTGGCAGCTCAGCTGCAGCCCTAGAGGCAGGGGAAGGGGAGGGGAAGGAAAACGATGAGGTGCTCAATATCCTGCCTGGCCCTGGCTGCATGAATGGCACCATCTTTGCCCTGGAGTACCTAACAGCTTGTCCTGCTTCTCTCTCCAGGCAACTGTCAGAGGAGAATGCGAATCTTCAAGAATATGTTGAGAAAGAGGTGGAGGAGAAGAAGAAGCTCAGCAGGACTAACGAGGAGCTCCTCTGGAAGCTGCAGGAGGGAGACACCGTGAGCCCTGTCAAACTCCCACCCACACCATCCACTCCTTTTTATCGCTGCTCATCAGGGAACTCCTCTCCAGCAAAAGTCAGAACCTTGAGGCGATGAATCAGCAGCTGTGTGCTGAAGGTTCCCTGCCTTTTATGCACTTCCAATCTGCAAATTGTTACCATCCAAGGAAGTACTACCATCAACAGGCGCCCAGGGTTCATGGCTGCAAGCATGTTCAGTAGCTGCATAGCTTTACACTAGGCAGGGCACTCTTACAGTCCCCATATAGAAACTCTTGGTTCTGACATGTTGATTAGGGTAGCAAAAAAGATAGCCAAGAACTAGAACACCAGAAGGTTAGGATAGCAAAAGGTTTAGTTTGATGTGTGAACATTTTAACTATGGTTAGAGCCAAAAGTTGGGAAATGCTCTATTAATGGTTCATCAGAATGAACTTTTGCTGCAGTATTTCAGGTTAGTTTCAAATATAGTTCAAGTTGTGAATATTTCTGTATATGTGTCTGTGTTTATATACATGTACGTATTGTACCTTTATACCTATATATAGACGCACACACATATAAATGTAGTTGCGGATGTTCTGAATTACATTTTTTATATTATTGGATACTATTAAGTGCTGATATATTTTCATTACAGTCAGCAGTTTTCTAACTCGTGCCTAAGACTTGTATCTAAAGAAAATGCATTTCTGTTTAGCCTCCCAGGAATATTTATACCCAACCTAGAAGAAAGTTACACAGAAGTAGAAGCGCCTTCCAAGTGACCACCAAGTGGTACTCTATGTAAGATGAACACCAGCGAATTTGAAATTCTAAGACAATACTGCCTTCAAAACCATCACCTTTGCATTGAACACCAGAAAAGATATGCATACCATCCACTGCTTTTTAACTCTTAGTGTTGATGTTGTAAGTGGAGATAGGCTAGAGATGAGAAAACTGAGTTTTAGCAAATTTGATAGAGGTTACTGGTTAACATGGTTCAATTTTAGTGTCTTTATTTCAATCCTACTCAGATCTTGTTTTCCCTTGTCGTGGTTAGGATGCAATCAAAATCTCCGGCTGTAGGTTTCTGTCCATTTTGTTTTATTTCAAGTCCCGGAAGCAAGAAGGAGAAAATAAGTTGTTTATCCTTGACCTTTGCTGGATGAGAGGATCCAATAGTAAGATGAGATACTGGGCATCTGCTAGAGCTCTAGCTTCCTTCTCCTCAAACGCCAAATAGAGCATAGCCAACTTCATAGGTGCAGATGAGGTCAATTTCTTTCCTTCCACATATCTGCATTATTTCACATTGCTACAGCTTACCCAGAGTTACAGAGCACTTTGAAGATTCATGGAAATGAGTGGCTAAACTACCTTTAACTTTCCCATCTGGAAGCAAAAATGTTCACCCAGGCTTGGGGTGGCCTCCCACCTGAGCGGATCGTGAGGCCAAGGAGTAGTAAGGGTGAGACTGTCTACAGGGCCCTCATGGACCCTCTTTGCTAACTAGATAAAAATATCCCTGAGCATAATATAAAAAACAAAGAGATCCGTGGGATGCTTTTCTACCCAGCTTAGGGCAAAGAGCCTGCATACAGGCTTGCTTTGTGCACTGGGGTGAAAGTCAGCAGGGAGACAGTACCTGGAGGAAATCCCTGAGGTGCAAGAGTGCTGCAGGGATGGTGGCTTTCTCACCCGGGTGTGTGGTGGCACCAGCAGGCCCTGCACGCAGAGGGGTGGCATTGCACAGCCCTGCCATCCTGCCCAAGTGGGAGCTGTGCTTCAGCTTTCCTGGGAAAAACTCAGGATTCACAGACTGCAGCTTAGATACAGCTTCAACTACCATCAAAGCACCTGTGGCCTGTGCCACAGTGTTAAAAAGAAAGATTTTTTTTTTCTCCTTTTTAGAGAAATTTATTTTTGTAGCAGCTTTTGCATGGTACTGTGATACTGAGTAAATTGAGCATCTTGTTAGAATAGATCACACCACCCCAGCTACTAGTGTTGAAATGCATTGGTAGATTTTAGTGTGTCCAGCAAGTACAACCTGAAAGATAAATACCTAGCACGCACATGCACACAAAGCCCCTTCTTGCCAAGTACAACTTTAATCATTTTGATACTTGCTAACTGCACAGCTATTTGCAATACCTACAGCATTGTCATTTTTCATTCCACCAATATAATTCTGATACAGTGAGATCACAGACTCATAGGGTGATTTGGGTTAGAAGGGACCTTTAAGACTATCTAGTCCAGCCCTGACTGCCATGGGCATGGACACTTCCCACTAGACCAGGTTGCTCAGACCTTCATCCAACCTGGCCTTGAACACTTCCAGGAATGGGGCATCCACAATTTCTTTGGACAACCTATTCTAGTATCATACCACTCTTATTATAAAAATTCTCTTCCTTATGTCCAATCTAAATCTATCCTCTTTCAGTTTAAAAATGTTATCCTTTGTCCTATTACTACAGGCCCTGGTAAAATTTCTCTCTCCATTTTTCTTATAGGCCACCCTAGAGGTTCTGGAAGGCTGTTGAAAGATCACCCCCGAGTCTTCTCTTCTCCAGGTGTCTCAGCCTGTCTCCATAGACAAGGTGCTCCAGCCCTCTAAGATCTTTATGGCCCATTCCAAGATGTTCATGTCCTTCTTATCCCCAGAGCTGGATGTAGCACTCCAGTCTGGGTCTCACAAGAGTGGAGTAGAAGGGCAGAATCCCCTCCCTTGCCCTGCTGGCCACATTGCTTTGGAAGCAGCCCAGGATACAACTGACTTTCTGGGCTTTCCATTGTTGGTTCATGTTCAGCCTCCCATCCACCAGTATTTCCAAGTCCTTCTTAGCAGGGCTGTTCTCCATCTCTTTATCCCCCAGCCTGTATTCATACCAAGGGCTGCTGTGATCTAGGTGCAGGACCTTGCATTTGGTTTTGTTGAACCTCATGATGTTCACATGGCCCCACATCTCAAGCCTGTCCAGATCCCCTGGATGACATCCCCTCCTTGCAGTGTACCAAATGAACCACACAAACATGGATGCACCTGATCCCACTGTCTGCATCATTTAAGACATTACACAGTATGGGTCCCAGTACTGGCCCGAGGGACACCACTTCTTACTGATTGCCATTTGGATGCTGAGCTGTTCTGGATGCAACCATCCTGCCAATTCCATATCCAGCTTCCATCCATCAGAGCCGTATCTCCCCAGTTTAGGATGCTGTGTGGGACTATGTCAAAGGCCTTGCAGAGTCCAGGTAGATGACATCAGTTGCTCATCCCTCACTCATCAACACAGTCACACCATTGCAGGAGGACATCAGATTAGTCAGAGGGGCTTGTTGGTAGTTTTTAGGATTCTCCATTTTACCCTTTGTAAAAATGGCTGAGATGATACAACTGGAGTTGTTACCTTGATGCTACTCAAAACTTTAAATGCACTAAAGCATATTATTAGCCCAGGGACAGGCTGGCTGAATCTGTTGTAATTTATTCATCTTTCCCCGTTACATCTGCTGCTTTCCTTATTACTTTGTTGGTTTAAAGTCATGTTCAAGAGATGCTTCCAGCAGTGAATTGGGAGTAGGGCTTTTATGGTGGGAAAACTGGAACTGAACCCAGCTCCATCATCATTTGGTATCATTGCCAATTCCTTTCCCATCTAATTTTTGCCTCCCAATCCTGCCTCTCACTGGATTCTTCCTTGGCAAACCCTCTGGGGCCTGCCCAATCACTAGGCAAAGCTGCTGGAAGTTCTGCCTAACCAGAGGGACCCAGCAACCTGTCCCTGTGGGGGATGTGAAGAGTGGCTCCTTCTGGCGCAAGCCCAGAAACAACAGACTTTTTTCCCCAAAAAAGGTTACTCCTTTTTTATACTTTCTCTCTGTCCTGTCTTTCTTTGCATGCTGAAGTAGGTGTAAAAGAAAAGCCCAGGTCATTTGGACAGTGGGAGAAAGCCAGCAGCCCCTGAATGGGGCAGCCATTCCCAGGGAATGCAGAGCCCCAGGTGGGTGCACCCTGGGTGCCAAGCTGGTAAGCCCTGCTCTGGGCCAGGGAGCTGCAACCATGCAAGGTGAGCTTGGCATTCTCAGCAGGGCCAGGGCCATAGTTCTATGCTCCTTGTCCCTGTTCAAAGACACGCAAGAGGAAGTGTCTGCTTTGGAAACAGGATGGCCTTTGGCAGGAAAGGGAATGTAGCTAGCACTAATCAGAAAGGGTTTTATTATCTCTGTCTTTAAGGAAGCTGTTTGATTTTGTTAATCTTTACTCAATGCAGAAGGGCATAGCAGCAATAAAACCAGCCTACAGCTGCTCCCAAGAGGTTCCAGAGACAGGCACTAGGAGCAGGTATCCACCATGGGAAGGCAGGAGAGCCAGCAGCATGTGTTGGACATGGAAAACTCCTTTTATTGTGAGACGGTACCATTTGGCCTTACTGGGATTGCACCTTCAGTGACTGCTGGCAGAGATGGGTTGACTCAGTTGATGCACAGTGGCAAAGGCTCATGGTGGTGGCAGGCAGGCAGGAGGAAAGGACAAACTATCAAGTGCAAAATCAGGTATTTTGTCTCTGCACTGATGGTGGTTGTGTCCCATGGACACTCTGAGGAGCCTCTGTACAGTTTCCCCATGCAGCAGGAGTTCTGTGGTCCCATTTATTATGTGGTTAATGATTGCAGGAAGAGTTTGTATTATTTCAGTTATGATGTACAGATAAGTGTAATATATTCCTGATAATAAATCCGTGCGCCAGTGCACCTGTGGGCTGACGCACACAGATCAGCATGTCCTGCCGTGTTTTTGTGCACACAGAAACTGGGATGAATGGGAAAAAAAGCAAAACCCCATTAGAGGGTTACCCCATAAAGGTAAAGTCTGAAGCTGGATAGTTATTAGCTTCCTGGCAGCAGGGCTGGTCAGCTGCATTACCTGACAGTGGCTCAGATGCTACGAGTTTCCATGGACTCATTTTCTAGGATGTTTCCAATATGACCGGGGCTCCCAGAACATTGTGATCTGCAATGTATCCATTGAAGTGTCATGCTGCAGCACGTGGTAACAGGAACATTTCTGCCAGTGGTTCAGGCTCATCAGCAAACACCTGAACTCCACTGTTCCAGTTCACTGTTTCAACACCTTATCCCCTGTCCCCTTCACCCTGCCTTCCTGCCAAGAGCCACAGAGCTCCTCAGGCTTTGCCACAAGGATTAAAAAGGTACCAGGTCATACCCCCACCTTGGGAATGTGCCTGACAACATCCTCCTGAAAGATTTTTCACCAAGCCCCTGGCTTGCTCAGTGCAGATGAAGCTTTGGCAAGGACACAAGCGACATGTTTTCATTGAACACAAGCTGGCAGCCAGGTAGGAAAAACATTCTTATATTTTTAGTACAATATGAAACTTTGATCCTGTCTGAGTTTTCATCTTGTTGCCCTCCCACCACATTTTTAGTGCCTTTTGGGAAGCTGTGGAGTGTGTCAACCTTACCTGTGTTTAAGCCAAATAGGCTTCAACTTAATGGCTTTTAATTTTTATATTCATCTCTCCCTGCTTGAATAAGATGTATATGCATGAGGAGCAAAGGCTTGGCGGATGGTCAAGACTCGTTGACTGGAGCAGACCCCCAGCTTCATTCTGTAGGGGAAGCTGCATTCATAACACACCCTAAAGTGCACCTAGGAGGCAATGAACACATTGCCTTCACATCCTCAAATTCCAATCCTGACAAGAACAGCCTCCCAGTGTACTAGAATTAAAAGATTAAAACCCTTCAGTGGGCAGAAAGGCTATAGAGTCTCTTGGAAACATGAGAAATGGTCCACAATCCAGCCATGTAATCCAGGAGATGGTCTGATTCCCTTTCTGCTACATCAGATACCTCGCAAGACCCTGGGCGAGTCATGCAGAGATCTGTTTGGGTCTCCAACTTGATGAGAGGCACAAGAACCTGTCACTTCATCAGCAAGAGCCATGCCAACAAAGAAATTAAAGATTGTCCAGTGTTCAGAAGCAGTAGTATGAAGGACACCTAGGAAAGCATCCACTCACACTGGGAAAGGGGGTTTCTGCAGTATCTATCTGGGCTGCTCCAACCTTGGAAGTATTTGAGAGCAGGCTGGACAGGGTTTTGAGCAACCTGATCTAGTTAAAGATGTCCCTGCTGATGTCAGGTAAGCTGGGGACCTTCAAAGGTCCCTTTTGAACCCAAACCATTCCAAATTCTATGATTTGTTTTTCAGTACAAGCTGAAGCGTTAATTTAGAACAGTGGCATTATTTGGGCATGGCTCACCTTCACGGTGCTTTAATAAGCCTTTTTAGGGTAGTGGATTAATTTGGCTAGGGAAAGCTATTAGAGAGAATTAAAACAGAAAATCAACTCATAGCCAAAAACAAGGCATTGCCAATCAAATACAGACACTGGTCTCAACTCCAAATTTCCTGCCTTTCACTATAGGCAGACTCTGGAGATGATCTCCAACCCCAAAGAGAAAGCTCCCCTCAGCAAGTCAGACCCTACAGCTTAATGGTGTTTTCTGGACTGCACTCTCTGCCAGGACTGAGAAGTCCCTGCACACCCAACAGCCTCCCCCAGGCAGGGGGCAGACACCAGGCACTGCCCATGTAAGAACGTCATGCCTCTGAGGATCCTCCTGTGCTTCCCTTCTCAGGGCAGGAATGTGCTCCACCCACCAATGCCAAACCAAAGTTGCTAATGCCACAAAGCCAGCACACACAACTGATGTGGGGGGAGGAACGTAGGGCTCCACTTGGTGTCAGAGCTAGCTCAGTTCTGCTGGCCACCCCCACCACTACAACCACACCACTGGTGATTTCTGAGGAAAAGAGGCAGGACTGCTCTTTGGAGACACCCATTGTTTTCAAGTCTTTGCAGTACTTGCACCACCTGGTTTCCTGTCTAAAGCTGGCAATTCCTCTGTGGAGCGTACAGTTGGGAGAAACACCTGCTGGTGTTACCTGTGTGCTGGCAAGCGATCACTCACCTGACAATCAGTGACCACAAACCTTCCCAACATTTCACAGCAATGACATGCTTTAAAGCATGTTGAGCACGTAGCTAAAAAACCCTGTTAAATAAAACAAAAAAGGTAAGACCTGATATTTTAAAGAATGCAAATCTTGCAGGTGCTTTGTTAACCTGGTGAAATCTAGTATTTGGTGAGAACCTTTTTTCTTTTTTTGTCTATGTACACAGAAGGTACAGCTCACATGGGATGAAGAATGGATCCTGGTCTATGCCTGCCAGTAGCATTGCAAAATTTGCTCCATGTATAATCAAGTAGAATATCTGTGGGGAGGTAATTTCTGGGGCTACTGAAAGAAGGACATTTGTGAGGCCTGGTTTCATAGCAGCATTTGCACATGGAAGCAGTTCTCTTTCTACACACTGGGATTAAAAAAAAAAACAGGAGAGGGAAGCGCCCCAGTTGAGCTGCCAGTGCTGCTGGGAACATGTCAGAGTTTTGTCTTTTCATCTCGTGGTCCCTTTTAACTCTGCTGCTAAACAAACTGCAAGCTGCAGTGACCAAGCTGGGGAGGCCTGCATTCCACTTCCTTATTCCTGCATAACTTATTACAGGTGTAATCTGGTTCAGGATCCCCACCACAAAGTTTCTTTCACTGCAGCCATTCTTTCAGTCGCCCGTACACCAAACGCGGTCATTTACAGCTGTCTGAGCCGGCGTCTGTGTTTCTCTCCGCTTCTGCTGAGGCTGCATAGCTGGCTTCCACACTATGCCATATTCCATAGGTAAAGTAGATGATAAAGCCTGTGGAAGCCAAGGGAGAGGGCACTGTTAGCTCTGTAAAGAGGTACTCATAGCCACTAACACAAGTTACACCAGTGTAAGCCTAGCCATCCTCATGATTAGCTTCTAGCAGACAGCCACTATCTTCTTTAGGGAAAAAAGCCATTAACACAGGCACCAGTCTTTAAAAGTCTATTTATCCCAGCCCCAAATGGGATTCTGATTTGAGCATTTCACACTACTCAGGCTCATCTATGGCTTCTGGGAGCACTTGGAATGCAGCTCAGCTTCTTCAGCTCCAGAAGCACAAGCCCCACCACCTGGACAGCACACAAGGCCAGCCAAGAAGAATGCTCTATGGTTTCTCTTTGGCAACAAGACCCATAAAATGGTTCATGGGTTGTTGTTTTGTCCACGCAAAAGCTTCAAGACCCTTGAATTTGAAACAAAACTTCTTACAGGCTGGCTAAATGGCTTCAGTCAAGTCACCAGGGTTGCCCAAGGACAATAAGAGTGCAGAATGCCTCCCTGGAATGCTACAATAAATTTATGGTTAACAAAATCTAGTAACTTTGAACATAGGATTTTTCACTTAAACTCACCTAGGAGCATCCAGATTGCAAACCGAATCCATGTGCCTGCATCGAGCTGCATCATGAGGTAAACATTCACAAAAATACTCCCAACAGGAAGAAAGGGCAAAAAAGGTACCTGAAAAAGAACAAGGGATATGTTACATCTACAAGCATGATTAATGAGCAGGAAAGAACATCACATCACTTGAAAATGGGAAGTGATGGCTGTTACCAACTCTTCAGCTGCCAGATCTGAGAAAAGGCAAGATAAAACCCAAAAGGACATCAGTCCACCACAGGAGGGGGATGTGAACGATGCTGTTCACCTGTTTTAAAAGCTTGTGGTCTGGAAGGAGGCAAGAGGCAAATTTTAGTGGCAATACTAAATACTTGTGGGGCAAAAAAGAGAAGAGTAAAAATCAAGAACTGTACCATGACAGGCACCTATTGAAGACCAAGAGATGAAGGTAAGGGGAATGTCAGAGGAGGGACCTGAGGTACTTCACCCATCAGGTAACAAGGCAATGAAGCAATAGAGAGCAAATTATTCCAAAGCAAAGAAAACCAGCAAATACTGCAAGAGATGACTACAGCTGTACTAAGAATGCCTTGGTGGTCTGAGAATCAAAGAATGAGACAGCAAAGCCAAAATGCAAAAATGAGAATACAAAAAATAGCACTGCAAATATAAAATCAAGCAAGGCAAATTATAATAATAGAAAAGTTTTCGAATATGATGGAATTAAATGGAAAGCAAACTTGACTCCTAAGGGAAAAGGAGGTTTACAAAAACAAACAGGCTGAAATGGGGGCCTTTCTTGATTTAAGCTTTGCCAAAAAAAAAAAAAAAAGTAAAGTAGCTGCTTTAAAGAAAGGGATCTTTAAAGATCATTAAAAGAAAGGGGATAGGCACAGAAATTAGAGAAGAAAATAAGAATATTTTTCTAAATTTGACTTTGTCAAGTCAGTAGCGACAAATAAAATTTCCCTAGGTGGGTGAGTTATGTACTGAGAGATTGGAGAAGTGATCTCTAAACTATTAAATAAGCAACTCTGAGAGCTCTTGGTAGACTGGTAAAGTCTCTGAAGACTGGAGAAGGGAGAAAAACTACCTATTAAAAAAATACAGAAAAACAACTGGGAAACAAACAGGTCAGCCTTGGATTTCCAGAGTGATTTTGGAGAAGAATCACAGTCATGTTGCAAATACCCAAAGAACAGCAAGGAGGTAAGAAACAAGGTTGCAAGCATTGGAACAGGCTACCCCGAGAAGTGGTGTAGTCATCATACCTGGAGGTGTTTAAAAGGCATGTAGATGTGGCACTGAGGGACATGGTTTAGAGGTGGAGTTGGTAGTCCTGGGCTAATGGTTGGACTTGATGATCTTAAAGGTCTTTTCCAACCTAAATGATTCTATGATTTTATGATTACAGATTTAGCTGTGACAGGTATATTTTCTTTTTCCTTGGACAGGGTAGTGGCTGAGGGGAAAAAAAGGAGGTGAAATATCCTGAGTAAAAGGATCCTGTGTGAACAGACCTCCTCAGAAGCACGTTCAGAAAATAAGATCTAGATGAGCGTTCCTGAGTTTTCTGCTCCTGAACATTTCTGTTTCCACCTTTGGGATGATAACCCCAAAATGAGCTGCAAACACAATCTTGGAAAACTCTGGTTATATGAAGCTATTAAAATCTGTGAATTTACTGAAAAACTTTAATTGAAGAGCAATTGAAAGGAAAGCAGTTTAGAGGACACACTTAAAATCCAAAATTAATTTAATAAATTGGGGAACTACCTGCAATCAGTATGATAAAGCATGACTTGTGGGATAACACTGGGGAAAAAAAACCCATCCCAGTGTTTGTTTAATATAGGAAGGATGGTGTGCTTGTAGAGGGCAGGAAAACAACAGAGTTCCTCATACTTAAGGCTGTTTAAGAGAGAATGGTCATCCCTTAGCCTCCATGGGGGCTAAGGAGGACATGAAAGATCACTTTCTTAGAGCCTTAGATCTTCGCAAAGAAGTTTACTTCTCATGTTCTTTCTCCTTTTGAATCCATGATCTGATATGGCCCTTCACAACCATCCCCTTTCCTCCAGTCTCTTGTCTCTTCCCTATCTTATAACCATTTGCTTTCAAAAGCAGGGTCCTGTCCTTCCCTTCCAGCCGCACCTCTGCAGCAGGTTCTGCCTTTCCAGCTTCTCCTGGATAGAAAAGTTCACATCATGCCTAAATTCTATGCACATCCATTTGGCCAGTGACCCCCTTTGATACCGGCCAACACATGCACTTCCTCCTCCAACCACCTCCCAGGCACCTCTTTTCTAGCTACATGTCCCAGGACATTCACCTTAAAGGAGAGTTTGGTTTTGCTTTCAGGCTGTTTCCGTATAATGAAGATGATAGTGACAACAAGGATGGCAGCAATAATCTGTACAGTGTTTATCAGAATGTTTGGCTCAAAGGAAGTCAGGATACAGATACCCACAATAAGGAAACCTGTGAACACACACCAAAGGTTACTGATTTATTTTTTTTTTTTAGATACAAGGAAAACCCAAGAATAAATCATAAGCAGGCAAAGCAGAATCTGAAAGCTCACAAACAAAACAGCAACTCACAAACCCCCTAACCATAACAAATACACCTTTCCCACCACACACCCACACACACTCCATCTGTGGATTTCTTTTTAAGTCAGAAATTTAATCTTCAGTTATTCTGGCCAGTACAAGAGCTGATCAAAATCACATCAGGAAGGTGAGTTTTCCCACCATGGTGGGTACAAAGCCCAACCAGGTGACTCATGGCCCCAGAGACACATTGCCCAGCACTTACCCATGACAAAGGTTGAGATGTTCACCACTGAACCAGAGAATTTGGAAGGATCTGAATCTGTGGAACACAGTATGGCTTTGAAGGAAAACTTATCCTCTTCTTCTGGCAGAAACCCAGCCTGTGACTCACTGGTACTCACAGACTCGTTGTTATCTGTCTCCTCTGTCGACCTAGCCATCTGGTATGCCAAATTAGGCTGCTCTGGCTGGTACCTAGGAAAAGGAAATGACACAAAGAGCCTGTTAGTTTGGATTTTAAATGAGGGTACCACTCATTTAAAAGCCATGCAGACAGTCATGGCTGCATGCCAGACTTTTACAGCTCCAGAATAGGCCCATGTCACATCTATACCCTTCTGCTTCAAGAGGAAATTTGAGGAATGATGTCATCATGATGTAAGCAAATATGGCCAGCTCTTATCACCCACAGCTTGGTTGTAATGTAAGTGTTTTAAAGTGGACAGTGCTCCCTTTCATGAGCCCTCTCATCCATGTCACCAAGACATGACTGGGTGACAGGAGAAAAAAAACAGCAGAGGGACAGACTGATGGTCATAACCAGGCCATCGTGTCATCTGTGGCAGTTCAGCTCTTGCATTTTGGCAGGGAGGTGGCTGAGCTAACAGCTATCACACCCTGCAGCGACATTCCTAGTGCCCCACACTCTTCCACTATAGGCTCTTCTGCCAGCCTCTCTGCTGCCACAGAAGGAAGGAAGGTCAGCTCTGCCAGCTCATGATGGGGAAATGTCATGCAAGAGGTACAGACAGCAGCTTGCAAAAACAAATTAAAAAGCCATTTCTAACTCTGAGGAAAAAAGTAGGCTGGGAAATCAGAAACTTAAGATGGACAAGGTCAATTGGCAAGAATTTTCAAGGGGCAGGGAGGAGAGCACAAGCACAAAGCAATGGTACTACGAACAGCACTGGCCCTTCACCTGCTGCAAGACTGTTCTTAGTTCAGTGCAATTGCTGTGAAAGCCTCCACCTGATTCTGCATAAGTCATTCAATACACAAAGGTATTTTTCAGTAACATGATCTTCAGACTTTTTTTTCATTTATCGAGTGCAGTTGTCTGTAAGGTGCCAAGCACTGAAGACCCAAGATTTTTAGCTTAGGTTTTGGAAGCTGTGGCAGCTCAGCACTTCTAAAAGACACACACTGATCCTGCAAACACATGCTCAGCTCTTTTCCTGCTGCTAGACTTTATCTCAAATCCCCTTTCAAAAGGAGGACAAACTGAAATGGTATCCCCAGTGGGGACAGAGCGAGGAGAAGAGTGGTGACAAGGCAGGCATCCAGGATCACACATCTTTCTTCCACACCCCTTGGCATATCTCCTGGGGCGTTTAGAATTGACCACAGCAGGACTGGCACAGAACAAGGGTTAACCAAGTTCAGAGGACCTCCCTGTAGATCCAACAATCTCTTACGAGCTTAAAGAAACAAGCTCTTCACATGCTTGTAGCTGGAGATGTGCCCATAGAAACTACGAAGGCATCTACTTGCTGTGTGGAATTCTCTCTGTGTGCCAGAAGGGACAAAGCTTCTACATTCTTACCTCAGTACCAACACACAGGCTGCTACCAAGGAGTAAGCCAGGAGGGTCCCGATGGACATGAGATCCACAAGATCTTTCAAGTCAAAGAGAAAGGCCATGACAGCTGTAGGAGGAGAGGAAGGTAAGAGAGAAGAAAAATCAGCAGCATGGCAGAACATGCACATCTCAGGAGTGTTAATAATGATGCATAACACACATGACTCTTGCTTAGGACTTGGTAGGGGAGCTCAAGATGTCTCAAGACATGGAGAGTCAGGCCTTGGTGCATGAATACCCTAAGTGGATAAAAGACACACAGTCAGACATCAGGTAACATCAACAGTTATATGAGAGTGTAGGGACTTCAGAGCTGAGCCTGGCCCAACCCAGCCTTAATGCACAACCTGAAGCCCAACAACCAGCCCAACCTTCGAATTCAGCTGCCAAATGCTGCCCCTGCAGCTTCATGTGGGTTTTGGTCATAGGCTCTATGGACCACTCAGATGAGACCGCAAAGCTTTTTTTTTTTTTAAACTTTATATTGTTTTTCTTCATACCCCACCATGGTCTGGACCCAAGAATACCTGAAGAGGAAGGTGCGAGAGAAAGGAAGCTCTGAGGAGGCTTCTGCAAGTTCCAGCAGCAGAAACTGAGCCCTTTCACAGGTGCTCAGAGCCCAGGGCAGCAGTCTGGCAGCAACTCCCCACCAAGAGTGGCACATTCTTGTACCCATGGCTCATCCTGCATTTGCAGCAGAAGGTAAAGAGGAAGCAGCAAGGCTCTCCTCTTTGCCAGGCATCATGAGGAAGGGGGCAGCTGCAAGAACAGGGTAAGCTGCTCATCCTTGCTGTCCAGGAGGTTTAATTCCCATATTTCTAGGGGGCCAGGAGAAGGAAGGGGAGAACAGGATGGCTGCCAGCTGTGACTAAGTGATTAACAAATGCCAGTGCCACACGGGCCATCTGCTGCTCTGGCATCTTCTGCAGAGCTGCTATCTACAGGCAGTGCTGTATCTTCAGCCAAGCCAGGCCAACAGCCACAAGGATGCTGGGGCACCACTGGCTGCTACCTTGCAGGCCGTTAATTACTTTTAAGGCTGGCTGAGCAGATAAAGGTAGTTCCTGGCACGAGACAGGATGGCAGCAATGAGCTCTGAGAAAGAGGGACAAGCACACAGTGAGCTACTCATGCTCACACAGACTCTCCAGGGCATGCCCTGGAAATCCAGGACACCCTCTGGGATGTTGTGTTCTGCAATATATCCAATTAGTAAGTGGGCTAGAGTCAGGCAGACTTATCTGCCCTGAAGATGAGCTTATGTCTCCTTTCCACAGATTCATGCAAGTCTTTGGATCCTACCTGCAGTAGCTCCTGATGTCACTGTTGCAATTAAGGGAGTTTTTCTCTTCTCATTGACTTTAGCCAGAAATTTAAAGAGAAGTCCATCTTCTGCCATAGCATAAATTATTCGAGGCATCGGAAACATGGAGCCAAGGAGACTACGGACACAGGAAGGAGAAATAATCTACTTATATCACCTCCTGCTGAGCATAGGCACACAAGCAAAAGCGAGTTTATGGCAGTATAACTATAGAACAGGTGGCTTTTGTTCATTTCAGCTTCTGCTTCAAGGGCTCCCTCTGAACACCCATGTTACTAATAGTTGGCAACTGAGGTGCAGCTCCACAATTCTGGATAGCTAAACTTATCCAGGGGGCATAAAACTGGCCTGACTTTCGGTAGTAAAAGAGCTGTAATGTCTATGAGCCTCTGTGAGTTGCTCACCTAATTGAGTACATCTAAGTTGATCTGAAATAGGCCTTCCAAGTTCAGGAGATGACATGTTCTGCCTCCAGCCTGCCCTGCCTCCCATCCAGATGGCTGCCCTGCAGGTAACCTGCAGACAGATGGCCCTGGATACGGTAAGCCCCATGCACTCCTAAAGTTGCACCCTGCACCACCTGATACAAGTCTGCTCTCCACCCAGCAGGCCAGGATGTCTTGCACCCAAACAGCGCTTGTATAGCATAGTTGCCTCCATGACTTAGTCACTCAATCCAGATTTATATTCCTGAGATGCACCTGCTGGATCTTCTGCTAAGATGGGAGTTTCTGGAGTGATACTGGTCACCATGTTCTCTGGTACCTACCACAGGGTGAATTCCTGGTCCTTTTGAGGTCAGTAGCACTGAATTTCATCCCTGGTCTCCGCTCCATTTCTTAAAGGAGGTGGAGGTACATGTTTGCCTTGAGAGATGCAAAATCAAGAGCAGAGTCTTACCTTGTAGAAAGTGCACACAAGGAACCGACAGCCACTGCATAATTGGCTCCATCCCAACCCACATATTTAAAGGCATTGGGTAAAGGGCTATTGGTATCCAGCTGGTAGTAAGGCATCATGAGCGTCAGGGCAGCCGACACACCAAAATAAGCCACAAAGCAGATGAGAAGAGACGCCACAATGCCAATAGGAATGGCCTTCTGAGGGTTTTTTACCTCCTCACCTAGAAGAAAGCAATTTACATATCAACTAGATTACAAACTTTTATCCCAACCTAGAGCAGGTGTGCTGGCTGGGGCTTCCAAAGTTTTTGTAGGCACACAGGTGCTCTTTGACCATACGCTGATGGCCTGCTGACGGCCTGCTCCATCCACTTGGGATACCACATCCACTTCTTCCGACACACATTTGTGGAAGCCTTGTAAACTCAGGCACAGAGACAATCCAGATTAAAAAATAATCCTTTCCCCAAAACAGATCATGCTTCTATCCTATACTCCTTCTTATCCTTTTGATAGTGCAGACCCAAGAAGAGTTCAATGATCAGAGATAATGGAACAAGAAATTATTGTGCAGCTGTAGGGAAAATCTGTACATGTTGATTTTAGTAACATCTCCACCAGAACTAATACACTATGATCATGACACCATAGGTATCCATTTCCAGAGAAAGGCAGAGTGCCTGAAAGTCATATGGATCTTTGAAAACGCCTCTTAACAAAAGGCCCGCCTCTAGCTTTTATAGAAAATTTTCAATAACCAAGTAGGAAAAAATGTATGTAAAAATGCAAAATTCCTCAAAATTCAGGCACCAATCAGTTACAGAACAGATTTGCACTTTCCTAGTTCTACAGAACTGCTCTGAAAGCAAAAGCTCCTGAGGTATAGCATTTCAGCAGGATGAACTGATAAACACAGATCCATACACCTCCAAGACAAAAGCAGACAAATGTTTCTCCCACAAGGAAAGGTGGCAGGGCTGGCTGAAGTAATGGAGCCAACACTTCTCCAACTCCTTGCTTGGAAGAAGATGCAGTAATGCTTTATCTATCTGTGATTATTCCCTTCTCTCTCTGTTCCAACCGTTCTTGCCAAATGTGAAATTAAAAATAATCCTTTCTTCAGGGAATTAAGACTCATCACAGCCACAAGAAATATAACTACGCTGATGGCTTTTCTCTCAAAATGAGACCTCTTAACCTTTACAGGCAAAAACTCCTGATTCTGAGGAACAGCTCTAGGGTGCATTTTACTCCCCAGAGGCTTCCTCTCTCTCTGGATCTTTAAAATACTCCAAGCCATCAGAGCTTCTTCAGCTGAAGTCGCTGAAGAACTGTTCCAGAATAACCTATTGATTAAAGTATCACCTGGGAGTTAGAGGCTCAAACTCATACCAGTCATGTGAACCTGGGCATTCCCTGTTTGCCTAGGTGGTAAACCTGGACATGTTTTCTGCGGAGTCTGTCCTGGTTAGTGTCATCACTGACCAGCCACAATCCTGGGCCCTGCTGGCAAAGAAGGGAGGAATCTCGTGGTTATACAATTTATCCATGTGCCACAGCAGCCAGAACTCAGCACTCAGGCACTCCAGGACTTGAGCAAATCCAGCACTTTCACTATTAGGAGCAGCTGAGCCAAAAGCCTATTTTGGCCTGAGGTTCAGAGGGATGACAAATGCCATGTCCTGAATTCCCTTTTACCTGTGCTCAGCAATGTTACTGCAAGTCAATCTACCAGCAGCCAGGCTCACAACTAGATTGAAGACATCTTCTCTCTTACCTGTAGTAGCAATACAGTCAAATCCCACAAAAGCATAAAAACACGTGGCTGCCCCTGAGAGGACTCCTTTCCATCCATAGGGCATAAACCCTCCAACACCGTAGAGCTTCTCTTCCTGTGTTTGACTGAAAGGCATGGAACTGGGTTAGAAGTGATCCTGCCTAGCTGGGAGTCACAAAGCTGCTGACATAGCCTGTAACAAAATCCATAGCCAAAGTCTGAAGAAGCAGGCTCTCCCTTTCATACAAACACCAAGCAAAATGCTAAGCCCTACCCACTACTGAGCTTTGGACTGGCCTGCAACAGCCTGGGGAATGCATGGAATAAAAATGGTTCATGGTTTTGTGGGGTGGAAAAAATCTCTTAGCTAAGACAAGGAGGAAACAACACGAATGTTAAAAATCCTCTCCTAACATTACTGCATGTGTGTAGATACATATATTCATTTAAACAAAAGCTTTTAGAAAAGCTGAAGACTGAGAAACATGTGAACCATCCACTTTTTACTTCAGATGGACTCAGATAAAGGGTAGGTGAGTAGACATAAGAGTAGAATGCAGGGTGGCACGGTTGTTTAAAATCCACCTCATCTTCCATTCTCAACTTCCAAATTCTGTGTGCAAAGCTCATACTCAAACTATGCCTGTAACCATGAGAGAGAAGTGGAGCCTGGATCCCTGACACACCAAATGCTCTGCTGAGCCTTATCCATAGCTCATTTAAGCCAACAGACAAACACAGGCTGATCCCAGTACACCCTGGATTGTGACCCCAGATCCGTGTGCCTTATGTTGAGTGACATATAACAAGCATACCCTTCAGTTCAAGTGACTTAGGTCACTTTTTCAGCCTTTGTAAAGATTAATTACAGTGAAAAGCCTTTGTAAAGATGAATTAAGGCAGTTAAACTAAAGTAAACCTCAAATCTGCAAGTCTTCTCACACGTAAGGATCTGAATTCTCTCACAGAAGCTCTGCTGAGACTTCGATGAAAACTGGCCTACAGAAATAGCACAACCCAAATGCGGATTACTCTGGAAACAATGATAAAACAAACCTCAGACAGATTTTACAAAAATAGTAAGTCCTACAGGTCAAAGAGCTGTACTCATACTTTGAAACTCTTGCAGTAGTTGGTCTTCGCATGGAAATAGCAGGAGGGAAGGAGAGGGGACCTGTCCTATCGAAGTAATTTGTTTGAGGCAGGTTGCATTTTGAAAAGAGGTTCAAGAAACAGTTTTTACACAAGATAAATTTTATGCCTACAATATTTATGAATCTCACCAGATTTTGCCCAACTGTGCTTCCTTGCAGGCCATCATAAAGGGTTTAGGTAGCAAGCCAGGACTGAGCTTATATGTGGATATATGTGGAGATATTTAAAGGCCCTTATTCTGTGTGGTACAGAGTCAAGCAAAAATTAATAGCTTTGTCTTACTGGTAAGCCTTGTAAGCTCCTTAATTTTGATCTTGTGCAGGATGACAGCATTTTGGCCAAGCAGAAAAATGCCATTAAAAACAGATTTATTATATGCTTGCAGCAATGCATTAAAATAATCTGCAACTCACCTTCACTTTACTGAGGCACTTAGGACAAGGTCTCTATAAGGTATAACAATGACCCAAGAATATTGTTCAAGTATACAAAGAAAGTCCACAGCTATACTTGGACATGGCTTCATACAGGCACCAGAACCAGCCTGGTGTAGACTTGAGTAGGACATTGTCCAAAAAGCTCTTTTCTCTCAACTTTGGATGCTATATTGGTTATAAGGCTAGAAATGGTCAATCCTGCAGCAGGGCCCATGATGACACAGCCTAGTCCTAGCACTTTCAGCCCATCAGCACAGCCTGCTTTCAGCGAACACACACCAAAGACAGCTTTGCCTCCAAGGTATCTGGCAAAGGAGGCAGCCATCCCATTCAATGGTTTTCTAACTGAGTCCACAACCCCACCATTTAAACTTTTTTTTGAAAATGCACCAGCTTCTGAGATGAAAACATCCAACCTACTTGTCTTTGAAAGTGCTATGGCTGGTGTTGTAAATGTCCTGTTCAGTCAGGTTCCAGTTTTTAACAGATCCTTTCACAAAGCCGGAGATCACGACAAATCCCAAGACAAGGACGTTGATGCAGGTGAACACTTTGTTCACCAGGGCAGATTCTTTCACGCCGAAAGCTAAAAGCCCTGGGGAAGAAATGGCACAGGTCAGGTATTTCAGCACCAGCAGCAGGTGCTTGGGACTTGCAGACACAGCTCAACTGCGTTCATGCTGTGCTCTGCCCAACTTATCATACCTTGCTCCCTCACAAACCAAGCAGCTCAGGATTAACTCATCCAGAAGTAGGATGAGGACTCCAGCTCAGACATTACTGCTGCAGAATGTGGCACACCTTCCCACCCAGCAAACCCATGTGGACCGTGTCCCTGGTAAAGTGCTTTGCTAATACACTTAAACTACTCCCACAGCCTCAAACTCCATACAGAGACCAGGAGAAAGCACAACAGGTGGTTTTCAATGAAGGAACATTGTCTTAGAGCCAAATGCAGAAGTTATGAACAACATTCAACTTTCCTTAGAAACAGGGAAATATGAGCAGGGACCAAATCCAGGAGGATTCTACTTGTAATAGCTACTACTAGAGCTGAAGACAAAGAAGAAGGTGGCATCTTGGAAATCCTGCTCCAACTTAAATCAGAAAGAGCTTTGCCAGCGAGTTCAGTGAGAGCAGGATTTCAGCTTGGTCTTCTTGAAGGAGAACATGGCTACATTTATTTCTCTGGAGTCTTGTATTCACTTGCAAATTGAAGCCCACATGCATATAAAAAAAAAAACAAAACCAAAACATTAGTACTTGAGACTGCAACCAAGTCCTCTTTCTTTTTTCTCTTCACTTTCCTGGCTCAAGGCAACAAAAATTGGCAGATTATCAAAGGGGGAATAAGTTTGATAGACCAACTGCATGAAATTCTTGTGTAATAGGATTTGTGGAGAAAAGGATTAATCTCCTATACCTGCTTGAGGATAACAAGTCATCTTTTCTTTGCCTCCTTATATAAAATTTGATTGAAGGTTTTAAAAATGGCTCAAAAAATACAGAGAATGCTCCCCTCTAATTAAAAACCTCGTAAACAGGCTATGCTCTGTGCTAACTCCACAGCAGCAATATAGGTCAATCCAACACTTGTAGCAAAGAAAGAGTCTTTAATATGTTGTTCAAAATAAATCAGGACTTCATGCTCATTCCAAAAGCAAACTATGAGATTACAGAAGAGGGAGGTGCAAGACCCACAAAACCCCTCCAGTGCCTTACCTGTCAGGATGATGATTATCACCACAGCAAAGATGTCTGGGTATTTTGCAAGCACTCCAGGAGCATCCATCGTCATGTATTTTTTACAAAATTTTTCAATGTGCTGCCCTATGATTTCATCAAACGTCGCACTCCAGGCTCTGGCCACACTTGAGGTTCCTGCCAGAGGACAGAAAGGACAAAGATCACCCTTTGTGGCTGGCACATGATCCAAAACAGCGGGAGCCCTGAAAGGTTTTTCAGTATGGAGGGCCTCAAAGCAGCCTTGCACGTGTTCCCAGGTGCTGGGAGTAGCCTTTCCTCCCCACACCCAGCCCACAGCTTGTGTTCATGCTTGGCATCTGCTCTGATGGTAACGCACACAGGTGGTGGGCCTCAGACTCATGCTGAGCTGACAAGAAAAATCCTTTTAGTCTGGCTTCTTTGCAAACCTCAACTTTGCCTTAGATACTGCCCTGACTGATCTTTTCCTTACACCCCTGAGGGCCTGATCTCCCCCCAAACTTGGTAACATCCATTACCAGAGACGTCCAAATGTAGTGCTGGCAGAAGTGCCCAGCAGCCCCAGTTAGGTGGCTGCAGCCCAGGCAGAGACACCTTACAGAATCCAGCTGTCCTCCAGCAGTTCAGTGCTGGAGCACCAGAGCCTGGACTACATCAGTGGCCAGCTCTGCACTCCGGCAACACTCAGGTCTGCTCTGACCTCCAGTGCTAGAGCATCCAAGCAGGAAGAAGACTCAGATACAATTTACATGTTATCTGAGCATAAGTCAGCCTATTGCAGAATGCTAGTGATGACCACAGCAAATGGAACAGCTCCTGCCTGCAATAAGTGCTCAGGCTCTGCCCTCTGGGGCTGCTTTTTGTTTTCACTTGAGTGCATCCAACCACCTACAGCTTGCTGGGGTGATGACTAAACCTGGGGTCTCAGGACAAGCAAGTTGGGGACAGCATCTGGGCCATAAAGGTCATTTTAGAGAACTGAAATAGTAACAACAAAGAGCTACCACCAGACAGTGACAGCATTTTGTAAAGTTAGTAGGCTTGGGTAAAAGCCAACTTCTTTCTCTCCTGTGTTAATGCTACACTCCCAATGTCTTATACAGTACATACGCTATATGTAACAGCATCTAATTGCATATCATAATTATTACTGTACCTAATTACCTAGTTAAAAAAAGAGACTGGCTTCGTTTTGGCTTGCAGAGCAGTTCCTCAAGGGATGCCATCAAGGGCCCCTTTTCACCCAGAACAGTCTGTCCTGCCACACTCACCTGTGAGTGCGTGTTCAGGTCCCAACTTCGGCACCTGCAATCCTGTCAAACAATGTCTGTGCTCACCCACAGCCAAATCCTCTGCAGCACCAGTGGGCAGCACCTGCAGCACAGCTGGGAACACGCACCTGCCCAATCCAGCTTTGCAACAGCATAAAAATTAAGCTGCAGAACAGATCTGTCGGGAGACTCTTCTGTTCATCAAGACAGAAAAGTGTGAACGAACACCTTTAGAGAGTTTGGACACCAGTGCCACCAATTCAATCTTGAGAAATTGCAAAAGTTATCGTACACCACGTTACAATTTTTCAGGTTAGCTTTGGCACGATTTGAGGAAAAAAGACTATTTTAGTGCTATTTTTTTGTCCTAGTTCTAATATTTTACATTCTAGGACGGGAACACCCAGCTCCTGCATGTGTTATATTAGAGGCCAGCTGCTTGGATGCCAGTTCTACATAACTATCAGCCATTTATCCAGAACTCTCTGTAACCAACAGGCTTGAGGCAGCAGGGCGAATCTGACATTCTTTCAACAACGCAGCCACCTGGATAATATCTTGCTGTTATTAGAGAGCACAGTGCAAAGACATTCAGCTTGTACCCAGGAGGATTTACTAGTTCTGGGTCAGCACAGCCTCACCAGAGCGGATTTGGCTCCTGCCTACAGCACAGAGCTGCCAGAACTGCAGAGCTCAGGTGCTGGGCATGCTGCAGGAACAAGCACAGGCAAGGAGGTTACCAACTGCCAGGAAACCCCAGCAGCATCTACTTACCAGAGATGCCATTACTCATTGTACCAGCTCCCACCAGTTTCTAGTTCCTGAAACACATCCACTGTTGTAATATTTCCTGAGCCAATGTCTGAGAACCTCAGCATGAAAACACCAAGCTGGCTGAGCTCCTTGGAGACACACATTTTCAATGCACTGCTTGGAATTTTCTCATTTTCAATTTCTCATTTTCTCGACATTCTCAAATTTCTCATTTCTAATTGGCAAGATTAAGAAAAAAATGGTTTTCTGCCCCTCTCAAGCACTGGTTCTGAAATGCAGCATGCGCCTGTCAGAGACTGGAAGGACTGATGTCTCGAGACACTTAGGGTTGCATGTGTGTGTGAGTCAAGTTTTTCCCTGGTGATGCAGTGCCCTGCCCCCACACTCCCCAGCCTCTATTTCAGTCCTGCACTAGCACACCAAGGGCAGGGCTCCACTCTGCCTAATCCAGCTCCTGAATGACCACATGACCACAAGTCCCACCTGGGGGGAGGGCCCATGAAGACTCAGGGGTTTTTAAGGCTGAGCATGAGTGCAGCACATCTTGACCCTACCTTCCTCTTGGAGTTTGTATCTGAACACTGCTGGAACCCAGGTGCTGGTAGCTATCTGTATTTTTCTGTATCTTCTGTCTTTTGCTCCTTCTTCTAATTCCCTCTTCTTGGAACATTTTGACTAACTTAACATGGAATGGGTTTAAAGTGTGCTAAGTTGGATGGGTCAAATTAATCTGTGAGAAGTGTCTTATATTGATCAGGTGTTGTACTAAGCCTTTATCCAAAGTTTTCTGATTTTTCAAGTTTGCCAGTAAACTTCTGTGTTGTTTTGACCTCTTGAGAATATCTGGTTGGTATTTCTCCTGTGTGTCTAACCCAGAGTACAGGAACCACTATAAACACTTTCAAAAGTCTCCTCAAGCAAGTTAATTGGGGCCTTACAGTGGCAGCCAACATATCTTTCTCCTCCACACCCCAGAAGCTGCTGGGAGTTGTCCTTGCTCACAAGAGGGGCGATTAGCTCCGAGAGAAAAGCTGGGTAAGGCAAAGAGACCTCCTCTACCTTGTATCCTCCCCCAGTGTTTTTCCACCTTAGCTACCCTTTCTCACAAATTATGTGAAAGACAGTTTGAAAATACACATTCTTGACCCAGGACTGAAACAAAAATAAGGAAGTTGTATTTGAACACATGCACAGATAGTATCTACTTATTTTTTACTGAATTTTCTGCCTTGTGACAACACAGTGAGCAGTCAACTCTGAAGTAAGAACTGAGGCAGTTGCTCAAAATCCATTATGAGGCGAAAAAAAATCTCAGAAATACCACTCTGAGCCCAGATCCTCGGAGCAGAACATTCAGTAGGCAAAACTTTTCATTGTGCATTTGCAGAATCAGGTTTTAGGACAGCAACCATGACTATGTCACTCATTTTGGTCGTCCAGTATCATGGTAGGAAGGACCCCAAAACCAACTAGATGAAGGGCATGAAGGAGACGATTTTATCATTACCTTTCTGGAACAGAAGAAAAATTACCAAGAAGTCTGTTCAATTTTCCTTCGTGTAGCCTAAGCAGAGTCCATCGCAGAGTCTGGAGGAAATTATATGCTTACCTTTTTAAAATTATTTTTATCTACTCCTTGCAGTGAATGAAATTCACAAAATAGCTACGGGACTCTGATTTCTTAAGGACAGAAATTGACTCTGGCTTTTTATCTTCTCTTTTTTTTTAAAGAAGGAGGAGGAGAAAAATATTTTAGGTAACACACAGAGGAAAGCCAGTGTGATCTCAGACAGGCAGCTGCTATGCCACTATATTGTTCGTCACATGATCTTACCCTCCAAGCACCATGGAAACTAAATTCCAAGGTAATGCTTACAAATCCCATAAAATGCATTAAAAAAAAAAAACAAAACCAACTCCCTTAGTAATTTAGCATAGCCAGTTTTCTGTCTCAACTGGTGAATCTGTTGCAGCCTTAGAAGCGTGATAACAAGCAGCCTGCCCAGAATGTGCTTGAAAAGACATGAATCCTTGATTAGCAAAGTGTGGCTTAGTTTTAATGAATCAGCTGAGTTGCACAGCACATGCTCTGAGCTTGATCCAGGGCCTCTCCTAGTGGGAGTCAAGGGCTTATAAGGGATTTGGTTTGTACTTTCCAGAGACTGTGAACCTGCAGATCATCTCAAGATTAATTCTGCAGCAATTCACAAGACAAAACTCTTATCTCCAGATACTTTAAATAGATCCCAAAGGGACAAGAATTAATCCTGGATCAGCTGTGAGTACAGATGCTCTGTATAAAAGCACCTTTCTGTGAGCAGCTCCTTTCTCAGCAGAGAGGACACTGTTTTGCACCCTAGCAAGTGTGCAGCAGCCAAGGGATGCCAGAGGGATGAGGTGGAGATTCAGAGGAATTCCCAGCAGCAATAAGCCCTCAGCCAGCAGCACACTCACCTCACCAGCTGGCAGGAGCCATCAAAAATGCATCCCACTGATGAGTCGTGAAATCCTCCATGAGTGCAAGAGTGAAGCATCTATTTTGTAACAGTAACAGAAGCACCCAAATAAGGGAGACCTTACAGGCCAGGCTACCGCCTTGAACTAAAGCCAGGGTCTTGCAGCACACTCACCATACTTACCAATAACATAGGAGAGGATTAGATTCCACCCTGTGATGAAGGCCCACAGCTCCCCCACAGTCACGTAGCTGTAGAGATAAGCTGATCCTGTCTTAGGAACTCGAGCACCAAACTCTCCGTAGCAGAGTCCGGCCAGCACTGAAGCCAAGGCAGCAATCAAGAAGGAGATAACGATGGCAGGTCCTGCGTTCTCCCGTGCCACAGCTCCAGCCAGGACATAGACACCTGCACCCAAAGTGCTGCCTACACCCAGAGCCACCAAGTCAAACGTGTTAAGGCATCGCGAGAGGCGACTGTCTTCTCGAGTGCAGTCCACATTTTTCCGACGAAGCAGCTGGTTTCCAAAATTGGTAAGTTTCTGACACTCCATCTTCCTGTTTGGGCCTGCAAGGAAGATGCTGCCATCATTATTGAGACCAGAATACCCTCCTACATCTGAATCACTGCGCATGTACAGTGCTACAGCCCTGTTACATCTCAGCAAATGAAACTTTCCATTTTCCACCTTTTTACAGGGTGAAATACCTCCTTTGGCATTTTATCTAGACCTACCAAGGGGAATTAAAAAA
>VWZU01010065.1:5967-19431 GCA_013397095.1 Sterrhoptilus dennistouni
ACGGGCCCCCGCCCTGAGGGTAGCTGTCCCCCCACCCCAAGGGCAACTGAGCCCCCAGCCCCATGCCCCGAGGATAATTTACACCCACGGCCCTTCACCCCAAAAGTCCTATGGTCCCTGTCTCCTGTGCCCTCATTGCTGCCACCGCCACCGTGGCCGAGCCCACAGCACCCGGAGACGGGGCACAGAGGGGGCTGTGTCCCCGTGCCCTGACCCCCACGCCCGCAGGGATCCTGGCTGCGCTGGCAGACCTGCGGTCGGCGGTGCTGTCACTGGTGGTGACAGTGGCGCAGTGCCTGCTGTTCTCCGTGTTTGCCGCCGTGCCTGTCCTGCCCGTCCAGTACGGGACCTTCGTGCTGCAGGTCATCAGCCGCTCCTTCCTGTACGGCGGCAACGCCGCCTTCCTGGCCATCGCGTGAGTGGGCGACAGAGGGTTCAGGGTGCCAGAGGGCGGGGACACGGTCATTGTGGGGGTGGCAGGGGATGGCAGTGGGGCTGGAGGGTGGCAGGTGACATCGTGGAGGTGTCAGGGAACAGGGGTCACGGTGCCAGGAGGGCGCCAGGGTTGGGGTGGCAGGAGATGCCCGTTGGTGACATGGGTGCCTGGCAGGTTCCCTCCACAGCACTTTGGGAAGCTCTACGGGCTGGCCATGGCACTGTCAGCGTTGGTGGCCCTGCTGCAGTACCCCTGTGTCGCCCTGGTGCAGGGGCCACTCCAGGAGGACCCCTTCTATGTGAGTGTGCCCTTCTATGTGAGTGGGTCCCCCAAGGGAGAGGTGGGTGGGCTGCTCCACAGGGAAATGGGAGTCCTACCCTGGGAGGGGAGGGGTTTTGCCACATGGGGAAATGGGGGTCTCATCCCATGGGAAAAGGGGGATCCTGGTCCTGCCCGTGGGAAAATGGGTGTCCTGCCCCATGGGGAAATGGGAATGCTACCCCGGGAGGGATGGAATCTTTCCCCTGGGAGTGATGGGGTCTTATGGCATGAGAAATGGGGGTCCTGCAGCAGAGAGGGATGGGCGTCCTGCTCCTGGGGAAATGGAGGTGCTGCCCCAAGTGTCCTTGCCTAACACAGGGGATGGGGGGTACAGCCCCCCAGCCCCCTACCCTGACACTCTTCCACTCCACAGATGAACTTGGGGCTCATTGCCGTGGTGCTCGTGGCCTTTGTCAGCCCTGTGGTGGTGGCCCATGAGTGCAAACGGCGAGCCAAGGAGCTGGGGATGGCTGGCACACCCTTGGCAGCCCCCCCTGGCACTGAGATCCACGCCGAGACCCCACACTGAGCCCCAGACCCAGCACACCATTTTTGTACCAGCCTGGGGGTGCTGTGCCGGTGGCGTGGAGGGGTTGGGGGTAATAAACATCGCTGCCCCCTCCACTCCCTGTGCTGTTCCCACGACCCCCCAGCCCTGTCCCCAGGCCCCTGACTCACACAGACACAGCTTAGGGCACCTCTGCTTTACTGGGAAAGGAACTGGGGCACCATGGCAGCCCTGGGGACTCAGTACTGGCAGATGAAGGGGCGCAGCTGGAGGCAGAAGCGGCTTCGCCAGAGCCCATCTGGGGACAAGGACAGTGTCAGGGCCATGGGTGGTTCCCAGAGCCCCCCAGTACCCTGCAACCACTTTCAGTGCCCCCTGTATCTCCCCCCTTAGCTCCCCCAGTGCCCTATTACCCCTCCCAGTACCCCTCCCAATGCCCTCGGTGCTCCTCTCAGTTCACTCGGTGCCCTCTAGCACCCTCTCCACAGTACTCTCCCAGTGTTCCTCCAATGCTCCAGTAGCCTGTGCTCCCCTCCCCAGCACCCCCCAAACCTGGACACGGTGAGTGGGTGGCCTTACCTCGGACGCTGAGGGTGGTGCAGGTGGTGACAATGTGCAAGGGCTGGGTGGGCGCCCAGTTCGCGTAGTTCCAGGGGCTGGAGTCCTCCCAGTAGGACTTCCACTTCCCTGCCTGTTGTGCTAACACCTCAGTCCCCAGTAACAGCTCCTACCACTCCTACCCAGCCCCTCGACCCCAAAAACCAGACCCAGCAACCAATACCCAGCCCCTCATGCCTCAAAACCCAGCCTCCAGCCCCAATGCCCCATACCCAGGCTCACCCCCACAAAGCTGCCCCAGCACCCTAGACCCAGCCGCTCACCCCCTAAAGCAGCCCACAACTGATCTCCTGGCCAGCACCCAACACCCCTTTGGCATCCCCTTGTCCCTGGTGTCCCCTCACCTTGCAGCTGGTGACAGCTCCAATCCAGGGTGAGATGAAGGTGTTGTAGGTTCGTGCCAGTTTCCGCAGCTCCTGGTTGCGGGCACTGCTGTGCACCGAGGCCAGCTGGCCCCGGTACTTGTCCTGGCAGTAGCCCTGTGGGACGGGCACGGGCTGGCACCAGGCACTCACCTGTGCCCACGGGCACCCCTTGGCAGGGGTGTCGTGGCATGAGCATGGCCCAGGGTCCTGGTACCCCTGTACCCCCCTGGTACTCCCCACACCCCCCTGTCCCCTCACCTGGGCGAGCGCATAGGTGCGCAGCTTGTTCACGAAGGCGTAGCGCCGCTGAGGGGTCTCACCAGTGGGGACCCCCTGGAGCTGGAGGGGGGCTGCAGGGCAGGGGAGAGGGAGGGTTGGTACCATGTGTCCCTCTGCCAACCACTGCCAGCCCCAGGCATGTGGCATCAGTTGTCATGGCATTGGGGTGGCAGGGACTGAGGGTGTCCCCAGGGTGTCCCCTAGGTGTGGAGGGCACTCACTGGGGCAGGGGGACACTCACCAGGCTGGCTGGCAGGGACAGTGCCCAGGAGGGCCAGAGCAAGCAGCAGGCAGGGCCACATGGCAGTAGGACGTGCAGGGACACTGGGGACACAACCACCACCCTCTGGAGATGTTGCAGCCCTGTCACTCTTGGCCACCCCCCACCATGGTCCGGAGTCCCTCTGCCACCCTTGGTAACAATATTCTCTCTGTGGCCCTTCTGCCATTCCCTATGTCCCCACTGTCCTGCCACCACCAGTTCCACCTTGTGTCCCTCACCCCATCCTGCCCCTCTGTGCCCCGTATCGCCAGTGTCCCTCCACCTTCCCCTGTGTCACTCCCATGTACTATTGGCATCCCAGAGACCCCCCTTGTCCCCCTGACACCCTCATCCCAGCCTCAGGGATGCCCACCCCTGGTCCCCACCCCAGCAACCAAGGGCTGAGCCCACTCTGATGTCCCCTTGCCGTGTCCCCGTCCCCATCCCTGCTCCTCACCCTGGGGGCTGAGGGGAGCTCTGCCCGTTATCCCCCTTATAAGGGGTGACATAAGGGCTATATGTCACAACCACNAGGGTGGGTGCTAGGGGGGTGAAAGGGCTGGGGGTGCAGGGCTGAGGGCTGCTCCAGTTTGAGGGGTGCAAGGCAGGTGTATGGGGTGTAGCATGTGCTGGGATAGGGGTGCTGGGGGTGCAGAGGGGATGTTGGGGTGCTGATACCATCTCCCACCAGCCATGCTTGCCCAAGGGCCATTTCCTTCCCAACGACCGTGGGCCCCTGGGTCCAGCCTGGCCGTTTGCCCACAGACCACCTTGAGCATCCCCCTAAGCCTCCCATTCCCCTGATCAGCCCCCCCAGCCCACAGCTGAGCACCCACAGCTCCCCACGGGGACTCTGCACCTCAATCCTCATCTCCATGCCCTGTACAGCACCCCTGTACCCCAACCTCTCCAGCCCCTGTACCCCAACCTCCCTGAGCCCCTGTACTGACAACCTGCACTCCAAACTCCCACAGCCCCCTCCACACATCCTCCACCCCAAACCACCACAGCTCCCTCTTCATGCCCGCACATCTCCTCCCCTGGTCCAAGCACACCCCAGACACTGGCTGGGCAGGGTGCTGGCAGAGCCCCCCCGGGGTGTCCCTCACTGTGTCCCCAGCAGTTGGTGGTTGGGGGTGTCACAAGGCTGTGGTTGGGGACACATGTATCTGTCACTGATATAAGGGTGGCAGTGAGCAAAGTCCCCCAGGACCCAGGTGAGGAGTGGAGATAGGGACATGGGGGTGGGCTCAGCCCTCAGCTGCCAGGGTTGGAGGTTCCTGAGTCTGGCACTGGAGGGCTCTTGGGTGCCAGGGGTGGAGGGGGCATGGTGGGGGACAGAATGGCACAAGATGCCCAGGGGAGAGAGTGACCCAAGGGCTGGAAGTGAGGAACTGGGCACATGGTGGGCACAGGAGGGCTGGTGTCTGTAGGGATGGCACTGGGGGTGGCAGAGGGGTGGCCCTGGGGATGGTGGAGGCATAGAGATGGTGGGGATATGGAGGGGTTTCTGAGGGGATGTGGGGAGGACAGGGTGATGCTGGGGGTGGCAGACAGCCTAGAGGGGTGTCCCCAGGGTGACCGAGGGTGATGGGGCTCTGGGATCTCCCAAGGGTGCTAGTGGTGTTCCCAGCGTCCCTGTGCCATGTGGCTCTGCCTGCTGATTGCGCTGGCCCTGCTGGGCAGAGTTCCTGTCAGCCGCTGCGGTGAGTGCCCCCCACACCCTCACCTGCCTGCAGGGATATCCCAGGGACACCCCTGATCCCAGGGTGACCCAACTGGTGTCCTCAGCTGTCGCCAGCCCTGCGGTGGAGGATGAGGAGGATGTGACAGAGCTTGAGATGCCCGAGGAATACAGTGGGTGTCTGGGGGCCAGTGAAAAGCAGGCACTCGGTGTCCCCAGCATGCCGGGCACCACCACCTGCCGCTACGTCCTCATCTCCCGCTGCCGAAGCTTCCACCATGCGCAGGTGGGATGGGGTGGGTTGGGTGGGGAGTCGGAGTGGGGGCACCAGTGCCCCCCATGACAGCCGTGTCCCTGCAGCGCATCTGTGCCCGCCGCTTCCACGGGCGCTTGGCCTCGATCCACGATTCCCGCACCAACACCTTCCTGCTGCTCCTGGCGCGCCGGCAATGCAGGGCCAGCCAGGTCTGGATTGGTGCCGTCAGTCAGCCTGCCGTAAGGACCCCCACCATGCACCCACCACCCTGGCCTCGGGACACCCTGTCTCCTCCTAGTGTCCCCAGTGCCCACCCCGGCTGTTCCAGCCTTGTCCCATGATTCCCAGTGCACAACCCGGGTTCCCCGAAGCCATTCCCAGTGTTCTCAATGCCCACCAGGGTACTCCAACCTTGTCCCAGTATCCCTAGTGCCCACCCTGGATGTCCCATTCCCATCCCACTGGCCCCAGTGCTGGGGTTCCCCACACCCTTTTTTCCCTGGCAGATCCCAATCCCGAGCTGCCACTGGACAGACCGGAGCCCCTGGAACTACAGCCAGTGGGTGCCTGGGCACCCCCTGCCCGGCCACCGTTTCTGCACTGCCCTCTGCACACAGAGTCAGTGGGGGCTCTACGGGAGGGCTCCAGGGGGGCTCTGGGGTAGTCCCTGCCCATGATGGGGGGAGGGTGCTGAGGGGCTCAGGATGGGGAGGTGACACCGCGGGGCTGGTATAAGGTATTTGGGGGCTATCCCTGGGGGCTGGAGGGGGTCTGGTGGGTGATGGGCTGATCCCCTTCTTTTCTCCCCAGATGGGCTCTGGAGGAGCGTGCGCTGCAAGAGCCGGCTGCCCTTCATCTGTGAGATATGAGGGGCTCAGCCCCGCTGGGTGCCCCCAGGCCTCCCTTACTGCTGTTCACCCACGGGGGCCGCACCTCCTCCCTCAGAGTACAATAAAGCCTTGGTGTCAGCAACCATTTGGTGTTTGGGCAAGGCCAGGAGGCCTGGCTGGGTGCACCCAGGGTGGGCACAGAGGGGTTTTGGAGGTGTCGCTTGTTTCCTGCACATCTCCTCCTCCACAGTTTCTTGCCCACTCCACAGAGTGGGCAATGGCAGTTGCAGGGTCCCCTCTACAAGGGGATCCCCACCCAGGGCCCAGGAGAAGAGCCAGGACTCTCTGAACTGACCGGTGAGGTTTTATTGTCTGTGGCAGTGGCACCACGAGCCGGACCCGTTGCCCTGTGTCCGGGCCATACATGAGCAGGGGGAGAGGGGAAGGGGGGGCTTGTGCCCACCCCCAGCCCCTTGGGAACCAAAGACATGGGGTGCAATGGGGGGATGGGGAGGAGCTGTTGAGAAGACAGGGACCCTGCGAGCTCATACAAAGTGCATAGATGTGTGTCTGTGTGTGTGTCCCCATGGGAGGGGACAGCGGGCCGTCAGCTCAGCGTCGAGGAGTAAGCCTGGAAGTGACACAGGGGAGAGGGGGTGAGGATCCTGCAGGGTCCCCCCAAGGTGACCCAGCCCGGGGAGAACACAGCCAGAGCAGAGAGGAGGGAGGGGGCTACCCCCGGCAGTGCAGACATGGGGAAGCTCGAGCTGGGGGGGGTGTGTCCCCAGCACTGGCTCAAATCCTACACTCACCCTTGCTCAAGGCTTCTTCCTTTTCAGCTTCAGCGCCTGCAGCCAGTGTGGGGGAGAGGCCTCAGATCTGGGGTATTGGCAGAGTTTCAGCATAAGCCCTCCAAAAACAGCCCCAGGAACCAGACTAATCCCCTCAGCCCCCCTTTTGCCTCCATGAGGATCCCGGCCCCACACTCACCCTGAGGATTTCTCTGGCTTGGGGGGCAAGGTCGGGGGTTTCCCACTCACACCAGGGATCTTGCAGGACTTGGAGCGCTGCACATGGGGGTCTTTAGGAGGGGTCCCCTTGCTGTCCCCTGATGACGTCCCCTCCTCGGCTGAGCGGTTGCGACCCCTCAGCTTGGCCTGGGGGCAGAGAGAGAGGTCAGGGAGAAACACAGTGCTCTGCCCCACAAATCCCTTCACTGCCTCCTCCCTGTCTTCAGCCAGACCGCAGCTCCACCCTGCCTGTTTGTTTTCCTGTGTTCCACCCTTCCTTCCACCCTGCAGCCAGGAGTCCAAGAGACTCACCTTGATAGCAGAGGCACTGAGGCCGGGAAAGAGCGGCACCTTGACAGCCCTGCCTGAGGGTGAGCCGCGCATCCGCCGGCTCCGGGGCTCCTCTGCTGCCTCCTCGTCGGAGGATGGTGCTGGGGCTGGCCGGGGCTCTGTGGGGACACAGGGACAGTGTCACCACCACAGTGTGGCAGGATAGACACCCTGCTCCCATCCCCATCCCCGCTGGGCTCACCTGTGGAGTCCCGGAAGATCCAGCTCTCCCCCTCGGTGGCGGTGGGGCGCAGGGATGGTGCCCGGTGCTGGCGCTTGCGGCCCAGGCTGGCCTTGCAGCGGAACACGCTGCTGTCCAGGAGCTCTGTGTCCTGCCGAGCCCGGGGAACAGGTCAGAGCTGGAACAGGGAGCCCAGGGACTCCCCACCCCAGCCAGCACACCAACAGCCCCCACAGCAGTGCTGGGGGTCCTCAATCCATGGCTGTCTCTGAGGGCAGCAGGGTCAGAGAGCCCCATTGACAGACACGTCTCGTGACAGCCAGGCAGTCCAAGGCCATACAGGGTGATTGGAACCTCCCCACTTTCACTCACCTCCAGAAGTGGAAATTCCTGCCCCTGCTCCATAGACCCCTCGGCCTGGGGGGTAGCCAGAGAGAGCCGCTGCTCCCCCCAGTTGGAGGAGCTCTCCCCATCTGGGTGGTCTGAGGGTTGCTCCTCACTTCCTGTGTCCACTGGGATCCCACTGGCAGCCTCTGGCAGCAGAGGGGTGGGCCTGGGGCTCTGTGGGGCAGCAGCTGTCTCAGAGGGATCCCTCTCCTCCTCAGAAGGGCTGGGCAATTCACTCTGGGGGAGCTCCATAGCTGGGAGATCAGCTGAAATGACACCCATTGAAGGGATGGGGGCTGACCTGCTTGGGAGACAAAACCCCAGAGTTACTCTAGGCCCAGATAACACAAACCCTGCCCCATACCCCTCGGTCTGCCTGAGGGGAAGCTGCTCCCTCACTGCCAGCACTCGTGCCCTCCTTACCCGTGCTCTGTGCCGGTGTCTCCTCCCAGGCTCTGCTCCTCCACACCAAGGTCCCGGCTGCGGGCGGCACAGCGGGCACTGAAAGCACTCGCCCACTCCTGGCGCCTGGCCTCAGCATCCTGTGACTCCACACTCCAGCTGTCCAGGTCCTGGCTCCAGTGGGCATTGCCCATGTCCAAAGAGAGATCCCTGTGCAAGCCTGCCTGGGGCTGTGGCAGGACCCCGGACATGGAGCCATCCGAGGCTGTGGCACCGCAGGGGTCTGGCACCTGCTCTGTCCCAATGACACCAAACTTGTTCTGGCACTCAGCTGCTTTAAGTTCCTCAGCCCAGTCCCTGCTGCCAGAGCTGTCACACTCCTGCTGGTGGGCACTGCCCGAGGTGGGTTCCTGAGCTGGGGGATCGGGGTGGTGGGAGCTGGGCATGTCCTCCTCACCAACCCTGACCAGCCCGGTCTGCCTGACGCTGCCCTCACCGGGCCAGCTCAGCCGAGCTGGGATCAGCTCCTGCTCTTCCTCCCTGGGAGGGACGGAGCTGTGGTGCCCATCCCAGGCTGCTCCACTGGGGCTCAATCCTCTGTCCTGGGCCTCCACATCCCTGGTGCTGGATCTGTCATCCCAGACACCTCCACTGGGGCTGAACAACTCCCCATTCTGGGTCTCTGTCTCCCCGGTGCTGTGCCTGCCGTCCCTAGTTGCTCTGTTGGATGTGAATTCACTGTCCTGGGTTTCGAGGTCTCTGGTGCTGAATCTGTCACCCCAGGCTGCTCTGCTGGGAGTGAACTCATCCTGGGTCTCTGTGTCCCTGGTGCTGCATTCAATGGCTTCAGCCAGCCTGCTGGGACTAAACTCCTGGTCCTGGCTCTCCGTATTCCTCATGCTGAATCTGTCATCCCAGGCTGGCCTGCTGGGGCTGAACTCCTGGTCCTGGTTCTCTGTGTCCCTGGTGCTGGATCTGTCACCCCAGGCCAGCCTGCTGGGGCTGAATTCCCGGTCCTGGTTCTTTGTGTCCCTGGTGCTGAATCTGTCATCCCAGGCTGGCCTGCTGGGGCTGAACTCCTGGTCCTGGTTCTCTGTGTCCCTGGTGCTGGATCTGTCATCCCAGGCCAGCCTGCTGGGACTGAATTCCCGGTCCTGGTTCTCTGTGCCCCTGGTGCTGGATCTGTCATCCCAGGCCAGCCTGCTGGGACTGAACTCCCTGTCCTGGCTTTCCATGTCCCTGATTTCACCAGTCCAGGCCGGCCGGCTGGGGCTGAACTCCCGGTCCTGGCTTTCTGTGTCCCTACATTCCCGAGTCCAAGCTGGCCTGCTGGGACTGAACTCCCGGTCCTGGCTCTCCATGTCCCTGGGGTTATACCTTCTGTCCCAGGCTGGCTGGCCAGGGCTGAGCTCCTTATCTGGGCTCCCAGCATCCCCAGTGCTGGATCTGCCAGCCCAGCCCAGCGTTAAATTCTCGTCCTTGCTCCCAGCATCCCGGCTGCTGTATTTACTGGCCCAGTCTGAGGTGAGCTCCCTGTCCTTCATCTCTGTGTCCCCACTGCTGTACCTGCCTGCCCAGGTGGGTTGCTCAGAGTGTGGCTCCTTGTCCAGCTGCTGGACGTGTCCCGTGCCAAGGCCACTGCCCCAGCTGGCCTGTCTGGAGCCAAGCTCCTCTGTGCTGCCATAGCCCTGGCCCCACTTGGCTGTGCTGGAATTGAAATCTGGATCCTGCGGGCAGCTCTTCCCAGCGCCAAGGGACTGGGACCAGTCGCTGCAGCCCAGTTTAGTGTCCCCCATCAGCTCCATTGCTCTGTAGTCACCACTCCAGCTCTCCTGGGCAGTGCTGTCCTTGTTGCTGTGGGTGCTGTCCCAGCTGGATTTGGTCCTGAATTCCTGGTCCTGCTTGGTCTCAACAGGCCAGTCTCTCCCCCTGGACACACTTGGATGGCTCCAGTCAAAGGTGCTGTCCTGGCGAGGGTGGCCAATGCCGAACTCACTGCACAGGTCCTTCTGTGACCAGCCCAGGAGGTTCTGGTGGAAAAAAGGGGAGAGGAATTAGAGGAGGGAAGGAGGTCAGAAAGAGGAGTTTCAGGGGTGTGCAACCCCGGCACCCACAACAGCAGACCTGGAGGAGGGAAACACCTTGGGGATACAGCACAGCAGGGCCCATCCCGAGGTGGGGCAGACCCCACCACCACAGATCCTCAGCACACAATCCTGCTCAGCCTCCACCCACCCACCCGCCCATCCTGTCCCATCCCACTGCTCAGTGAAGGGCAGGGAGGAGGAGCCCAGCCCACACCGACCCCACAGAGCCCCCATGCCCCTCACCTCTGGAGACCTGCGGACCCCAGGTGACGCCAACAGCTCTGTCAGCCAGCCCGGGTCGGCGTGGTGGTCGGGGTCCTGCGAGGGCCCCTCAGCCTGGCCTGGGCTCCCAGAATCCTGCAGGCTCTTGGGGCCATCACCTGCCCGGACAGAGTCAGCTGGAGCAGCTGGATCTGGAGGGGCTGGATCCAGGGGGGCAGCTGTGGTGAGGCTGGGCTGGGTGGGGGACTCAGGTTCAACTGGGTCCTGGCCAGGCTTTGTCACGTGAAGTGGGGAGAGGGACACAGGAGCATCTTGCTCTGCCTCCCTTTCCTCCTCCTCCTCCTCTGCCGAGCCCTCAGCCTCTCGCTGGGCCGTGGGACCCCCTGGGCATGGAGCCCCCTCTGCCTGCTGGCTGTCAGGTCCTTCAGACCTGCTGTCCTTTGGAGGGCTGGGGGCTGCAGCCTCCCCATCCGACTCCCCCTCTTCGGAGAGCCCTGAGTCAGGTGTCTCCCGGATGGGGGAGCGGGGAGGGAAGGCTGGCAAGCGTGGCCCCCGTGATGGGAATGTCCACTCAAAGGACTGGGAAATGCTCCAGCTGGACTCACTGCCCAAGGAGGGCTCTGACAGGAGGTCTCCAGGCCGGGGCAGGGCACTCAGCGAGCCCCCCAGCTCCCCCAGGCCCTGCCCCGTGGGCGGGGGCCGCAGCACCCCCTCTGAGGAGCGCCGGAGCCCCACATCCCGGGGAGGGGGATTGAAATCAGGACCCTCATGTGACCGTGGGGACACTGCAGAGTCATCAGGTCCCTCTGGGGAGCCTGGGGGACGAGAGGCTTTGGCAAGGGGTGGACTGGGGGGGCCCAAGTATTCAGCAGCAGCCTCAGGAGAGCCAGGGGGGCAGGTGACTCGCGGGGGCAGTTCAGGAGTGCCAGGGGGACTGGCGGTGCCAGGAGATCCCTCTCCTGGAGTGTGTGGGGAGCCGGGGGAATGGGAGACTCTGAGCTGGGGTTTGATGGCTGAGGGAGCGCCCGGGGCCTGGATGGAGGTGACGGGGACCTCGACTGGAGGCCGAGGGAGGGATTCGGGAGAACCAGGGGGCAGTGTGGGGGAGTCAGGGGCCAGAAGCTCAGCGGGGGCATCAGGGGAGCCAGGGGCTGGGGCAGAGGGGTCAGCAGGCTGGAAAGGAGCTCCTGGGGCTGGGGGTGGGCAAGTAGGGGGCCTTGGGGAGCCTGGAGGTCCAAGGGCACCCAGCTGTAGAGTAGAAAGCTGTGGAAAAAGCCAGTAGGGGGTCATGTCACTCAGGAGGTACCTCCAAACATCATCCATCCCAAAGCCAGCCCCCCAAAGCTCTGGAGGGTCCGTCCCTCCAGTCCTGCTCCCCTCCCTGCACCCAGGGCAGGAAGTGCCCATGGTGCGTGCCAGAACCAGGCTGCTCCTGCGTGACTCAGCCAGGGCGGCTCCCAGTGCCCCAGCCCTGCTCCCTGCCCAGCCCCCTGCTGCCCCCAGAGTGCCTGGACAGATGGAGAGAAGAAATGAAGCAGGAAGAAGTCATAACCCCCAGCACAGCCCCCTACCCTGCCTGTGACTGGCATCCCCCTGCCCAGCAATGCTGCTGTTTGCCCCCTTGCTGGGGTGACCTGGTGCCGCTGCCCAGGCTGCCACCATAGCAGTGTCACCGTAGCCCGGTGTCCTGGTCACCGCCCCGAGCAAGCACGGCACGGGGAAAGGGGCTGGCAGGGTGCCCGCAGGGCCTGCCCTGCCACATACCTGCCAGGTCACCGAACCCCAGCTGGTGACTCACAGCTGCTCCCTGCCCACGCCTGGCACCAGTGTTGGCACACTCCACCCCCACACCCCAGGCCCCACACTGGGCCCTCAGCACAGGCAGTACTGACCCCCCCAAGAAAGGGCAGCCAACATCCCAAGGAGAAAGGAGAGACACGCACCCCACAGAGAGGGAGCCCCGGAGGAGACAGGAGAGCCCCGAAGGAGAGAGCCCAGGAGTGGAGCCGCCATGGCGCCGGAGGGCGAGGCCAGCACTCACGTCAGGAGGGGATGGCGGCCTCCGGCGTCCGCAGGGGTCCCCGGCACAGCTCGGCCCAGCTGGGGGGGAGCTGCTGCAGAGAGAAAAGGGGAAGGGGGGTAAATCCTACTGTGTACCTCAGTGTTATTCTCCCACCACCCATGAAGCACCCCTGCCCCAAACCACCCTTCAAGGACACAGAGTACAGGGCTCAGACCCTGCCACAGCTGCACAGTCTCTGGCTTGGACTGTGAAGGGAAGGAGGCAAAGTGTCTCCAGCCCCTCTTCCGGAAAGTTTTCGGTCCTTTGGGAGTGAGTTTCTCACACTCTGGTTCAGAGCAGCCCCCGCCCAACGCTCCCTGAGGTGCCCGGCTCTTCTGAGTGTGGCCAAGCTCTGGCCCTGGCCCTGGCCCAGCACATCCTGCAGCTGGGAGTCCCGCTGATCTGACTGTTCCCTGTGCCCTGGCATGGCCCAACAGGGAAAAAATAGCAAGGCTGGAAAATCAGGGGCATTTCCCAGGGGAGCGACCCCCTGCCTGTTACTTCCAGCCCAGCGGCTGGCTCAGAGCCCGCCCACAGGCGGCTCCTGGCCCAGGACAGCCCATTCTGCGGTTGGCACCGGCTGCCCTGGCCTTCCCACGGAGGCAGCTCGAGGCACTGTGGCTCGGGAGGAACCCAGGACCAGACCTCAGCTCCGTTACATTCCCAGCCCTGGGATGGCTTAGAGTGATATCCCCTGTTGTCACCGCCACTCCTCCCAGCGTCGGTCCCTGTGCCCTCACCTCATCTCAGCCACAGGGTGTCCATCATCCCCCATTCCCAGCTCGCCTGCCGCAGGTTGAGGCATCTGGGGGGCTTCACTGGCAGGGTCTCCATCTGCCTCCCCGCTGGGACGCTTCCGGAAGGCAGTAAAGGTCTTGGAACCAAAGCGGGAGGAGGGTTCGGTGCAGAAGGGCGAGAGCCAGGCCCGGTCTGGGCTGCCTGGGCCCTCCCTGCTGTCCATCTTGGCCAGGATCTCCTCCACGGTGGTGCCCGGGAACCGCTCCGGCCTGGCGGCCACCGGCACTGGCGTCACCTTGAAGGGCGCCGGGCCCTTGCGCGAGGGGGTTGTCGGGGCCGGGGGCAGCTCCTCCTCCTCGGTGCCCGTGACCGGGGGCGACGAGAGCCCCTTCCCGTTGTGGGTCTCGGGTGACCTGACAGTGAAGGAGGGGCGCCGGAGGGGCCCCCCGGTGCCCACCCCGCTGTAGGGCTGGGGCCCGGCCAGGC
>VWZU01010077.1:0-31575 GCA_013397095.1 Sterrhoptilus dennistouni
GCATGAGAGCTGCAAAGGAACAACCTGCACCTGTTTAAAACCTTGAGAAGCACTCCTAACAGAGGGAGAGACTGGTGTGCTTCTTGCCAAGCAGTGCTACCTCCAGGCAGTGTGAGACTTTGGCTACTTTCAGAACTGAGTGATCACCAGGAAACAACACTGCCATAACTATGACTACAATTTTCATTCTTGCTTTTCAGCATGCTACATCTTTTTTGAGAATCCACATTTCCCCGTTTTCCTGCACAGGCCTCTAATTGCCCTTAGTTGCCACAATGGTTCCTGTTCATGCTGGTTCTTCACAACACACACCAAGAGACAGGCATGAAGTTCCAGGGCAGGACATCCCTCATGAGCCTTCCACTCTATCAGCTACACTAAGAAAATTGATAAGCAGCTCTAGATACCCAGTGACTGAATGTCAAGCAGTGACAACTTCCTTCTAAGAACTTGCTTTTATCATGACTAACCATGTGCCACCTCACAGGTCTCAATCAAATTGATTTTATCAAAACTAGTCTGAATCTTTTTTTTTCCCACTAAGTTTAATGCTTTTAAATATCTGATAAGGAATGCAATACAGTGATTAAAATATTGCCAACATTCTTTCTGAGCTCTTGTTTTCATCCAAATTCTTCAGCAGAAAAAAATGCTATATAGCAGAACAGTATTTTCAGGGCACAAAATGTAAAGCTATACATTCTTTCTTCACAGTCTATGTCCAACGTGTTTGTTGTCATTACTTGTATCCTGAATTGACTATTTTTGGTCATTTTCCTTTTCAACATGCTTGTTCCCTCTGAAATTCAATCACTACACCCACTGTGGTAAGTACCCAGCTTGTTCTGCATAGTATAAAGATGAGTGGACTACTCAATTAAAAGATTCTTTTCACAGATATGAATAATTTTTAGCTTAGTATTTAAAACCTGTTCAAAAATGCCTCACGGTTGACTGGCAGGTGGATCACAGAATCAGTGAGTGGTGTGATATATCGTCTGAGAAATCTTTTGAGGAATAAAACCCAGGTAGCATAGAACACTATTAACTCTCAGAAAAGGACTATGACTTCAAAGTTGAAGTTTTATTGAAGTGCAGAATGCATTTCACATAATCATAAAATAAATCCATAATTATGGAACTGATAAAGTGAACTGAATTGCTGCCCCACTAGGAGAGACTGAGGAGGGTAGAACTGTTCTGTGTATAATGGAGATAGCTGAGGAGAGCACATCTAGGACTTACAAAATCATAACATGGGTGGATGCAAAACATGCCCTTGATGACACTGGAGAGTGTGCCTATGCTTGTAATTTCTCTCTGCCCAGCCTTTTCTACTGCATTGACAGAAAGGCACCTGCTGGAGAGCAGCTCTGCGGAGAACGACACGGTGGACAACAAGCTGTCCATGAGTCAGAAGTGTGACCCTGTGACCAGTGAGGTCACAGGAGAACTGGGAGCAGTTCTGGGCTCCTCAGGACAAGAGACACATGGAGCTCCTGGAGGGGGTCCAGCAAAGGGCAAAAAAGATGATTAAGGGATTGGAGCAATTCAAAGGGAAAAGCTTACTGGCTGGACTTGATGATCTTAGAGGTTTTTTCCCAGCCTAAACGACTCTACAATTCTATGGAAGGCTGAGGGTTGGGTGTGTTTAGCTTGGAGAAGGAATGACTGAGAGGGGATCTCATTAATTCCATGAGTATCTGAGGGGAAGATGTCAGAACAGAGCCAGGCTCTTCTTGGTGGCACCAAGCAACAGGACAAAAGACAGCAGGCAGAAATTGATGCATAAGAAGTTGAGGAACATGAAGAAGTTTACTGTGTGGGTGATGATGCACTGGAACAGACTGCCCATAGAACCTGTGGAGCCTCCCTTACTGGAGATATTCAAAAACCATCTGGACACAATCCCATGAAATATTCCTCCATTTCTTTTTTCCTGGCAGTAACAAAAATTAAATTTTTATTCTTTCAGCATCAACATATAGATTAGTTCATAGAACCTCTTCCCTCAAAAAATCTAACTTCAGCCCTGTGTTTCTTGACAGTGGTGTCACCTACTTTTGACAAGTTTTGAAAAAAAAAAAGAGATTGGCTGTTCACCACCACTGAGTGGAGCTGGATACTAATGACAGTTTATACAAGGAGCCACAGAGAAGTCTGAAGTAAACAGGAAGGCCCAGAGTCATCCAGCTTATATTAAGCAAGTAGTGATGTGTGTGATCCATGCCACACCTATTTGAAGCAGTAAACAACCAACCAGTTTCAGATTCTGGAAAGTCACTGCTTGAGAAGAGCACTGTCTCCACAAACTCGTGCGGACCTGCATGCATGTGTCATACAGGAATGAGAAAAAACATAATCCTCCATTATCTCAGTCTACAGAGGTCAGCATTTTATTTCAGAAAGCTTTCAAAACAGTCTTTAATAAAGCTTATTTATGGCACTTAGTCTAATCTGCAGCCTGGATATATCCTTTGTTTACATAATTCCTCAGTTTTTTTCATTTCTGACTGTGATGCAAGATTATTTTAAGAATTCACTAAATTAAATGCACTAGTTTATTAAAAGTAATGTATTTGAGAAGTAATAGGAGTCAAAAGGATAATTACCATCAATATTCAAAATGTATTTTTTTTATAAGTGACTGAAACATGGCAAAGATACATCAGGAAAACAAGTAATTTTTCAGAAGTAGAGGTAGCAGATTTTAAATAGATTCTTGTAATAACACAAAAAACTACAGTATCACCTGAGAAGTAAACAAATAATGAGAACTGAGATGTTACATGGAGATAGATTAAACCTTGGATATACAAAAGACATAGTATCTGTAAAACAGTGACATATACATACATTTAGCCAACATTCACAATTTTTCTTTTTTAATAGTCTTAATTAATCAGGACTGTGAATATACTTCTGTAATCCACTACATCTTCACAACCCTTCAGCCTTCAGAGGACAACAATTTCTAAAAACCTATATAAAAGCTTAAAACCTTCCAGCAACTTTGAGATTATATTCATATATTGTTAAACCAGTGTGGACTCTCAGAATTGTTCTGACTGACCTCAGCTGCCCAGTGATGCCCCTCCTCTGCTGCATCAGAGGTGTGCCAGATGGGTGGGAAATGGAAGGGTGATTTTGACAGCAGCAGAGGCCTCCTGGAGATTAACAAAATTTAGATAAACTGTGCACCAAGAGGACAGGGATGCTTGCATTGATCTATTAGAAAGACTAACTTTGGAAATACTTAGAGAATGAGCAATTCAACTGTCAGAAAAATGAAGCTTCTCTTTTATTTCTTACAGCAGAATGTTATGACTCACCAATTAGAGTTGATTATTACTCCTAAAAAGCTAAGAACATATTCTGCTCCCACTTTTGAGGAGGGGAAGCAAGAACATCAGCGAGGCAGTGACATTTAAACAGTAGGTTAAATACCATTAGTGCCTGAGGGAGCACCTACTAGCACATTTCCTATGCTAGACAGGAGAGAAAAGCTCATCAAAATGATCTTTCAATCTGATCTTACAGTTAATTTTCATTATGAATATGCAGATCTCCTGAATATAGTCAATAAAATCACCACTGATTTTAACAAAGGTGTTGATATGCACCACAAAGTCAACACATTTCTGGATTGCAACTTATCTATTCATATTTTAGGGGTAAAAGATCAAAATCAAAACTGTAATTCTCACCCTATCGGAAGAAGCTGCTTGTATTTACCTGAACTGCTGAACAGGATTAAATTCCATTCTGGTAATTAGATGGTCCGTTCTCAACGATATCACATTTTTGAAAAGACATCACTGAATGCAGGTGCTTTCCTTTCTCTGGTCTAATCACTTAGACATGCAGAGATGTCAGTATTAAAATTCTTTTTCTCAAGTGCATCAGCTTCTTTCTCTCACATTTCTTCTATTAAGTTTTATATATTTTTTCTAAGTATCATTACAGTTATTGTGGGCTATTGAAGCATAATTGAATTAAATCTAATAAAAGGACTCTTTCTGTCAGTTTCACTGAGCTGTGGCAACTCCTGATAAATAGGAATGAAAATCACTATCAGCCTTCAAGATACTTAATAAGTGTTTTTGCTCTCACTGTTTTCCAGTTGTGAATATTTGCTGTGTCAGTATTTTCAATTGAAATTACATAATCCACCAGAAAGAAGACCTACTAAGGAGTTCAAACACACCATTTCTGCTAAAAACAAAAGAACACTTAAAGAAAAAGATAAATTTGAAATTATATTTTCTATTCTTTGAGAAATAATTAATTTCTGATCAGTCTAGAGTGTGGTCTTTGAAATACGAAATTTCCTTCTCTGCAAATAAAGGCCATTGGATCTTAACTTTTCTGACCTCGGTTCCACATCTGCAGGAGTTAAAAACATAACTTCATGAATCTTGGCCAATCCAAGGCAGCATCTGTATTTCCTCTTGGTCTTGAATCCTGTCAACCATAACCCAGCATGCTGCTTTGACTGATGCAAGAATGTGAATGGTATCCTCTGACAGAGGATTTCCTCTCCTACAAAGGAGTTCCTGACTTCTTTTAGTTTCTATGGGTGCTGGAAATTAATTTGAAATGTCATCCCCTTTAATGTCTGTTTTTCCCATTCCTAAATACCTTCTCCGAAGTAGAAACTAATCTAGCATTTCTATTAAAATACCTCTTTCTACATGCCCAAAATTGGAAAGTGAACTCAGGAAAGCTAAAACCAAAATTAATCAAATTCAGCTTTTTTTGATTCAAAAGGGATCTCTGTTAGACAGATATAATAAGCCCATGGACCACTCCCATGGTTTTAATGGATTTATTCAAGATTTTCAACCAGAACTGTATGATGAGAAACTGTCTTGGCCTGTATAAATATGCATTTAAACATATAAGATGTATACTGTAACACTTCTTTGAGGGCAGCATTGCAAACTTAGTGCTGTCAGAATTACATCCTGACCATATTGCTTCAATGCTTAAGTGCCTCGTGTCCCTGCATACATTGGAACAAAATAGAAAATGGGTTTAGTTAAACTGTAGGTGCTTGGCACCAGATTTCTCTCTTATGTGCAGGCACTGCCAAGCACATATTTATTTCTGAAACCTCAGAATACCAAATATTCTACAAATACTAGAGGGCTAATTTGTTCTTCCCAACAGAACATATGCTCAGAGGGAAATCCAAGAAATGGTAGGAAACAAAGAGTCACATCATTCAAATAAATAAATGTAGGCATTGATCTGAACCACAGATACAGTTAACTACAGTTAAGTCTGAATATCTGAGCAGTGTTCTGCTAAACAAGGAAAAATGTGTAAGATACTGTGCTCACAGACATAGTGAAACATTTGTAGGAGAAACTGCTTGCCAAATCCTCATTCATTATGTGAAGAGACAAGAATGATAAACAGTAAGCAGGTAAAATAAGAAGTTAGAAAAACTTGTGCATGAACTTGAAGGTGCCTCATTTAAGCATAAAAAGTAGTGTAAAATATTATCAACCCTCCTCCCTCCCTCCATTTAAGCAGTTGAACTACATTTGAACTGAAAAGCAGGAATTACGTGAAATCTGACTGATTCAGAACGTCCAGAATAATGAAATATAGAATACAACGTGCTGAAATCAACAAATTTGCCAAAACTTAGGCAATATTTCTGGGAATATTTGGATTAGCTTGTGCAATAAGGTAAACCATTTGTATTATAGTCCTGAGAAAGAACATGATGAAATCATTCACAACAGTTCCCCAGTTTGTCAAATTGTTAAAATAAAGAGGCAATTAAATAGAAGGAACAGTTTTCATTGATGAGCAGTAGGAATAAAATTCCCAGTTATTTAAATATTCCCAGGTATTCTTAAAGAAAATGCCAAACACTTTTGAAAATGAAACACTGTAACTACTACATTTATAACTGAACTGAATATATATTTTCAGAAGAATGCGACATTATTCCCTGAAGATGCAACTCAAAAAAAAAAACCTAACAAAAGCATTTTAAAGATGAAGAAAAGTGTGGTTTTTTAAATAAATATGTAGAGTGCATGTAAAATTAACAATGTATTTAAATGAAAAATTAGAAAATTCCTGGTGTGACTGTACAGAGGTGACACTCCTCTATGCATATATACTTATTAAAGTGGAATGAAGTAATTTGACTTGTCATCTGACATGAAAGTACCATTTGTAGCAGCTGTCAAAGCAATCATTAAGCACAGTAATTTTTCATATTTTCCACATATACTGTTTTCAGTAGCTTTCATTTAGGCAATATTAATTGAATAATATGTGATTATATTTCTGATTATACTATAACCTCACAAAAATTAATTAACAAAGTCATCACTATATAAGCTCACATCAACATAGTTGATAAACACTTTGCAGTTCCATTCCTTCCTCAAAATACAAAGGAAGAAAATTGTCTTTTTCACCTCTTGCTCAAATTTTGAAATGTTTTCAATCATCGCAATATTCACCTGTAGCATTAAACATTACAGTGTAATCCAGTTTTACAAAATCCACCCGTGAAAGAGGTTGAACACACCCAGCACTTCTCAAGAGGATACTCCCTCCACATTCCTAAGTCTGCCTGTGTTAATGTCACTTATGACTTTCCGTAAGGGCTTTACACTGCAAAAGTGACATGTATGTATAAATGTGTACCTGTACACAGCATCACCTCCTGCTGAAGCTGATGTTAAACAAACATCAGAAAATACTAGTCCTTTCCTTTACAAGACTGAGCCATTTTTCAGTGCTAATGATACATTTCCTCTACAAAGTGAAGGAATTATATTTTAAAAGTTATGTTAATGATCCTGCTGTTCTCCTGAGGATATTACATTATAACTGAAAGTTGGTTGGAATTATTTTACTTACCAGTTTCATTGAATTTTGCTCAACTATAGATGACATCCGAACTTTTTGTTCTGTATTCAACATATTGACAATAATTTTTATTTTCTACTTCTCCATGTTTCAAATTAGAAGAACAATTTTTTCCTCATGTATTTAAACTGGAAGTGGTTTTACCCAATGCCTTGCTCAATGCCTAGATCAGTGTATAACACAATCTCCAAAGAATAACAATGACAACTGAAGGAAAAAAAATACCTTTTGAGAAAGTGACAGGTAGATAAGAACCTGTTTTTAATTATGTATTTAGTTTTCATTTGGTATCTCACCACAAAATCAGCCTGCAGGACAGGAGTGTAGCTATGCATGGATCAGCTGTGTTACTGCGACTCTCCTGATTTTATCAAAAAGGAGCATGGAGGTTTGGGCTTCTGTGCAACCATTAACATATGCAGAGATTAAGGACAGGGTCTGCCCACAATATTCTAGGGGGAAAATACATCACTGTGCTTAGAAAGGTTATTAGCAACAACTATCTTCTCATTACCAGTCAGATACTTGCGTATTATAAAAATAAAAAGCAATTGTGGGCTCCCTGCTGTGACTTACATAAGATATTCTTTCCCCTAATTCAGTAGCTTTCCAGTAACCAACGAAGCACAGCCGTATCCTATCACAGCAATGCTGAAGGGAAGACAGCAAGCAGACAACTAATTTTCTTTGTTATGTACTCATTTGAAATAGAAATTAAAAACCCCAAACCTACACAAGCATCTAGGAAACTATGTTCTTTAGAAAAAAAAAAAAAGTATCAAGTATTTTGCTTCAGTATTAACGATTGGGTGCATCTTTTGGTAGCATTTGCACATAAACCAAAGCAAATATTTTCCGTCACTTCTGAACTTCAGTTGTCTTCAGTCACCCTATACCTCCTGTAAATGCCAAACACAGCAGCTTTCCCATCAAGATGTTACTGTCTATCTCTCAAAAGCAAGTGCGAAGTGAAAATACATTCTATGAAAGCAGTAACTTTGAAAAAATGAGGCTCAATTGAAGTGAAGCCTGAAATAAGACTAGAAAATGACTAATCTTCCACTCTGATTGTAAAAATACCCAAGACACAGAGCCACATCCTTCACAGTCTTCCTCTGGTGTTTTTTATTGTTTTGTTTTATAAGCCCTTTTATATCAAGTAGCAGGCCTGAATTACAGAAGCTACATGACCCTGTTACAGAAGGTTCACAGCTGTACTGTGGAGACAAGCTGCCCCTCAGCTGTCAGTGAAAGGAAGGAATGGGAGAGGAATAAACTGTAGCATTTAAACACAGACAGGGCATGATTTTCTTAAAAGAAAATGTATCACCTAAGTAGAGGTGAGACAAAGGAGAGAAAAAAATGGCCAATGATCTCAGAGAGCACATCATATTTTGGTCCCACATGGCTTGACATATAGCCACGTGTACACATCCACAGTTCCAGGCTTAGGCTGCTCCTGGGAAAGCTACCCTAGAACTCTGCTGTGATACCACAGTACTGATATAGCAAACCCCCAAAATAAACACACAACCAAAACCAAACCAAAGAACAAACAAACTACAAAACAAAACAATCCCAGTCATTTAGTGTGAAATGTTAGATAACTTGCACAAGATGATTTTCTGTGAGTTAGAGATGAATGGTTTTAGCTGTCTCAATTTAGGCCTTGCAAAAATTTGAAAATTGTCATTGGAAAAGCACCTTATATGTCCCAGACAGAGTAAGTGCTACCAAGCTGCACAACGTCTTTTCAACATACTTTGTGACTAATATATTTTTTGTTTGTTTGAAACATTCTGAACTGCATTAAAAAAAAAACAAAACAACACCTTTTTAAGTCTAGAATCCTAGGTAGTCTGAATCATCACTGCCACCTCCAGAAGATGGCACCAGCCACCTTTATTATATTTCAGAAGAATATGTTTTCATTTACTACTGTCTTCACTTCATTAATGCACAAAAAACCTGTCATCTTCACTGACTCATTTACTTTTGAAGAAACTAAGTGGGCTGCAAATGGTTTTCCCAACTTACATCTGCTTTGTAATAGTTTACTTGTTTTGCAGCATTGGACTTATGCCACTGAAATGTATAACATCTCAACTGACATTGTAAATTTTTCTTGCAACAATGTCTTTATAAAAACAGAATAAACCAGATATCTCCTAAAAGTATGTGCATTTTGTTAGGATAAAAATTAATTATCTTGAACAACATAATACAACCATAACACTACTAGAAAAATATTTGGTTTGCCTTTATGGAAAATATGCTGTATAAAGTATCAGTGGATTAAAAAGATAGTATTTTCCCCACAGATTACTTCTAATTCTGAGTATTGCTTCTAAACCAGAGATGGAATGTCATAAAATAATTACAATAATATTCCTTTGCTGGATTATTACTGAAATGTCTTGATATTTTTGCTGGATAGAAAGTGCACTGCAATCATAATTTTGGAGTTACATTTGCAATTCTAACTTATCTCATGTCAGGATCTTACATGATTATTGAGTCCATTGATGTCCCACTGAAAACAATTTTTGCAAAAGTAACCACATGTATGTAGGATTTTTTTTAAAATCTACAAATGTAAATTTAAACCTAGGGAAACATTCCTTCATTCACTAACTGTTATCTGAATGCAATACAGCCATGTCATTTTTCCTTAATTTCTCCTCTCTGCTTATAGCACAGAGATACAGCAGGACTACCAGCCCCTTCCTGCTACAGTTTCAAATCTTTACCCAGCTTGCACTGCCCTATTCCACCTTCTCCTTTGTTCCAATATTTACTGCTGGAAGCTTTCAACATTTTTAACCAGCATATAAAAAACCTGTCAACAAAGTCAAACAACAAGACTTAAATACATCCTGAATGAAGTACCCAATACCTGCTGATACACACAAAGCTTCAAGAAATACTTGCAGTTTAGTATATTTTGTCTGGGTTCATTAAGACATTTTATCCTTTCATTGCTCACTAGTGTACAGATTAACATGGCACATACTATTTTCTCTCCATTTTTTTACATTTCAAACTGAGGGTTTGGGTAAATTTTTTTTTCCATTTCTGCATTTGCTATCAACATACCACTCTCATCACAGCCATTAGAAGCCCCTGATTGAATAGGTTTCTTTTTCCCCGTGATTCTCCTGCTGACCTGCCAGTCAGTAGGTTCCAATATTTTATCTGAATAAAGCCTGTGAAATTACATTTTCTGGTTAGTGCAAAGACCCTTGATGAAGCTGAAAGACGTGCTGGTCCCTCACTATAAATATCACACCCAGGGCACAGCTCTCAGTCTGCAAATGCAGGTAGGCTCCAGACTTCCCAGGAGTTGCACAGGGTAGCTCCCTACAGAGTCAAGATGTTTTTGGGCATCAAAGATGCCCAAAGAGAAGGAGCACAGAGGGAGGTGTGGGGGTTGCAGGGCTCAGCTGGGGGTCAGAGTGGTGGGCCATGGTACAATCCATGAGACCTTGCACGAGCTTTGAGCTGCATTGGGAGTGCAACTTCAGTAGCAACACTCACTGCAGGCTGGCTGCAGTGGCCAATGGACACAGACTGGTCTGCTTTGTTGGAAGCCAACACCAACACCTCCAGTTCTGCAAGACTGGTTATTCCTAAAATCTTACTTCATGGTGTACTGAATATATCTTTCATGTAAGCAAAAAGCCATGCAGTGCACACAGGCAAGCACTGAGTATAAAAGCAGCCACATATTTTCAGGCAATTTCATTTAGTTTTGAAACAACCAAAGATCAATACAAGAAGAAGGTAATTTAAATTACAGGATTTATTTAAAACTGCCTAGTCTAATTTCACATACAATTGTGCAAATTAATGCTATTCAACACAGTACAATATTTTCTTCACCAGGAGTAAAAATTGCTGAGTATTAAATCTCATTTTTATTTTCAAAGAATGATAACTCATAATACAATATTGCTCATCTTGAAAAGAAAGGAAGGATGTAACCTAAAGACTTCCCTGGAGCTTATCCCAAGAATTTGAATCTTTCACTGCAATTTAGTGGAATTGGTTTAGAACTGCTTATTTGAAATTAAGAGGAGTAAACTTTGACTTCTAAGAAGAAAGAAAAACAAGGGCTGCTAAGCAAAGTTTCTATTAAACACTTCTCAAACTGAATTACAACATACTCTTCAGCGTTAGTTACTGCTAGACATGTTTTCTTCATTCCCCTTTCCATGAGCAATATAAAAAACCCTGAATAACCCTCATTAAGACCCACATATTTGATTACATTTAAGGATATACCACCAAAAAAAAAAAAAAAAAANAAAAAAAAAAAAAAAAAAAAAAAAAAGAGTTGTTCCACTGTTTACTAAAAAAAAAAAAAATTCAAATCACATTTCAAATTACATTGACACCAAATTTTTTCATACCCTGACACCATGTAATTATGAATGATGGCCTGTTTCAAGGAAAAAAAAAAAGAAGAAAAAGCGAGCTATTTTATATAGTCTCATCTAAGTTTAAAAGGCAATCAAATTTCTAAAAAAGTCACTGTGCTGGTATTCTACTGACCAGAGAGAACAAATCTCCTTCCTAGCCGGTAACCTATACGCTCTGAGAGCTCAGCAATTAGGCAGATCTGAAAACAGGGACATCTGATCAGTTGATCAATCCCCTGGAACCTCTGAATACCATTAAGAATTTCAGTGGTTGACCAACTGCTTCAATTACATATTCAAAGACTTCTGAGCTGACAGCAGATGTAGGATTTGTCCCCAGCATGGAGTGTAGTAGTATCCAACAGACAGAGCTGAAGACATTGACAAAATTAATTCATAGAATCATATTAGCAACATCATAGATGGAAACATTTTGAAGCATTTTGAGAAAGGAAACAAAGTCATTTTCATGCAGTGATTTAGATCAAGGCACTCAGGTTTTTCTGCTCAAACCTATTTGTCATCGGACCTGTAGGTGACACAAATATGAGGTGAGGGGCTGACAGATGAAATGGATGTGCTGCAAACAAGAGGGACCCCACAATCTGGAGAAACAGGCTGACAGTATTAGTTCAACAAAAGGAAGTACCAAGTCTTGTCCCAGGGGAGGAATAACTTCAGGCTCTAGCACAGGCCGACTACCTGGAATGTGTCTTTTCAGAAAATGCCATGGGGGTTCTGGTGGACAACAATGCAAACACCAAGGTTGTCCTGAGTGCATTAGGAACACCACTGCTAACAAGTGAAGGGACATGGTCATTTGCCTCTGCTCAGCACTGGTGAGGCTGCATCTCGAGTGTCGTGTTCAGCTCTGGACTCCCCACTGCAGGAGAGACATGGAACCACTGGAGACAGACCAGCAAAGGGCCATGAAGATGGTGAAGGGCTTGAAGGAACTGTTGTCATATGAGGAGGTGCTAAGAGGGCTGGACTGAAAAAGAGAAAGCTCAGAGTGATTTTATCCACATTTATAAATATCTGATGAGGAGAGAAAAGAATGTGGTCTAGGCTTTTCTCTGTGGTTCACAGTGAAGGGACAAGAGGCAATGGGCACATACTGAGATACAGGAAATTCCACTTAAAAAGGAGAAAGCCTTTTCAATGGTGATGATGGTTATGGACTGGCACAACTTATCCAAAGAATTCCTGCAGTGTGTCTGTCCTCAGAGATACTCAGAATCAAGTGGGCACGTTTTCAAACATTCTGCTGCAACTGACCCTGTTCTGACTTGAGGACTGGACAGAACAACTTGTCCAATACCACTGTGGGATCTCTTATGATGAACTTGGTGCCATTTCATGATTAATTATTGATGAATAGGAACAAAAATTGTTTCTAGATAAATTTTTGAGGGTCCTTTTGCAAACTCTTAATTAGGAAACATATTGAAAGAAGAAGTTCAGCATTGTGAAAAGTTAGGCCAAAGTAAAGTTGAACTGGGACTTCAACAGCAGCCCAATTTATTCAAAGAATTTATCTAGACCCCACAAAATCAAAAAACTCTGTCTCAAAAATTACATAATTTTCCACACCATGTTTAGGAAACATGTTCAAAATTCAATTTTACATTATGTATAAGGTATAAAAAAGATTCATTATACAGAGGTTAAACTTTAATCATCTTTTTTTCTCAGGAAAGGAAGCAGCTCTAATCTGGTTGTGTCAGCCTAAAACACCTGTCCCCTCTGCCCTCACTGTGAGTCCTGTGCTTTGAATCATGACACTTCAGAGAAGATTAGGAGGAGTCTCACTATGCTCTAAGTAGAACAAGTTCATTAAAAAAGCACAAAGGGGCCTGTTATCTCCCTTAGTATGGTCCTTCAACCCAGAGACCCTTGGGACACCAGCAGAGGAAGCCCATGCTTCAGGTACACATCACTGCAGCACAGCTCAAAGTAACCTTTCCATGAGTTCTTCATGCAGGAAACAACACATAAATTTACAACAAGGAGTTTGGTTTCTGGCATGCCAGCTTGCAGAATGAAATGCAGAAACTTTTTAAGGGGACCAATCTGTTCAGATATAATATGAATGACAGGCAGGACTGTCTAAACACATCTGTGGTTGTGAGAGATTGTGCTGAAAATCATGCCGTCACACCCCTCTTCCCATGTGCTGAGTGGAGGTCTAATGATCCCAAGGACTCTGGCAGATTCCATTGCAGATGAGGAAATCATAAGGAAGAATGCAGAATGTGCAAATAACTAAGCCTCTTACCCTTGGTTTTGATATGGTGCAGTAATCTGTATAATATATGTGGATTACAAATTCCTTGCTGATTTTTTCATAAATAGATAGATGTGTGCATTATTGATATCCCTTTATAGATATGAAGATTGAGCCCGGGAAAAGAACAAATCCACAAATTACACAAGACACCTGCTCCATGTTTAGATTTTAGTCTTTTCCTGGAAGGGTGCCAGCATATTAAATCTTCTAAATTTCTGCCCTCTCTGTAAGATAAATAACACATATTCTCATACTCCAGAAAGTAAAAATTCGTATTTTAGAACTTGGAGTGAGACCAAAAGAAAAAAAAACAACTAAACCCCACCTCATCCCCAATCTTCTTGAAAATAAATAAAATAAATGCAATATTACTGTAATACTCTTTTAACTATAGCACTTATTTGCTTGCTGAAACTGCTCATGCAATCTGACCTAATCTATCTTCATTCTATGCTATAGCTTTAATGTTCAGCAATTGTTTTTTCCATTGTTTTGGTTTGTTTTTCTTTTTTCTATAAATACGCATATGCAACTAATTCAGAATTTATTTTCAAAGGATTGTGTAGTTGGCGTAACTTGATAATTTCAAAGCAAACCAATGAGAATTGCATTTGGTTTTTTTCCAGTATTGGAACATCAACTTTAATTAGTGACAGGACTGAAAGAACATTTTCCCAGACTTTGCTTTCCATTCATTGAATCACAGAATGGTTTGGGTTGGTAGGGACCTTTTAAAAATCATCTCCTTCCAACCTCCATCCTGTGGGCAGTCACACCTTACCTAGACCAGGTTGCTAAGAACCCCACCCAGCCTGGCCTCAAACCTTCCTTATCTAGAGGAGTCTTTTTACTATCTGATTTCTTTAAAACTTGCATCCTGGCAGCTGAGCTTCCTTAAGTCGACTCTAAAATCAGATAGATATTTCTCATAATCCCAAGGTAATTCAGGGGGTTACATTACAGTACATAATGTACTGATGAGCTTTTTCTTTGTAATTAGCCCTCAAGGGACCCTCTGCACTGGAGAAGAATGCTACCAGATTATTATTTATAAGCAACAGTGTTTCTAAACATGCTTGCATAAAACACTATGCAGTGTACTTACCGTACAGCAAAAATATTAAAGCTAAGTATGTAACAACACTTGTTAATGTAGGAATTTTTAGTTAACTACATTTTATGACTGCAAGTAGATCCAGAGAGGAAAGTTAGGAAAATTAGGAATGTCCTAACATTTGAAATCTTTACTCCAAATTATACAGGAGTTTAATGCATACAACAAAACACAGAACATATGCATCAAAATTAAAATAGTAAGAGAAATTCTGAAGGCTCCTCTACAGTTTTGAAACAAGAATCTTACATTTTTCTCAGCTTAATTAGCATATACTTTCATGCACTAATTTATACTGTTTCTGCCCTTTGCCCATTCCATTCATTCAATTAATGTAATTCTATCTGACATTTCTTTAAATGTTGAAATTCTCTTCAGAGCATAAGACTAAGAAAAACAGTTAAGAGGGAGAAATGTTGTAAGAGAAATGGTTTTGGTTGGATATTTTCATGTTCAGTGTTGGAATACACCACTGGGATATCATGTAATCCAACCTCCATGCTCAAGCACAGTCCCCCAGGATTTCTAAGAGGATTCTCCTTGCCAATATTGCACAAATCATCAGCGACACCATGCAGCAATAAAGACACCCAGGGAGTGTCTTTACCTTTGACAACAGCCAGTTTTTCTGTTAAAGCCTGCTTAGTTTAAAAATCCTCATGTAGAAATGTTTCTACACAGTGGTCAAAATAATTGCTGTACCATTGGTTAACCTGAACCCTGATAAGGAAATCTATGGCAGTGAGTCACATGACAGCAAACATTTGCCAGGAACAGGGGAAATAATGCAATCTTACAAACTGTAGTGTGTATCTAGGAACATTATTTATATGACTGAGGTGACCATAGGGAAGCAAAGATGTAAATTGTATTTCATTTAGAATACAATAGGGAGTAGAACCTGGAATACGGTTTAACTTCATCACGCTCTGGAGGCAACTTCCTGAAATGCTAAGTTCTTCCACCAGCCACACAGGTTACTTTCTTCCCTCTGGCTATACAAATGAGGTAGCTTCTATGAGGGTGAAACGTGTAAATTATACTGATTGACATGTGTGTTTGGAGTATAAAAAGACTGAGTTTTCTACTTGTCATTCGTACATGCCTTTCCCCTTCATGGAGACTTTGAAACACTGCACAAAAATAGAATGTAAGACACCTTCCAATGGTTACCACTTCTCAACAAGGAAGAGGCACTCTGGCTAGAACAAATTGTATCTGGCTACACAGTATTGGTGTGTCCAAGCCTCTTACCAGGTCACAGAACTGAAAACAAGTTGCACATCTCTGGTAAGTCTGCAGTAGTCTGGTAAGCCTGTTTAGCAGTAAAACTTTAAAAAAACAATTACTGTTAGGTGCAAGTGACTGGCCTGTGAAAATGGCTTTAGGGATTTGCAGTGTTTCCTCCCAAGTATCACAGCATATCCTCTTCAGGATCTAAATTACAGCATACAATTCATTTCAAGGTGGATTCATGTTGCTTAGGACGGACATATCAAGGTTTTGCCCACATACCTAAATTTGGCATCATTGTGTGTTGTCATAATGCTCCTCTGTTTATCTTGGGCACATAAACCGCCTTTGCTACTTAAACTGTTCATATCTTCCAATTTCAGCTCTTTCATATGTTCTCTTTACAAAATTCTTCTCCTGCTTCCCTGACTAGAATGGTCTCTTCCCAGGAGCCCTCACATGCACAAAAAGGAGTAGAAAAGGCAAGCTCTCCCCACAAGAGAGGATGGGAACCATCGTCTGCTAGCAGAATTTTTGTGAAATGTATTCACTACTTAAAATCTTTGTTTCAGTAGGAAGATTCAAGTAAGTTGTCAAACTGGGATCACAAATGACAGTGCCTGCACTTACAAAGTCTAAAAATTTATGTAACAGCAATGTCAAGCCAAATATATGTCAGGTTTTAGGACTATTTTTTAATTATAAGTTATTCCACTGTAAGAAGAAGACTTAAGAGAAAAGATACATATGTGGGAGTTTTCAGACATTTTAATGCAAATGACAATCAAAAGGCTGCTTGAGGAACATAAATACCACACCTCATCCTTTCTGTGGTCGTCTCTGGTTCTTCAATAAAATCAAACTTCTTATACAGTTAAGTGCAGGTCAAAACTTCATCAGTAGTGCTTTTAGCTGGTAATCCTGAGACTCCAAAACCATCCTCCCAAAACGAAAAAAAATAAGAAAAAGCCCCCTGACTTTTTCATATAGTTGTGCAGAAAAAACAGCTAGCTGTTTCCATTACATTTAGGACTAATAATTTAAGGAAATCTGACACACATTAAACTTGTTGGATGCACCAAACAACCTCCTTGAATTATTCCTGGAATAAAAGGAGTTACATTACTCCTTGAATAAAAAGGCCAGATTTCTGAATAAAGGGGAAGTGTAACAACACTTTTTTACTCTTCTGACTGTAATAAAACACTTGATATGACATGTAGCAAGAGATTAGATACGGTACAGGAGATTAAATTGTTAAGAAAGTCAAAACTACATGAAAGGACAGTTATGAATAAAAATGCATTAGACAAGAGGGAGATTACAAGCAGTTTTCCTCATGCTATCATTCTCAAGTCCAGTCTTATTCCTCAGCTTCATAAGTTGCCTTCATGTAAAAAAAAAACTGTCTCAGCATTGCCAGTCACATTTTTCAAAGACAGAATTTTTGAGAGTACCAGTACACAGCAGTACCTGGATGACTATCCACATTAGCCAGCAGAAGAAAAATAATTTGGTAGTACAAAGGGCAATATTATATGCTCAACAGCTGTTGAGTGACAAGGGGGATCAGATGATAAAACTATATGCCACCAAATCCTAGGAGGTATTCAGAAATATATCCAGGGGAGAGAGTAATTTTGAAATTCTGTATCAGTAAACTGTACTATCTAAGCATTTATGAAAAGAAAATGAGGTGGGGAATGGAGAGAGGCTTTACTTCTTTTAGAGTAAGAACAAAGAAGGGCTGTTGAGTGAGAAAGATGTCTGAGGAATGGAGAAGTAAACAGAACAGTGCAGAGACACCTTCCACAGTTTCAATGAATTTTGGCCCCTTTTCATTTCGGGGCAGACGACTGGAAGTAGCCAAGGTTTTGACCACATTAAACAAGCTCTCAGCAGGTGATCTCTAGCAAGTCTCTAAAGAACATCTCTAATCATAACAGACATTTCCTTAAACTGATCCTCCAAAGAAGTGAAAACATGCTTGTGCAAGTGAGTTCTTGAGCCTTAGATGAATCACGGTGTAGATGTTAAAATGACTAACAGCCACACATTTGCCAAAGCATGATTGCACTGTTAACTGTCATCTGGAAACTGATAAGAAATTTTCTAAGTCCCTTCTAGATTTTTACTGGCTGAAAATACATCTGAAAACAAATGAGAGTCAAGACTGCATTCCTCTCGTGCATCAGCCCTTGTTTTGGGATATCTAGCACAGCTCCATGTATTCAAGCATTCATGTGCTCAACAAAATGACAGGATAGGTATTTATGACAAAGGCAAGTTTTTCAAAATGTAAACTGTAGAGTCACATAAGGTGCAGCCAAGTTTAGAAATGGGAAATAATTTTTGGATTTCTTTCTTCTGAATGTTTAGATCCTAGCACTACTTGCCTAACCACCAAGAAACAGTCTTATGCTTCACTTTCAGGTACTATCCGGGCTTATCAAGATCAGCCCAACCCACCCGTAGTAACACACTGAGAGTGCAGCTAAAGACTCCAAGTATCATGGCAGGAAAATGTTGTAGAAATGGGAGCACACTGACAATAGCCCATGTTACTCAGGGTAAATCAGGAGTTGCTGTGGTCACACACAGAACTTTATGAAATAGATCATTGCCATCTAGGAAAATAACCTCCATCACAGAAGAAAACACAATGAAGCTCTGCAGGGGTCCAGCACCTGTAGAACACTTTTAACAGCAGAAAATTCAGACGAAATGATAGACAAGAGACTTTGAAATCACATTCTGTATATAGGTCCCTTGAAACCCTGAAGACTAATATTTGTTCTCTCACGCTGCTTAGGCAGACTATTTCTGCTCTCTTTCTGAAGACTCAGTTCAAGACTTATTTGCAAGTCAGGAGCTGTTTTCCAACAAGGCTGCAACAAAACTATGTATTACTATGGGTTGTAATCTAATCTTGCAAATCTCTGTGTGTGAATCAGTTCTCATGTGATGCTGTTAGGTGGAATTACATTTCAATGGAAAAATTTATGTGATATACAAAAATCAGATACACACTTTACACTGCACACACAAATAAGATTCATTCCAACAGAAAGTACTCTGACTCAGAATTTAATAACTCAAACATTTACTTGAAGCATTGAGTTCTCCTTAATTATAAAAATTTTTGTTTCTAAGTCCACTTGCTGCCATAGGTAGATTGTAGCCTGCAAAATTTATGCATGTGTTAACTGTGTGTTTTTCTACAACAGTAACAAAAAATCTCAAATTTTTTTGCGAGTGTTCTCCAGACACATCCCACAGTGTCTGGCAAATGGATGACTGTGTTCAACAAAAATTTCAGTTCTCTTGGTGGAAAGAAAAGAAAATAGCCATGAGAAATGTCCTTCAAAAATATTTGTTGTTGTTGTTGTTGTTTCCCTTCTCTCCCAAAAGCTATAGCACTTTTTTGAAAGGGCAGACCTAGCTATATGTTGAGAATAGATTAATTGGAATTTTTTTCCTTCTGTTTTTGACATCTTCTCACAGGTTCCAAATTCAGTAGAGAAGTCTGTCAAATATTTCTAAGGCTACAAATGAAAACCTAATGACTAGTATATATCAAGAGTAACTTTTTTTTCAAGCACTTTTTAAAAATAAGTTATAAGTTGTATATACTTCCATAACAACTGTACGCTTTAAATTTACTGACTTTAAAATCCACAAAAATCATCTTTGAATTATTGTGTTTTAAAATATATTCTAATTCTTATTCCCTTTCCTAATTTCATCTTATCCCTGTGAGGATAACAATTCAGCAGTTCAATTATGACCTCTCTTGGAATGAAATAAGGCAAATAATTAGGCCAGAATTTCTGACCTCTCACATTCCAGGTGTCATGCTGAAGTAGACAAGGAAAAAGCATATGGTCATCTGCACAAAAGTAATGTGAAAATAATGGTTCTTGCCTTAAACTTTAAACTAACCAAAATTAAGACTATAGGCATTATATCTCAGAGCAAGTCTTGAAGAAATCAAAAGAGCAGGTTGCCTACATTAGTGCAACTTGGTGTCAAAAAATTTATAAGAGATTTTTTAAATGTCCTATTTCTTCCATATTACATCAGCCCCCCAGGAGTTTTAGAGTGACCAATAGGATGCATTCCTGATACACCAAGTCACTGCTTAAAATTTGGGAAAGAACAAAAGATTCCTCCTTCAGTGTTAACTATAGCTTGCCTGGACTGTGACTTTTTCAAGAATAAAACAGTTGACATCCTGTGCCGCACATTTAACATGTATGAAAGCCAGGGCAGTCTAAGTGCATTAGATGCCAAATGTACCACTCATACACAAGCCACTTTCGAAAACACTTTTTTTACAGTAGATCTACCATGTATGTGGTAGATTTCTTACCTCATGTGTACCCCAGATATACTGGATCTCTGAATGGAAAAATAGCTGTGGGATATCTAGAAAATACCATTAAAAATCAAAACATTCCATTGAACAGGTGGAGGCAAGTGGAGTACTTCCCAAGTAAAACCTGTTAGCTATACTTTTCATATCCATTTCATTATGCACTGAAAACACAACTATCACACTAACAGTATAACAGTTGATTCCAGCAGAATCAACATTTTAACAGCTGACTTACCTCATAAAACTTGAGATTTATCATCTCCTCCCTATCTGCCAGCAGAGTATTGATTTCTGTTTAAGAGGAGCATCAAGATCCAGAGGCCTGGCAACTACAGCAGCTGAAGTTCAGCCATTAATAAAACAAATTAAGAAAAGATGTAAGGATTTTAACTGAATGAACCTGAGACCATACTCTCAGTGTTTTAGTCTGATTATGATAGTATGGGCACTTCATCTACTCGGATTACTTGGAACAATGAAAGTTCCCCAATTTTCTCAATTTAAGTGATCCTTCCTTTAGCATCTACACTATACTGAGATAAGCAGCTGTGAGTTGAACAGCCATCTCAATAAACAACCTATCAATTAATCATGATCTCCCTTGCTGCCTGTAGTAAGCATCATATGCAGCAGGATCATTAGCACAGGAGGCACAATCAACTATAGCTGTCTAATGCTACATTATTAAGTGAAGCAAAACACTCTTAGAAGATGGTAGGGTTTAATATTTTGTTTTAGCTTCCCTGCCAATAGGAAATTAAAAATATTTTAACCTTTATGCAAATGGAATACACCTTGTACTTTCAGTGCAAAACTAAAGATTACCCTCAAAATCATGACACTAATATTAATGATGAAACTAGTTCTATTAGAGACTACCTTAGCTTCTGCTCAGAAATGAGAATTACTTAATATTGTGTTACAATGCCAAATGAGCAGCTGGAAATGTCCTTATACAAATTACATTCTTTTAACCTTTGCCAGAAGTTAAAAAATAAATAAGCAAAAGAGGAATAAGCCACACAGAACATATATTTGGACAGGCACCTTTTCTAAGTCTTGCCCCCAGTTTCAACATTAAATGGCCTGTTTTATGTCATAAGACCCCCAACTAGGCATAGGAGTACCAGATATTTTCATTAGCCCTTCCAATTCTGGCAGGTGGAGTCTGAGGCAAATCTGAGCTCTAGCCCACGCCTCAACTTGCCTGACTCAGAAGGAGCCAGGTACCAGTTTGAGCATCATATTAAATACACTGCTGTTTCTAAGAAAATGAGACAAAGGAGGAAAGGCTGTGAGAATGAGAAAAAAAAATAAAATTAGTGGGTAGGAGATATTGAGTCAGTTGTGGTAAAGAGACATTGCTTTAGGCATCCTGTACAAGTCTATAGATAAGAAACCAAATTAAAAAGTGGGATGAGCCCATCAATGTTTTCCAGTTTAATAGCACTTCTGCTTATTCTTCAAAAATAGCACAATATAAATACATCCTTGTGACTCATTTTTCAAAAATACTTTGTATGGATATCTATATAGACACATTCATATACATATATATGAAAATTGGAGTGGAAAGAGAAAAGTATGCAGAGATGATAGTCTCAGTGTTGCAGAAAGTCTGAAGGAAAGGATAGGACAGCTAACTTGTGCAAAGAGAACAGTCCAGGGAAGGCATACGCAGATAAACCACTGATTTCTGAGAAAAACTCAGCATTTTTTAAATACAATTAATTCCTTGAAAGGGAGACTGAACTGTGGGTGGTTCAGACAGTCCTGCAAGTGACAAAACATGAAATATGGAAAAAGAGGTGATTATGGTGAGAAAAGAAAAGCGCAAGAACATTTTGGTGAGTACAAAAAGCAATCTACAGAAGCTGGATGAGCTGCATTTTTTCTTGAGCCAAATTAACTCATCATGCATAGGAATCTGATTTCCTCTTTGGATTAGAAACCCCTCCAAAAGTATGTAGCAGCGAGGACATTGGTTTTTATCCTCACTCCCTTTCCAAAAAAAGAGATTAAACAGCTAAGGCAAATTTCTGCTTTAACAGACATTTTATACGAAGTTGCTACTTAGCTATGGTTCCCTCATCGAGAATGGCAATGCCAAGGAAAGGGAAATGCTGTACTCTGTAGGTTACAGAGATGCAAGTAGTAACTTGTGCTTATATCTCATAGTCATTGTTTATTTGGTGTGCAGTGATTACCTTGTGTCAGTAAGGCAAAAAAAAAAAACCCAAAAACGAGGATAAAAACCCCAACATCTCTGTAGTCTAGAAGCATCTTGTTTGCAACAATGAGAAAAACCCTTGATAAACCAAAACCACACGTGTGTTTCTCTACCGACTTAAAATTCAACACTTACTGGAGAATCTACTCATTGAAGTATATTCATTGGTTAGGTTTTGAATAATATCCTTCTGTGATATTTTTGCAGTTTTGCTAGTTGTACCCTCTGTAAAGCACCGCAGAAAACTCATGTTATTAACACTGTGTCCTAGCTAATGAAACCACGTTCTTCTGCACCATCAAGACTGTTGTGCATTGCAACCCACCTCTTGTATTCTGCCTTTTCCTAATCAATCAGCTTAGATTTTCAGCTTAATTTCGGGCAGTGTAACTGAGTGTAGTCTGAGTAATGTCACCCTAGCTGGAATGTGAAATGGCTCCTACAGTGTCACACTCCGACACTGACAGAGGAATAAATCATTACTGCTGTATTTGCATCAAGACGTGCCTGATGCAATAGAGTGAAACAAGACATCTCAAAAGTCCTCTCAGTACTCCAGAGAAATAACTATCTTAATTCTTAGTAAGGTTGCCAAATCTACTAACAGAGAACAGTCATAACTAAGGAGCCTAACGTCTTAATGGCTTATTTTATGAACCCGTAAAAGCTTTACAGTATCCCTAGACTTTCGTTCCTATATTTAAGGGTTTTATATGCTCAGCACGAGAGCATATCCTACCAACTTCAAACACATTGTGGCAAAAATGAAATTGAGACTCCTTAGCTCTTGTCCATGTGGGCTGAAAGCTTGAATTCTGATGAAACTGTGTTTTCGTACAACACAATATCTGTGTTCTTCCATTGTCAATGTGACACTGACAGATGTCTTTTAATACTAGCCTTTAAAATAACTCTAATACCTAAACATTAGCAAAATACTTTCTTGAAACCAAAAAGCACATCTAAAACCAAAAGGTTGCCATCTTCAGAAGAGTTATATTGAATGAAATGCAGCCCTGTCACAATTTAGATAACTAAATGGGGGAACAAATAAGCTCATGCTGTGAGGTGAATCTCACTGCATCCATCTTCACTGCTAAACTCATTAAAGTCTCACTTGCCTGCCTTGTTTCCTCAATAACTTTCCACTTGTCTCCAAGCTTCATTCACAACTTCAGTTCTACAGCCTTAGTAATTTCCTATGACAACTTTTTGAGGCACAGAGCTTCCTAACAGGCCCTTTAAAATTCTAAGTCATCCAGTCACATGCATTTCATTTTCTTGTATCCTATTCTCTTGAGAGAACACCAGTGAAATTACCTAGGAGCATATCTCATTGCTAAAAACTTCTGGTGTCTGGGAAACCTTCAACAGCAGAAGTTGGCTTACATTGCCAACAGAGAAACAGAACCAGAGAAATCTGAATAAGTAAAGTTACTACAGATTTGGACTCTCCATGATAGCTATCTCCAAAATAAAAGGAAAAAGAGCAAATAGTGAAACATATTCTAACCAATCAGCTTTTCTAACAAGAAAGCGATTTCAACATTCCAGGTTAGAGTGATCTTAGTTCTACTTTTAAACTACTTAGCTGGATCCCTACAAATCTTTGGAGCCTGATGAGATTTATCTGAAAATACTCAAAGAGCTGGCTGATGCCACCACAAAGCCTTCCTCAATGATTGTGGCGTGGTCTTGGGAACCCAGAGAGGTCTGGGACTGGAAACTGTTCTGATTTCCAAAACGATCAAGAAGGAGGCCTCTGGAAATTACAGGCTGGAGTTTGCTCATTAGTGGGGTGCCACAGGGCTCCATCCTCTGCCCACTTCTCTTCAATGCCTTGGACATGGGATTCGAAGGAACACTAAGTTTGCCAATGATGCTAAACTGTAAGGAGGTGTTGATTCCCTTAAGGGCAGAGAGACCTCGAGAAATTAGTGAGCTGAGCAATCATCAACCACATGAAGTTTAACAAGTACTGGATTCTGCACTTGGGACAGGGCAACCCTGGATGTACAGATAGATACACTGGGGAATGAGAGATGGGAGAGCAGTGCTGTGGAAAGGGACCTGAGGCTCCTGGTCAGTGGCAAGTTTACCATGAGCCAGCAGTGCCCTGGCAGCCAGGAGGGCCAAGAGTGTCCTGGGGGCATCAGGCCCAGCATGGCCAGCCGGGCAAGGGAGGGGATTGTCCCACTCTGCTCTGAGCTGGGGCAGCCTCACCTCAGTGCTGGGGGCAGTTCTGGGTGCCACAATCCAAAACAGACATTGAGCTGTTAGAGAGTGTCCAAAGAAGGGCCATGAGGGTGGTGAAGGGTCTGGAGGGGAAGCCATATGAGGGGTAGCTGTGGTGCCTTTGTCTGTTCAGCCTGGAGAAGAGGAGACTGAGGGGAGATCTCATAGTGGTCTTCAACATTCTCACAAGGGAAATAGAGGGACAGGCAATGATCCCTCCACACTTGTGATCAGTGAGAGGACTCAAGGAGACAACATGAAGCTGTCAGGGGACACTTAGTTCAGATATCAGGAAAAGTGTTTTACCCAGAGGGCTGTTGGAACAGGCTCCCCACAGCACCAAGCCTGAGCTCCAGAAGCCTTTGGGCAATGCTTTCAAGCACATTGTGTTATTCTTGGGATGCCCTGGACAGGGCCAGGAATTGGACTCGATGATCCTGATGGGTCTCTTCCAACTTAGTATATTCTATGACTCACTCAGGGGAAATATTAACAAAATAAAGAGAGAATAAATAACTCAAATGGATTAACATAATATCATCAGATGCTTTTCCTTATTACAGTATTTCTAGAGAGCAAGCACTTAAAATCTGGCAATAACAGGCAGAAAGTTTTTATTTGCTTGTTTATTTAGACAAAATAGTCTATATTTTCTCCTTTCACCTCTGCAGTCATTGATTCACAGGGTCTCATAACAGGTCAGGTTTTTTCTGCAATTTACAGCAAACTTAAAAAAATTGCAACAGGAGATTACTTATTTTGAATACTCTCCACAAAACATTTCCATTATGTCATTAAAGCAATTATGTTATCTAAAAGCAAAAAGAACAGAAGAATACCAGGGAAAAAAAATACATGTACCAGGAAATAATAAGACTCTTCGTCTTTCCACATTAATTTTGAAATGTCACAGGATTGTTGAAATGCTGCTTCATCAGAAGAAATAAATTATGTCTGGAAAGAGTTGCTTTCAGCTATAAACACAGAAAACAGGTTATAACAGGACACATCTATTACTGTCCAGGTAGTGTTAGACTAAGTTGTGCGAGTCAAAATGTGCTCCTGCTTTCATAACCAATATTACCATCTCCAATAGATTAAGAAGTACTTCTCTGTATTATGTTGTGATGAATAATAGATCTCATAAGCCTCAGATAAATTCCAAAAGCCTACATACATGCCTCGCAGTAGCTGCATCCTTATGGCAAAAACAAAACCATAGAGAAGAAATAAAATAGTTGTGAAAAGTAAAATTGTCTCTTGATCTAGACAGAAGTTTTCACGCTCCTTGTCACAGGTCTAGAGCTTTCTCATCTACTTATATGGGTTTTTTTTCTTTTTTCCTTGCTCCTAAGTGTTGTCTGCAATAATTTAAAAATATTTCTCTTTTTAATTAATTCCAGTATTTTCAAGCACCTGAACCAGTGTACAGAAAGATAACAGATAAAGCATCCTACAGGAATGCAAGCCTTCAGAGGCTTTGCCTTTTGTGGATTGGTCATGGACAACAGCACCTCTACATCAGCAGCTCTCAGACCCACAAATTTAATCACATCCAGCATACCACTGCAAGTGCTCAAGATTTAGAAGATGTCTATTGATTCTGGATATTCTGGAAATCAAACTCTTAATTAAAAGGAAGCTCAGCCACCACTTAAAAATCATCAGGCCCCAAAGAAGTAAACAAGGTAAATACAGAAATCCCCAATTACAAATAATTTTCAAATTCTGCTTATGGAGTTTGACTCTACCATTCTAATTATTAAACCACCACCTTCTTTTGAAATACATGTCCTTCCAGATACAGAATAGGCTATACATTATAATTAATGATTATTATCTCCATAATAAAGGAATAAAAAGAGCAAAATAACTTCAGTCTTTGGTATTTTATTACATGCTATGCCTTCAATACAATAATCCCTCATGTCTTTTCAGGAGAGACAAGCAGATGAGAATTATGGAAATTGAACTATTGTTTGGTTTTGTTATTTTAATGAGCATTCATTTCCCCTCTTCATTTGTTGTTTTTGGGTTTTTTTCCTGTTTTTCTTATCTTTAGTGCTAAAAATCACATTATAGCTCTGCAGTGACTTGCATCACATGTGACTGCACACAATACACTCTTCTCTACCAGGTATTCATGAAAGCTAAAGTCATAGAATAAACTAGCATGGAAGGGACTTCTGAGGGCTGTCTTAAGCCTTTTCCAGAATTATTTGATCCAAAATCTGATTTTTTTTCCTTCAAAACAAAATTTTGCTATTTCAAAGTCACTTCATACTAATAATAGAGGTTTATGAATGTTTATTGATCATCAAGCAGTAGTAGATCCATGTCCTGATCCCTAAAATCATAATGAATTACTAACCTTTAAAAATCACTCTAAACAGACTAGTCCACACATGCATCGCAGAAGTAATGCTAAGAATACAACTCTTTTCCCACACCACTAAATGAATAAACACAAGATCAACTACTCAGACAAATATTTAGGACTGGTCTCTTATAGGAAGTTTCTTGACGGATTTCCTCACTGGAGGCCAGCTGCAGGGAGACACTAGGCAATATATGCAAGAAAGATTCTAAAAAAAAGGCAACCTCTTACTTAGGTTCAGGAAACCTTATTTTGAGTGAATCTTAAATAGTCACAATTTCTAGCTTTATTACTGAAGCAACCAAATAAGCAGTCAGGAAATGTGTTACTCATTCATGGCACACAAACAAATGTAGAAAAAACATGAAAACACTGCTATATACTATATAATTTTAAAAAACCCCAACATTTTATAGTTGCAAAAATTAAGAAGGAAGAAGCATTTGCCTAAAATAAAAGCTAGACAAAATGTACAATTTGTCACACATGACAAATTGTTCATGCACAACATTAGTTAGGCTCCCTTCTGCTACCAAGAACTTAAAAAAATTATCAACAACAAAAAAATATTTCCTTCAAAGACAGTAAAACTGAATCAGTAGTAAACTTTATTACATCTCATCTGATGATTCATGTCCTACAGCAGCACATCTGACCTGCAACCTGCACAAGCACCTCTTGTAGGCTTATTTTGCCCAAGCCCTCATCTCACCTCCCACTCAAACCACTTGACAGGGATTTCTGTCTTCCAGTCTTATTGAATCCTTTATTTCTAAGCTTTCTGGACAACAAAGCCACCAGGAGAGTACTGTTTTCAAATATAACGGACACCTGCTTTTAACTACCTCCTGCAAGCTGAAGTTTCTAGCAAGAGTAGGCAGCAAGGGGCTGGGGCTGGCTAGGCAGGCTGCTGCAGATAGGGGTGATCCTCCACCTGTGCATGCAGTGTGTTATTTTCCATCTCACAGTATTAACAAGTTATTTTATCAGTCCCTGCCCTGAGCTAGAGCTACCATTTGTGTTTTTTCTCTGAAGTGTGTTTTCACCTCTGATAACCAATGTAGGCACACTTCTAAGATTTTCTACACACCTCTAAGCAGAAAAAGTGTAGGCAACCGTTACTATCTGTGCTAGTGCCTATCTTGAAAGTTAAGTCTCAAAGGACTTTCTGATATGGATTTACACAATCCCAAGGTAACTTGGGCTGGCAGGGGCTTGAGGAGGTTTCTAGTCCCAGCAGCTGCTGAGAGGGACAGATCAAGCTGCTCAGGGCTTCACCCAGTTGGAATGTGAAACCCCCAAGGCCAGAAAAAGCCCACTTTCCCCAGGCCCTGGCTCCACCACTGCTCCTCCCTCACCAGCACAGACTATAATGTCAGACCCTCCCTGACTATAATGTCAGAGCCCAGCTACAAAAGCCTGGCTAGAGCCAAGGCAGTTGGTGTCCACTGCTCTCCTCTCATCCCAATTACACCACAGAAGGCATGAGGGCTGGATCCAATATGACTGACCCTTGGCAAACCCTTGCTGAGTGTTTCCTGTCACTGTCAGCTCCTTCATATGCCCAGATGTGGGTTCCAGGAGATCTCCTTCCTTGGTTTTACCTCAGACTGATGGCCAGCTTCTCTCCTCCTTCAGGCAAGTCACTGAGTGCAGAGGCCGGGCAGATGTGGGTGGTGAAGACCCGCCTTATCCACATCTGCTTCACTGCAACACCTTCACCTATAGGAATCCTGATAGGAAGACCATTGCACATCAAGGAGGCAGTGATGTACACCCCAGGTAATCTGAGTACACTCTGGCCTGTGCTGGGCTGGACTGCACATAAGACTTGGCCTTCAAGCTGCACCGAGCCACACAAATTCCCTGGTTGCAGGACAAACTCATTTTAGGACTGGGGCCTGCAGAGAACTCCCCTCGTCACCAGCAATTACAGCACCTGCACCACCTTGCCTTCATCTAAAATTGCTGCAATAAATTCTTAAAAGAACATTGTTTCTGCTTGCCAGCAGAAAACACAAATATATTTGAGCTATTCTATGGAAAAAAAATCATACAACAGCTAAAATGAGCAAACAAGTCAGCCTTGTATGGACAGGGTCACAGTGTGCTGCTCAAGCACCATTCAGTAACAAGACGTTTTCCTTAACCTCCAGCAATCTCCTGGATGGCTGGTGTTCTGATGTATTATGTTTCCCAAAGAGGATGGAGGTCTGTGGCTCAGAGCCACCCTCAGTTTGTTCAGAGAAAGTTCCATCTGCTTCTTTACCCTGGTCAATGATCTGTAACGCATCCCAGCACACTCAACAAACCCTCCTCTGACCCTGACCCACAAGCTCTACGGAGACCTGAGCCTTACACATCTGAGCTGCTCCTTCATGTGAAGGCAGCCCTCTTCCTCCTCTTCCCTGCCTGTCCCTCCTGAAGGGCTTGTCTCCATCAACCACAGCACTGCCACATCACAGGTATCCCAGCAACGCTGCAGCTCTGGCCACAGGCTGAGCTCTTGCCCCTACTGCTCAAATCCCAATCAGTGTGCAGACAGGTACACACTCTGCACCTTATTTTAACATGCCCAAACTCTGCCTTGTTCCCCCCACACCCTGTCCTTTTGCTTGCTCCACTATTTTATCATACAACTCAGGGCTGTAATGTGTCTCCCAAGTCACTGCTAGTTTAATAGTCTCCTCACCAGACTGGCCAGCCTCTTGGCAAAGGTGCTTTTGCTACAATAAATGATAAAGGCAATATGACATCTGATTTCTTAAATTCACAAATACAAAATTCAGAAGTTGAGCTAGATTTTGTTCAATCTGCTCCATGACAAAGCTCTTCACTCAGTGGATTATACCTGTACATATAATGTTCCTCACTCATATATACATAGTTCTGTTCTGCCATAACGGGAGCTGATTACTTTTCATCAGTCATTTGTACTTGGCCCATCTGATTTTCAGCATCCAAGACAGGACCAATGGCCTGGTTCACAGCTATAATTTCATTGGCACCACAGCAAAGTAAAGTTTCATTTCAAGTGTTCGTATGTTTCTCACTTGTCATTTTGTATCTGAGCTACTGTAAATACCCTGGGGGAAATTTCACCTCAAAAGCAATTTAATCTTTGAACAAAACAGAAAAAAAATCTGCTGTGATCATAAACTGATCCCAACTGCTGGCAGAGCAGCCAGTTATCTCAATTTTTATTGAACTAGAACACTGTGCAGCATCTGCTTAAAATGGGTTAGAAAACTCATATAATTCAGAGGCTGTAAGTACAAATGACTCCCAAGATCTTGGCAGAAAATGTCCAAACAATTCCCTTTATGAGAAGAAATTCAGCGTGATCCAAAATATGATCTGCTGGTTTGCATGGCAAAATTTTTATCAGTTTGAATAGGGGGGGTTTCACTCTCCTTTCCCCTTCCAGAGTTACACAAGCAGATGATGGAGAGAGGAAAAAAAGCAGAAAAGTCTTAATTTCTAAAGCTATAACGGTACTTCAGTCCAATAGGTAATGCCTTTACTCAAAATGAAACCAGGGTTATTCTAAACAAAGATCACAGAGATGGTTTGGAGTCAGCCACGTGTGTGCTCTAGGCAGTGGTGGCTCTTGCAAACCTTTTCTATCTCAAATATCCTTTACTTCTTCACCTCCTGCTAATGCAGCAATTTCTCTCTCACTCAAACACTAATATCAAAATGAGATTAAATATAACACCCCTCCATTCCACCCCCCCAGACTCCTTCCTGACATTTTGGTAAAGAACTAAGATTAGCAGTTATTCTTCAGAAATTAACAAAGTAATAAAACAGCAGCCAGCTCTGAGGATTATTCAGTAAAAATGTAACAAGTAATGAATAGGTGTGAAACATCAGTATCAGCAATTTTTTTTACTTTTTTTTAAAGTGTGTAAAGAAGAGGAAAGCCAGAAAATACAGATTTCAGGGAAGAAGAAGAAAAAAACAACAACAAACAAACAAACAAACAAACCCAACCAAAAAGTACACATGCATGGCATCACTTGTACCAAACTCCTTCTTAAGCACTGACCCCAAAAAATCCTCCTCAGACAAGTGACAAACTTTAAAAAGTAAACTGTGTGGCAAACAAACAGAAGTTACCACAAGAAAAATACAATCCAGGGGACAAGGCTGGGGGGGATGAGGCCAAAACACTAATGTTAAAAGGACTGAAATCTTGGACTTTATTTTCTTTTTCCTCCAAGAGATAATGTGGGTGCAAGTGGGAAGAGAAAAAAAAAGTGCTAGTGGGAAATGTCTTAAGAATTAGTATGTTCTGGCATTGCTTTGGAAAATGGTTCCAAGTGAATTATTCTTAGTGTTGAAATGTGATTTTAGAATCCAATTCCCTTATTAAAAAAAAAAAAAAAAAA
>VWZU01010077.1:33352-44645 GCA_013397095.1 Sterrhoptilus dennistouni
GCATCGCCGCCGCGGGACGGCCCCGGGAGCCGCGGGGATCCGGCGGGAGGGCGGGCGGCGTGCCCAGCCGCAAAAAAGAAGTTTCGTCTGCAGCGCGAATTAGGAAACGGGCACAGAAAGAGAAAGGGACGAGTAGGTGTGCTGTGCACAGACATGACGAGTTATGACACCTCTTCGTCTCCCGTCTAGATCATGCCAAAATCGTGCCAGAAGGCTTTTTCTGAGTACGCTACGTTAATGGCTCTAGGGAAATAAATTAGTAGTTTCCCTATAATAAAATATGTTCATTCTTAATGTCTAGCAACAGACACATGTGCACAGCCTCCACTCTAAGCCAAGCGTTCTCCTGTCTTGTTTACACTTCAGGGGATGAAAACATCAAGTCAAGAAAAGATGGCACAGTACCTGTTGTACTGTGACACACCTTTGGGGGGCCTGCTTCTCTTTCTTAAGATCAATAAGGAGCACCTCTGAAATTGTCTTTTTACTAACACTGAAAGGTTTTCCTGCAGTGTTGGTCAGGGTCCTGATTCATTATGCCCCACCAGGCACTCAAGAGCAAACACAGGGGTTCAGCATCTGTGCGGGCTGAGCACAGGGCACTGCGGCAGTGCCACAGAGGAAATCTGCCTCATCCCTGCCCTCCGAGCTCACTGCTAAATTTTCTTCCCAAAGGGAGAGTATGCTCAAGTCCCCACAGCTGAAACAACAAGGCAGCTAATATCTGTTTTCCAGGCATGATTAAAAACACAGTGAGCGTTTTGCAGGTATTAAACCATTGATTTGCGTTCATGATTTAACCCTTCTTACAAAGATTTAAGAGACAAAGTCTTTAGTTTTAAATTACAAAGTCAGACATATCCCTGCTCCTTTCTCAAGTAACTTAACTTTCTATTGTAAAAAAGATATTATGACAATATTACGAGTGATATTATTCTAGTTATATCTTATGGATTTATGAAAGCATATATTTTCCTCACAGTGTATCTAATGTCATAACATTAAATAAGAAAGCTGGGTCAGAGTTTCCAAAAAACATGTTAAACTCCTCATTAAATATAGGTTGGAAACAAATGATTAAGGATTTTGTTGTGACTTTAGGTAGTTTAATGCTCTGCAAACCCTTAATCATGCTCCAGACTTCCATTCAGTGAAGACAGGCATTATTGGGAGGATCTGTTTTTCCAATACCTGTGGCCATAATAGCAAGTTATTTCATACGGGTGAATTATTCTCATGAGGGCATTTATCTCCATTTATTTCTCTCTAAAGCACATCAGCATTTGGTCAGCTTTGCTGATTGTGTTCATTAGCTATACCATTTTAATGATATAAAAAAGATTAATAGATTTATAGATTAATCTATAGATTAATTTCTCTGATGTCTCCTCTATCTCTTAGTAGTAATTATCACATTTCCGAGATCCAATGTTTTCGTTTAAACATTCTTTAGAGCAATCTAGTGATTTTCCCACAAAAATCTGTAAGCAAGCTAAAAAGTCAAATTACATAAAACTGAGAAGACATGTTCTTATGGATTCTTTTGGGAGAATGGGGAACAAGAGACTCAAGAAACCAAAGAATTAAAGAACAGGATAAAACCGTATTTGTGTTACTGATTTGTCACTAGTCTTGTTTAACACTTTGCCAGCTACAATATGAAGTATGTTGCCTTCATCTCTTTAGCTATAAAGACAGCACTATACTACTTATTCAGCTCACAGTACTATGTAAGATATAAGAAAAGCAAAAAAGTTCATATTTAAAACAAATATAGCAAACCCAATAAAAATGAAAAGGCTATTTTAAATAAGATGCAAACTCCAAATTAAAATACAACAAGATCATAGCCAAAAACAATTAAGCTTCAGTAAGTCTAATATACAACAGAGGTAATTTACATAACATCAGAAAATCAAATTTTGTGAAAAGCCATTCACAGGTCAATAGACAATATAATATTGATTTTCTCTGATGCTAGAATTAAACTTTTAGCACAGATAACAGCTTCCTTCTTACTTCTGTCCATGGTTAGACTGAACCTGACAATCAAAGTGCCATGCAGCTTTTCATAAAAAAAAAATTTCAACTTTTTGCATGATCTGACAAATTTTAGTGCAATGTGTTTTCTTAACAACCACTTCACAAGACTGTTTTCCAACACCTATACACATATTAATACACGTTGTATGTATTATACACATCAAAAGGCTGTTCCACCTATCCTTCTAGATGCTGCTGTTACGGTCTTTATCAGTATACTGTATGCCTGGCAAGAAAGTTTTTTATCCCTAGCAGAGAAGGACATGACTGCATGCTATAAGTACAGTTTCCAGATATCCTCATTTCAGCCCTTCTCATTCCACCTACAAACTTATTCTTCACAGTGTGTTCAAGTGTTTATCAACAACTGCATGAAGGCATGTCAATAGGTGGTAACAAGGTTGTGGCATTTGCCTGATTTAGATCTTCCAGCTGAGCAGAGTCCAAGGCACACTGAAGTGTTTGGAATGGTTTGAACCACTGAGAGGCTTGGGAACAGTCACTCAAGGCTGATGAAAAGCTTTCTTTTCACTTTCCATTAACAAGACAAAGATTATAGCATGATTCATGCTGGAAAGGGCCAATGAAGGTCACTTGGTCCAAGCCTCTCCTTAAAGTAGGGTTGTGTAGATCAGTTTGCTCAGGACTTTGTCCAGTCAGGTCTTGAAAAAACCTAGAACTGAAGATTTCATTGCTTCTCTGGACAATGTTTCAGTGCTTAAGCGTGGTCTCAGGCAAAAAGCTTTCCATTACACCTAACTGGAATTTCTCATGTTCTCACCTGTGTGTGTTTCCACTTGTTTCTTCACCATACAATTTCATGGACAGACTGGCTCCATCTTCTCTATACCTTCCCATTCAGCAGTCAGAGGCAGCAATTCAGACTCTCTGTAGGTTCTGTCCTTGAGACTGGACAACTTTATGCTCCCAGTGTCATCACTCGTATGAATGAGACTCTCTGCAGTGAGCTGGAAGTAACCTCACATTTTTCAGTCCTGGTGCTCATGGCTGAGGTTCAGCCATCCCAGTATCTGCTGGAGCCACATTATATTCAGCACAAGCAATTCTTCGTGAATCTGCTTGAAAGAGTCTATAGGACAAGCACCTGAGGTTAAAAGGGGTCCAAGAGAGTTGGTTGTTACTCAAGGGAAGGATCACCTCCCCCACGCTCCAGAGTAGTCCATCCTGATGGGTAAGGAAGTCAAGGAAAACCACCAGGAGGCCTGCATGGGGACTGAGGCAAGGAGATCAGGGCAAAACACAAATGTAAAGAAGAGTGTAGAGAAGGTGAATGCAGTGACAGGAATCCTGGGAGGAATGCAGAGATCCTAGCATCTCCTGGCACAATGGGGTGAAATTTTCATAATTGTGGTATAAGAAATAGAAAAGCAATCATAAGTGCCATGTAAGTATATGCTATTTCTTGCTGTGCTTCTGAGAGCAGTATTTGATGTCTTCTTCCTGTTAGTGAAGAATTTATTTGTATGTATATCTGTGTTAGGTGTACTCAGATTGCTGTCACTGCAGCATGGTACTGCCAGAGTTGTTACTGGGAATCTTCTGTGGGACTGTCATCTTTGCAAGTTTGCCATTGCTGTGATATTGTAGGGCACAGACAACTGACTTTTGGGCTTTTTGGGCTTGAAAGTACTTCTTCCTCAAACTCATGAGATTCCTTTTCAAAGAGCGGGTCATAATATAAAAATACAAGTTTTTCAAAGGCCAAGTACTCTGCCAAGCTTTGTTTTCTTTTTAGTAAACAAATTCCTCTCAAAATTTCCTACAGCAAAAAAAAACCCCAAGAGCTGATGTAAATAATTCACTCCCTTAAAATACAAAAAATACTGTAGTTTGTCTCGCCTATCTACTGCTAGAAGTGGGTCATACACCTCTGCTTTTTATAGCCTGAATTGTAGAAGATTTTTTCTATTCACCAGTTTACAGAATTTTAATTAATGACGTTAAATACACTGAAATCAAAATATGGCAGGAGTTGTATTCAGAAGTTCTGTACTAGAGTTGCTATGTACTGTTCCTACTTTCTAACACAGGTGTTTTTCTTCTCTTTTTATACCTTGCAATTTTGTTGAGAGACAGATAAATCCTATACTAATTTTTTTCAGTGGATACTAATAAAACTCTTGTTTAGTTCAACCAAATCATGTTCTGACAGTGGCAAGACTCCAACAAAACACAACTTTGATTTTGAAAACAGTAACCAGCCGTAACTTGCTTGCACAATGAATGAAGGTGATCATACACTTTTCTGCAAGTGAGACAATAAATTCAACCTTGAAACTCACTTAGAATTTGTAGTCTGAATGTGTCATGAAAATATCTCAAATTCCAAATTTTAGGTCATAAAGCTATTTCTATTGAAATTATTGGAGATTACCACAGTAATATTTGTTTTCTAAAACACAAACCAATGTCAGTCCCTGGGTTTTGAAGGTTACAGGTGAAATCCTTTAAGTTAAATATTGTTTGTATAATTGACAGAAAAAAGTTATAAACTAAATAGAAATAGGCTTCTTTTTACAAAACAGACTAAACACTGGATGAAAAGCGCTATTTTTTTGAGTTTATTTTCTTCCATTCAATGTGAAAGACATGGAGGTAGAGCTTTATTCTACCAGATCACTAGGAAATGAACTTTGTATTTTTCTGTTTATCTGAGTCATCATCGTAGGATAATGGACTAAATAGAAAAGCACTCTTGCCAATTCATATCTGGAAAATAAAGTTAAAGTGACCTCTGGTGTGTCACAGTAACTTTAAAACTGAATCAGGTATTATTAATGTCTATTTTTTAAATTGTGTCTAATGCCTTAGCCAGTTGATCATTCTTCCCTTGCAGTGTTTAGGCACCCTTGACACTGGGAACAGTTAGATTGTTTTCTGGGTCACCACTGGAAGAAGTATAGAACATTGGTGATTAATAACTTCTTTTTCTAAATCATGCCTGGTCACCTCATTGAAGCATGAAAGGACAAACAATGGGAAAATTTTTATGGTTTCTTAGAGGCCTTTAGTATGGTGTTTATTTAAGCTGAACTCTCTCTACACAGGGCAGTCATTTTGAGCACAGACTGCAAGATCAAACTTTCAACATTTAAGTTTTAATTACACTCAGTTTTTCTTTCTCCCATCTGTTCACATCAAAAGTTCACAGTCTCCACTACAACATTGTCAGAAACATTTGCAATACCTTAGAAAGCGAGCAGACACCATGAACAAATACTCCAGTATTTTTTGTAGGGCTGTCGTTCATTATGCAAAACAACAGGCAACAAATTTAGAACAAAACAAAGAATTGTTCAGCTTGGATTTTAGTCTATTTTTTACATAAACATTAAATTGAATATTCATTTCAAGACACATTTGGCACTTGATAGTACAGCATTTGATGACACAACATTTAGACCATGAAACTTGCTTGTAACCCAAATGAACAAATTTTTTGTGCCATTACAGGTGCTCATTCTGCCTTCAGGAGAGGCTTCATGCCTAAGAAAAAATACCAAGATATACCCTGGGTTTTTCACAGTATTTGTGTTTTTGTTTAAAATATGCAACTGTCAATTAGTGGAGACAAGTAACGAAGTCAATATAGCAAATCAGCAAATCACAGAATGATTTGAATTGGAAGGCACCTTCAAGATCACACTGGTCTGCATCACAGGTTGGGCCATATTATTAGATACAAATGTCAGTAGTTTTTCTTCACCAATATAAAACTTCAAGACAATAAGGAGAATTATAGTTTTAATAATGACTTTCTTTAAGAACAGTTTATCTTTATAAAGGCATTACAATAAATCATGCTTTCACCAGCCACCTGAATGATGATCCCAACCTTAAACAATTTTGTGCAAATAAAAGCCCACAGTATTTAATCCTTCAGTCACCAATTAAGACACAATGGTGCAGTGAGATTAATCTCAGTACAATTACTTGGCTTTAAAAACCCAGGTCAGTATTTGAAAGCTGAGTGGGTTTCCTCAGCATATAAATTAGTCACCCCATATTGTTCCTGAAAACCCCAGGTATATTGTTTTGCCATATGACCAACATGGAAAAAAAAATCCGCAACTGTGAAGTGGTAATGCTGGACTCCACTCGGTGACTGTTTTGGATTGCTGAATTAACTGTAACTCAAATTGTGAGTGAGAGATTTTTTTTTTTGATGACTATGTAGTTGGGTGTCAGGGATTAAACACTAAATACCAAGGGGAACAGAAGGGGTGCTGGGTGAGTTTATTCAACACTGGGTCCTTTCTCTGATTTTGCATTTCCATTTCCCTTTTAGACTATCAATGCCCCAAATCATAACTGGTTCACTGTTCTGCTCCCTCTGTAGAAATTTGTCATACAAATACTTAAATAGCAGAGCACCTACACAATTTAAAAAAATTAGGAAGGAAGTAGCAATAAGTAAGTTAGTAGAGTTTAGCAAGTAAGGAAGTAAAGTTTCCAGGATGAGAGAGAGGGACCCTATATTTTGATTAATTTTTCAGATTTTTCCTGTACAGTATACAGAAGTTCCTTGGCCTCTGCAAGGTTCTTTCCATTTTTTTAAGGAAGGAGTAGAGACATTAAATTCAAAAGCTCTGGAAATCTTGAAGGTATCCTAAATGATTTTTTTCCCTCACTTTTCTTTATGCCTAAAAGAGAATTCCTAATGAGGACCACCTTAAGGGCCTTTTCCACAGAAAACCTTCCAATACTGTGACTTCCCAAGCTTGAATGAGGTATATATTTTTCTCACAGACAGAACTGGTTTATCTTTCCCAGGAAAGTTATTAATTCCCATTTGTAGATAGCCATATCATAATCTTTATCCATCACTGTAGGTGTGCCTTCATTCTTCTAGACATTCTGCCAGACTTATTGCCAAGCTGGAATGGAAGTGACCTCAGAACTGATTCATCTGGCTACCAAAAATTAGTCTTTGCAGAAGATAAGCCCTGAAGAGGATGAATATTGAAATGATCCAGCCATCATTAGCTATTAAATCTATATAAGAGGAATTTCACAATCTTTTAATGTAGTTCTTACTTCTGACACCTGGCAGATGGGAGTTTAATAGTTCTGTTATTATTCACATACTTAAAGATTTTGACTTTTATTGAGTTAATCATCATAGCATTTTCTTTTGAATAAAATTAAGATCTTAGCCCAAAAAAGCACTGAACTTATACTGAACTTCAAAGTGTGTAGAACTGTGAGTGATTTTTCTTGAGGCTTCATGAAGCACTGCTGAATATGCAAGTACTGCTACATGGAGTACAAATGTGCCAGCTATTAATGGTTTGATTTTCATATCACCAGTGTTTTAGGTAAGAAAGCTCATCCTATACATTGCATTCAGTAAAAGTGTTATTAGATACAAACCCTGAATACAAGAATTACTTGCTGTGCATGTAATATATGTGTATGCGGTTTACCTCTGGAACTATATGCATGTTTAAGTAGACTAGTACTTGAACTTTTGCAAACTTTTGCAAAATAAATTCTCCAACATTATTCTATTGTATTCTTTCCTTCTATTATAGCACTTTGGGGGAATTTAAAGTATGGGTAGAAGAAAGCAGTATTTTATGCACCCTTCAAAGCCAAGAAACAACCTGTTGGGGCTGTTTCTAGTTAATGATCTACCTATAAACCTTAAACTAGTAAATGTTATGCTGCAGGAAAAAGTCGTTGGTCTGTCAATGCAGTTAAAAGTAAAAACGTTTTTTTAGTCTTAAGCATAAAGACCAAGGGCTTTTTCATGGCTGGGTTAAAAAAAATTAAATTTGATTTCTTGGACTTTATTTCATTAGCCTATACAAGTTATTTTCCATAATTAGTGACAGATATCTTTTTAACTCCGATTGTAACTTGTGAATTCTGGAAACAATATTTACCGTGGTACTCATGTTCTTTTGGCAGCTTAATTCTCACCCATATTTAGGACTTCTGTGTCTTTTAATATGATCACATACTCAAAAAGACTGATGAGGTATATTAAGAGGAGAATGTTTGCTATCACCTAGCCTTCTTTTCTATTGAAGTGACAGTCATTGTGATCTTAGAGCAAAGACATGTTACATTAAAATACAGGTGAATCCCTTTTGTACCTCTTCTCATAACATAGACTGTACAGTAGAAAGAAAACAAGCAGTTTCTAGACTTTTGGGTTTTTTCCCAAAATACCTTGGCATTTGCACTGTAGATTTTTAACAAAAATACTGAAGTTGGTGTATGAATACAGTAAATATGAATGGAAATACCTGCATGTCCCCTTGGACCACACACCTTGGTGCTTGCAAGTATGTGTAATGTGTGTGTAAAAGAGTGAGTGCATGAAGACCATGAGAGAGCAAGTATGAATACATAAAACCAGCTTGCCTAAAGATTTCATAAACAAGTATAACATTTTCTGTCCAAAATATTTCATGCTGTGTTATATTGTACTAGTTTTCCTGCAACATATATGCATAGATACTGGAGATAGTTTGAAAGTGAGAAAATAGAGCTTGGAGTCTTAAATTCCCTGTAGCCTCTTGGTGACCTGGGCTGGAAGAAAAAAGATAGAGGAGACACAATCTGTGCCACAGTCCTCCACTTTAAAGTCTACAAATATGGTCATATTTATTTTTGCTAAAACTTACCTTGCTCAGCCAAGGAATTTTAGTGTTAAAAATGAGCAGGCCATATGAGTGTAAGGATTAAGGATCTGGTTCAATGTAGATAAAAAGAAGTTAGAACAAGAGCTTCTGATAGAAGGTGAAACAAAAGGAGCAATTCATTGTTTTACAGGTATGGAGCTATAAATGTACAGTGTGAAAGTTTTCTTCTGGAGAGTGCAGGAATACAAAAAGCAGAATACAAAACTCATTAGTTAGGTTATTCTTTAAAAAAAATCCCAGCACCAGTAGCATTTTAGGGGAAGTTATTTTAAACATTCAGATGTTATAAACAGGTACTGATAATTTAAAGGGATTGCACTGAGGCTGACTTCTTTCAGGTCTAATCTTGTATTATATCTACTGAAATAAGAAGGAAGGGAAGTGGTGGGGGCTGTGTGACAAAATTCAGGGAGACAGTGCTATTTTAGCTTAGTTTATTAAGAAAATAGTGAGCTTGGGGCCATGGGGAGATGAAAGAAAGGAAGATAAACCACATGAAAAAAGAAGACAAGCCAAAAGGATTTTACATGAGGCAAGGAGAAGAATGGTATGCCAGGGAGGAGCTGTCATAAATACATGGTGCAGAGGAGTGAGGAAAGCAATGTTTTTCAGACTTCAAGAGGTCTTGCATGCCCCAGAATTCCCATCCTGTAAAAAAGGGAAGTAAAATGGATATTTGTTCTTTAAGAGATATTTGGTGTTTCTGAAATTATTCATTATCAAAATGATAATGTACATACTATCAGAGTGAAAATCACTCTGTGAAAATTACTGTAGTGAAAATCAGAGGAACTGATGGTTAACTCTGCATTGTTGGTAGTGTAGTTGCCCTACACTACCAGAGCATGGCCAGTACACCACTCCATGGCAATTATGGAGACTGGAGTGAAATAATGGGATTGATTCCTCCAATCTCCAAAATACGGAGGAGAGCTTGTGGCTAACCCATGATTAAGCCATGACAGCTTGCACTGACATTGGAATCCATATAGCAGAAGTTATTTTTGAAAATCCATTAATCAGAGGCGATAAAGCTGCTTTTAAGTTTACTGAATGAGTCTGCTAAATACAAATAAAAATTTACAAATACAGTTATGCTTATATTTGACATCGGGCAAAAAAATTAACACTGATTTGCATAACTCCCTAACACCTTCTACAGTATTTTTTTAATTAGCCACCTGCTGTTGTTATGAATAATATTTATTTATGATTCTGTAGCTGAGCAGTTTTGAAAGTAATGGTAGTGTGCAAAGCCAATAATTTAGTTTGACCTCTTTTGCTCCCCATCAGTCTGCATATAAAAAATTAGTATGTTGATCTGAGAAGCAGCTCAAGCTCTCAAAAGGTAAAAACCCACCAAACACAAAAAACCTAAGCTACTTACTTATTATGAACGTTTTCTAAGAATTCGAAGAATTTTTCTATATACTTAAGCAAAATAAAGTCATTCAAATGCATTGTTTTTCTGCATACCAGTTGTGTGACTGCAACAGACTCAGTATCCAGAAATGTTAAGTGGTTAAAAGAATATGCATAAAAGAGGTTTTGTATGTAGCTTCCAGGAATAAGAATTTTGATGTCTATTTTAGACATATAATAATAGTAAATCAATAACTTTTGATATGCTTCTAAACTAAAGTTCAGGGGAATTTATCATAGATTTATTTGAAAACTTTCTTCCTAGGTTGTTTGCCAATGTAGAAAGCACTGCATACTTTGTTTACTGTAAAAAATACAGTCTAGTAGTATTTTCTTAACTTAATGGCTCCCATTACATTTTGTAAGTTAAAGAAAAAAAATCTAAACTTCTTACACCAAAATTTACATTTATGTTGATCATGTTTTGAAGACGGAAAGAGGTTTTTAGAGATTTTTCTTAGAAACTTGGGGAGGGGAGGGGATTTGAAAGACATGCAAAAAGTATAAGAAATTGAAGCTTTCTACAATTAGATGTTATGGGAAGTTTCTCTGTTGCTGATAGTACTGGAGAACTTGATACACATCAGAATGGATCTATGTTTGATCTGTGTTTGATGTGCAGGCAAAGACATTTCAAAACTGACGAATGTCCAGATGTCTTATACAGATGTTCAGTGAGCAGAAGGTATGTGGGGGTGAAGCACCACCCACTCACAGGAGTTTAAAGATTGGATTTAAGAGCTTTTTCTACTGATTTCAAGACAGTTGCATTCTTCCTTCTTTTACAACAAATACACCCTTTTTATTTTTATTTGTTAATTTAGAAGAAAATCACCTGTTGTGATTGTGTAAACTATCTTCACTCCACAAAGGAAAAAATAAAGTAAGGCGCACAAAAGGAAAATAGGAGAGGAGAGCTCTGATTACTTGTACTGTGTTTTTTCTGCTGAGCCTGTTTACTGGTGCAAAATGAGCAGTGTAGCTGCTATGATTAAAAGTAAATGTGAAAACTTCCCACAGCTTTCCCAAAAACTTTTCAGAGGTCAAACACTTCAGTGGAGGGCACTGTATTGTGGCTTTTAGTCAGAATAAGTTACAGATTCTGCTTTCAGTAAGTTCAGTAAATTTAGTATAAGGGATGATTTCTGCAATCT
>VWZU01010077.1:50659-91833 GCA_013397095.1 Sterrhoptilus dennistouni
CAAAAAAAAAAAAAAAAAAAAGAATGCGCACCTCTATAAGGAGTCAGAGAACAGTGGAATTATGGATAAAGCATCATCCAGGAGAGCACAGGGGTCTTTAAAATAAAACACTCAAGTAGGAAGTAAGCCCACTTGTGGACATCCTATGTTCTATAAAGCCAACTCCATACACTCTGACAGAAGGTGAAGTACTCGCCCCCTGCTCAAACCAGTTTCCTGATCATCGAGCAGGGCTCTCCCAAGGGTTAGAGGAAGTATTCAAAACATGTTAGCCTGGGCAGAGTAAATACTCCAAACATGATTAGTGGTGTTGAACAGATCAACCCCTTCTCTAGTGATCACACTCCTTAAGAAATTTTGCTCAAAAATTGTGTATTTTGCGAAGGTTCTAATCATGCAAGTTGGTGTGAGAAAAACTTTGAAGAATAACTAAATTAAACCTGCTGGATCCTTGGGCATCTGTAACACAATTCTTAACCTGCTATGGCACAAAACTGAACTTGTAGAGATTCAGATCTGAGCAGACCAGGAAGCAATTTGGGAATGTAGCCGAAACAGTCAGATGAGCAGCTTCACATATCCCTAGATTTATTTATCTACTCCTTGCAGGTCTTAGTATTGGTCTTGATTTTCTCTCCTTCTCACTGTCTTGCCCACACTACTCAAGTGTTGGTCATAAGCCATTTTCCTCATTCACAATTTTCACCACATTTTAAATCTTGAACTCCTCCAACAGCACAGATACCAAAATGAAAACAACTTTGAGTTCATCTCTCCTAATTTTGTTCCTACTCTGTCTCAATCACTCATTTCTCGGCCTTTTCACATGGTTTTAGATGTTTCCACACATGGTTTTAGATCTTTCCACTAAACATGGAAAGTCCTTCTTGTAAGTGTCCATAAGTTATTAGTGTTTTAAAAGACACCTACTAAGAAAACTGAAGTGATATCAAGATTAATTAGAAGCAGCTTATATTTTTGCCTGAAAGTGAATTGCATAAATTTTATTATCTACCAAAGCTATTATCCCCAAAGTACAGAATATGTGCTATTCTTACCAAGTAACTTTGGAAATCCAAAATTATTGCCTGCTTGGAAAGCCTATATTCATGCTATTATTAATCATCTTTATATTTCTTTATCCTTTGAAGGAGAAAAATGCCAATGTAAACAGATGGAATTTTAAGGGAAAGAAGAAGAATCAGAAGTACATTGCTTATTTATCTTCAACAAGAGGGAAAAGCATGTTTTTTAAGTGAATAGCATTTCAGATTTATTTCTCCTAAAAAATAAATGCTGTGTTTTGAACAGCAGTCATTCATGCTTTTGTCCAGAATTTTAGTGTAATAAACTGGCAAATTTTAACATTTTAAAGCATGCAAGTGTTTTTTCCCACATATACAGATACTATCCAATATTGCAACTCTGATGATATGAGTTACTATATCTGGTAATTATTTATTTCAGGGCTTTGCAGACATGGTTATGTTAAGAAGAAACCCTATTTACTAAAAAAGAGTGTCAAAATTTTGAATGCTGAAGTCAGAACTAATAGCAGTGTGGATCCTTTACACTGAGATTAAAGAGAAGTAGTTTTACTTTTGTATCTAAACACTACCAAAATTGAAGATGAGAGCAGCAAAGATCTCATTTGACATGAAAATGTTGACAAATATGTATATTTTAAGGTTTAATTTATTTCTTCTTTTACCATGGGTTCAAAATACCTCAAGAACTCTGCTGCAATTAAACAAACAGCATCATTTTGGGTACAGAATCTTGTAATTTCTGGTGTAAAAGCTGATCTGTGTGAGGGGAATGCTTTCTAGACCTTTTTGACTTTTGGCTTTTTAGTAGTGCTATGACACATTTCCCATTTCTGACCTTGGTTTCAGGATGGTTTCCAGTTGGTTTCAGGTAATGTGATACTCCCAGAATAACAAAATTGTACTGTACTGTCCATTTCCAGCACAGTGCTTTGCAAGGCGTAAATAATTAAAGTCAGGATCCAGAACATAAAAGAGAAAACAATTTTTTTTAAGAAGGGAGGTATATATGTTCATATAGATGATAGGAAGGATTATTTTGTTGCTGTTTCTTTGAAAGATCATGATAACCATGGCTATGATAACGGCAATATCCAAGCAAGGCCTGTCTCCAATAACCAGGATATTTCAGAATGTCATGAAAAATATGTAAAGATACATAATTCGTGCCATGCCTTAGATTTTATTTAGTCATTCATTAGTAGCAATTTCCACAAAATTATTGCAATGATTAGCCCTACACTTGCATATCCACTGTAAGTATATTGATTTTCTTTTTACTGGTAATTTCTGCTTGTAAATGATAAAAAAAATTTTTTTTAAAAAAAGGGGGGGATCTGCTTTGCTTTTTTGTATGACTGGATATAACAACAGTTCCAAACTTTTTCCATTAGACTAAAAATATTTTGTTCAGTAGAGAAAATCCATCCTTTCCTGGAATGACATTGAGCTTTTTGTTCCTTAATTTAAAGTAGAAATAAAACCAGAAAAAACATTAAATAAAGCTGCATCTAGACATTCAAAATGTGCACTTTTTTGGATATTGCCCAAACTGCAACATTCTTTATTGTACTTGCTGCTTGACACCTGATTTACACCTCAATTGTATTCTCAGATAAGTATTTTGCATTTCTTTTCCTTATAGGCTATAAATAATTGTTAGTTTCTTTTCGAAGAGGAGAAGCAGAAGTTTTATTCATGCACATGCAGAACTGCCAGCACATAAAACACCCAGGTTGCAAAAATAAAAAAACTGTCTCCTGTCAAAAACACCTGCCAGGTAAAGTAAAAACAACTTCTTGAAAGCCCCTTAGAATTACTCAGAGCTTTCTGGAGGCTGGTGAGAGGATGTCTTTCGTTAAAGTTCCCAATTCCTCAAAGTTCTCTCCATTACCAAGGTACAGGACAGTGTTTTCGGGGTGCATCCTCATAATCAGGTAAGGAACTGAGCTTCAATAAGACAATACTTGTGATATTTCTAAGTGTATGTATTTGTCATGTCAAAGAATTGGTCAGAACAGTGAGGAACTGCATGCCAAAAAAACTCCTTGTTAGGCTTACCTCGACGAAGGAGCACTGAACTTTGCTGCCTCTGACTTCCTTGCCATCCTTTTTGGCATCCACAGCACTGATGTGTGCGTGACCTTTCCTTCTTCTAGTGTATTTTTACATCCGTCACGCAAGCCTGCTGTTTCTGCAGTTCTTTTCAGGGTCTTCAGGGCTTTATCTCTCTCGAGCTCAGGGAATCTTTCAAGCGGGTACCACCAGAGGGCAAAGCCGGATCAGGAACACCCGAGCTCATCCCGGCTCTGTCCTGCATCCCGGGGTGTGATGGGCTTCAGGACCAGCCGGTCAGCAGCGCCCACAGATCACACACTACACGTCACAGTTGCAACTAATTGAAATCACCAGCCAAAACCCCTGTCTTCAGGAAGGTCTCAGCATCTCCAGGATATGAAATTAAAGGCCTGGCAGCGTAATTAAACAACTGCTTCATTACCTTTTTCACTATTTGTGGCAACCTTCCAAATTTTGCCATAAGAAATTGAGAACAACATGAGAAAAACTAAAAGAGCAATTCACATGTTAGATACTTCAACCCTTAATTTTTAACTCCTTTAAAGATATTCTGGTCTAGATATTTATTTAGAAATAAAAAAGCATTGCAATTTCATCTCTAAAAGCATTGGCTCTATATTGGAGTGACCCTCAAGCCTAGATGCAGCCTCCTTTTCAACAAGACACTGTCATCCTGTTCATATTGCACATTTAAAATCATGGTAGGGTAGCCAGCTATCACAAGACAACCCAACATATTTAAAATTGTGATTAGGAGATGCCATTTACTTGAAGCTGATGAGAAAACCTAGCAAAATATGTATTTATAGAAAGTATTTGGGCCCCAAAATATATTTCAAACCATTCATGTGCCTGGTGTTTTAAGAGAAGGTCTCACTCAAGGAAAACCAAAATTCACCTGCATCTCACAGTAATTCAGACAAAACACCTATCCAGATGCTTCACATAAAGGCTGCTTCCCTTGTCTCTCTGATCAGTGTCTTCCTAAGATTTTACATTTTTCCCTGAGACTCTGTGCTGTTCACACTGAAGAAAACTGGTGATCAGACAAAAACAATCCATGATTAGCACAGTCAGTGTAACTCTAGGTGTAATTCTGTGAGCACAGTGTTTGTCAGGCAGCAACGTCATCACTAACCAGCCATTCTTAGCAAAGTGAGGAGAGGATGTTCCATGCCATGAAAACTTCACTCCTGCTTGGCAAGAGAACCAGCAACTCCTACATCACACTCACATACCCATCACCACAGCTGGTTTTCAGTCACAGCAAACTTCTGCTGACCCAGACACCGGCATATCACCCCACCAGCTGAGAGGGTGAGTCAGCTTGTTGGTAGAACATTTATGAGTGATATGATCTCATAGGCCCTGAAGAGCCACGAAATGTACCTCAGCAGTAATTAGCACTCCAAAGGCAGAAAGGCAATCCTTCATCCAGCAGCCGGAAAGTGGAGCAGTGTGATACTCAGATGTGTGGGAAATGCCAGTGCTAACAATCACTGCCAGCAAATAGGCTGCTATGCCCACAGTTGAGAAAATGATCCACCTGGTACTGGTCAGGGACAGCCCATCCATGTAAAATCCATGGATGGAAAGTGTGCTGATGTCTAATTCACACGTACTTTTGGGTCTGACTGTACTGAAAATGTGTTCCTTGAAGTACTTTGCTGGGTGATTTTCTGAGGAAGGACCTCCTGTGAGCTGGTGAGTCCTGGTCAGGACTGAAGCTGGAGGACACCAATAGAAACACACTCCAAGAGACCAAAGCAGCAGAAATCTACTTTAGATCTACATGACACTGAAAAGCCTGTTCTTTTCTCCTGTGTGCTAGTCACAGGAAAGCTTTACCAGAGCCACCTTGGGCAACTTGATCCTCCCTGGCCAACCTTGATACTTCAACTTCCTGGAGAAGAGACGTCATGCAACAACAGGAGTTTTTAAATCATATGCTCAGCCAATATTGTTACAACCATCAGGAGGGCTTTTTCCAAGGTGCCCCCTTTAAACAAAAATAACAGCTTTCAATATGTTTTAGGGTGAATGTGAAGATAGGGTCACTACTGTTCATGCTAATATTATACAGTACCACTGAAAGTCAAAAATACAGCAGTATGGGTGGGGACTACAGTTGCTCTTTTTGTAATAAAGATATTTAAGCTGGGAATAATGCCATTTTACAGCTGAACTATCATTTTCAATGTCTGGAAACAAAACCTGCAAAGAATTATTCCTTTAATTTCTAATATAAGTTACATATTCCAAATTAAATTCCTAGCCATTTTAAAATATACTGCTGTCTTTCTGAAAGAAGTCTTATCCTTCAGGAGAATTCCTGCTATTGGACAACACTGGGTTTTAATTTTCTGATTTTTTAATATTATTTTGTTCTTAAGTGAACCTATGTTTATTGTTTTAGCAATACTGCACTCCGTGTATGTATTCCCTTCACCATTTGTGACAAAACAGACACAGGACTGCTGTGGAGAACACAGAGATCAACAGGAATAGGATGTTAAGGTGCCTTAAGTTTGTGCAAATTTTTTGCATTAAAAGAAGAAATATAAAAATAAACAAAAAGCATATCAGACCTCCACAAGACAACTTATCGTGAAAGCCAGTGATTTTCAAAGGCTATTTGTACATTTATAATTGCATGAAGGGAGTGGAATTAGAAGAATATTTTTTCTGAAATATAAAAAATTCAGTGAGTCACTGAATTATAAAAATAAGACCTCTAAAATAATTTTATATATAATTTTAACATACTGTAGAATTATGTTTGGCATCCAGAAACTAGGAATCAAAATACCAGTCGTAACTTCTCCCTGAGCCTTCTTCCCCATACAAGTTTAGTTAACATGGCTAACGTCATAAACAGCATGCATTTTTAAAATTCCTTCAGAAACATCAAAATCTTTTGACCATGTTATTTGCTTGCTGAGGAAATACTCCTGGATGTCTTAATCTCTTTTGCTGTGCTTTAAAGTATGACAGCCTCTGCATCTCTGCCTCTGAGGCTGCACACGAACCAGACAGACCTGCATATTTTGCGTCGCAAAATATTTCTGCTATTAAACCTGAATAGCAGTGGAAAAGAACCTGAGAATCCATTTTACAGCTGTTCCTTCTCCCAGTAATGAGAATGTTACCATTTCCAGCCATATATAGACAGGTCCTAGTGCTGTCAATAAATCAACTTGAATGTTTACAGCAAGCAACAAACCTAAAATGCAGGTCCCACTCCTCTGTGCTGGAGGGCTGTGATGGCTGTTTCATATAATGCTTTTTAAAAACCTGTTCAGACCCTACTCTGTCCAAAGAAACTCCTTCTGCCCCCACCCATAACACTGCTGTCAGACATCATCTCTCAGCACTTACCTCACTTAAAATGCCTCTAAACCAAAGTCATGATATGGAAAGTAGAGGAAGCAAGACATTCCAATTCACAGCTAACCTGCTAGGAAGCAGTAAGATCACTTACCATAGTCAGAACACCTTTCCAAATTAGCCTTCTTTGCGAAATTTTCTTTTATTTGTACAGTTTTGGTCATAAAAGGATATGGTCTGTGTAAAATACTTTCCGCAGAGCAAGAAAATTCTATGTTCTTATCACCCAAGTAACAAAAAAATTTACTGCACCTAAAAAATCCTCATCTCTTTAGTCTAGTAAACTGTGAGGCCCAAAGCAATATCAAAACCCCCGATGAAAACATCTCACTCATCCAAAACCAATTCCAATTGGTCAAAGTTCTCAACAGAGTTAAGGATCAGCCCTTGAAATGTGTTTGCATGTTGATACCAGAACAGGATGCAGAAACCGATTCTCATTTAATCAACTTCCTACCCCATACAACAAATGGTGCTGAAAGGGTAGACAAATTCTCTAGGTAACAAAGACCAGAACAGTGGCACTCTGTATATACAATCTGTGTGCAAGAATTAAACATCCAGCAAATCAGAACAGAGAAGTCACAACACTAGTGTTCTTTCATAACTTAAAAAAGTAACTTTCGTTTATTTTGTCATTATTGTTTAAAAGCATCCTAAATTAATTAATGAACTTATATTACATTAAACAGAGTGGTAATTTTGAACTTCATCTTTTCCCTTCCATCACAATGCAAATTTATTTAAGACATTTGAAACATTTCTGCATCCATTACTTTGTTTGCCCATTCTGGAACAGCAAATCTATAAACAGCTAATTGCTGTATGATACAAATTCTCTAATATCCTGATGCTGCATCAGTCAAGAAGAGAGATATTTTCTGGCATTTGTGGTTTTGCAGTTATTCTCCTCCAGCCCGCAGCTGATCTCAGAGGATCAGAGGGAGCTATTAAAGTAAATTTCCAGAGTTTCCCAGCCATGCCACACTCTAGAGACTTACAAAAGAGCAATCACAACATCTGAAATTAACTTACAAAAAACCCCCTCTTACTTCTTTTCAACATATTTAAATACAAGAAGAAACTCACCAAATTCACCTGTTTATTCTTCATTTGGACAGCCAATGCCTTGCAGATGAGATGTTATGGATCCAGCTGCCTTTCCCTCATTCTAGGAGATGAAGGAGATGTGACAGGTTCAAGTCTATCAGCAGAGTGCAACGCTGGTGCATTTCTACAGCAGGGAGGCGGAAAAAGTAGGGGTGGAGGGAGAAAAATCAGCCCTCACAGCAGTTTAAGAGTTCTGGCATGTTGTTATTGCCACAGGTTGCTATGACTGGCTTTAGCTGATCTCCCCTCCTCTGACATTGCTGCCTGTAGAGCTGGGGAGAGCAAAGGAAGGCTAATCACTGTGCACCTCGAGCCGTCTCCTGCAGTAAGCCCTGGGAGTTTGTCAATACCTAGGGAGGAAATAAGTTTTGCCACCTGGCACCTGGGATAGAATGATCAATTTCCTAATTCTAGTACTAATGTTGGATTCAAAGCCAAGTGATAATTATCCCAGCTGGTTCTTAAAACAACCTCTGAATAACACTGATCATGATTATTAAAACTGGTGTGAAAGGCATCATGGCATATGAGTTCATTTGATTTATTTATAGATTAATTTTCCTCTATTTACATTCATGTTGAATTCAGGAAGGGATAGTTTTCCCCTGTGAGAAGAGAGCTTCCTCTTTTCCTAGTTGATATCATTACTTGCTAGATGCATAAATTGCAAACCTTTCACACTAATGGCAAACTACAATAAAACAGTTGGTGGTTACTTAACAATTCACTTTATTTATTTATGGCTGTATAAATAAAGGCTTGAATCAGCTTTGCCAGTGTCACAGAGAGATGGAGAAGATGCTGTTTTCTAACAGGTTGAAGGGCATGAGCTACCAGACAAAACACCCCTACAGTCTGAGCTCTGCTTTCAGTCATTGCTTATTGCCCTCAAAATCAACAGACTCATGAAACCATTTCACTTCTTTGTAAGCAGGTGAAGGAGCACTGAGGAATTCCAAGTCACTATTAGAGGAAGAACAAAATCATTTGTTGAAGCTGAAGTTTGCCCAACAGTGCCTTTGGAGAGGTACCAGAATATTGAATAATGTACCTGTAAAAATACAANAAAAAAAAAAAAAAAAAAAAAAAAAAAAAAAAAAAAAAAAAAAACAAAAACAAAAAAACCCTGAGCAGGAACAGTAATAATAATGAGATTTATTTCCCCATACATTGTATGTGACTTTATTTAATTTTACTTTATCAAATATGAAAAAGTTCAGTGACTCAGTAAACCCAGGCCTATGATTTTTTTTTTCTCTGTCACTCTCCAAAACTTGACAGAGTTCATTAATGACTCCATTTTTATTTTAACTTTCTATATACCTTTAGAACCTTTTAGATACTAGGAAGCTCTAAGAACCTTGGTTTTGTACTTTTGATCTGACTGACATTCAGCCAGAAGCACTCTGACCTCTGCTTTCATAGCAGTCCCCTCTGTTAGATGACAATAATTCAGACTATGTACAGATACCTTTTAGAAAGAACCTCTGTCTGTTCAGAACACACTGTTCAATTACCCTCATTTAAAATGATCACTGAGAACTTGCAAGGAGGAAAACATTTCCATTAGTAAGCTGGATCACCTGTTATATAACAAAACCAAATTCCTTTCCACTCTCTGTTTCTACATATTTAAAATTTCTCTCCCATCTCATGGCCGTTACCCTAAGCACTTTCCTGCAGTGTGTGAGTCAAGGTTGATGCAGGACTGAGAGAAACCAAGGGCAGTGCTTCAGTGCAACAGTCAGCTCAGGGGTCCTGGAGCAGGTACAGATTCTCACTCCCCTATGAAGTCTTATTACTTATGCCATTACATTTGTTTTCCAGGGGCTACCATAATTACCAGAAATGTTAGGCATCCTGGAAGTAGGGAGCAGAATTTCCTGCTTGCGTAACACTTGTTCCTGTAAACTATCCCCTTGTCCCAGCAGACCTCAAATGTTCCCTCAGCCTGTTCCCATGGGGATGTGCCTGGGTTGTCACAGGCACCTACCTCTGACTTGCACCCTGCAGCAGGCAGCATGGATTCATACACATTTTGATTTCTATGTGTTCATCTCCACAGCACAAAAAGGAGATGAACCAGTGCTCCTGTTTTTAAGGAAATTCGAGACAATACTACATACAATTAGACCCAAACACTACCTTCTATATCTGTAAGTTAGTCTAGGGGTTTTGCGTTGAAAACACAGAATATGGGGACGAAGTCCATCCAAAAACTTATTCTGGAGCATGTGTATACACCTCTCTGCAGTTTTGAGTGTAGCATTTGAAAGGTCTGATGAAAGATGTATTGGCATTTTCTTCCTGAGAAACTTTGCCAGTGCTGCTCTGGGTTAGTTTATTCTCTTGGTTAGTTTGTTGTTCTGGGTTAGTTTACTGTTCTATATGAACGGACCTTGAACTGAGGTCTAAGGTGTACTATACATAAAGAGTTTTCATGCAAGATTGAATTTCAGGTAAGAAAAAAAACTCCCAGATACAGAAGATCCAGACCCTTTCTGCATTTCAACTACATTTTGTCTCTCTTTTTCCTTTTTTTTCCCAAAGACTGAAGAAAGACAAAACCTTAAATTTTTGTCTATTTGCAGACTTACATTTTTTACAGTAAAAAGTAAAAATTTTAAATCATGTTAGTACTGAAGAAAACAGAAAGCAGAGAAGGACACTATCTTGATGACATACAACGTTCTTTATCCTTTTCATCTCACTCATACTATTTTCTTCCAATAGAGGTTTTGACAGCTAAGATAACATGTGGCTAAAACAGCAGGTGTGAGTCAGACCTCACTCCAAATTTCATCCTGGAGAGAATAACAAGCACAATCTAGTTTATTTTAAAACGAAAGATAGGAGGATTGTCAAGAAAAATTACATAATGATGATTTTTTATTAATATGTAAAGCTACAGTACAAACTTAAAAATTTATAATACAAAAATATACATTACATCTCCCACCTCAAATATGTCTAAAGTCAATCAATGCTAATAATTTGTCCAGACAAAATGTGTGCTCTTTACAACTGAAAGTTTCTAACTTGTAGCAATGGAAGAAAATAATGGTATGATTTATGATGTTTTCTTGCAGTTATGCAGCAATGTCTGAGTTTCAAACATGTTATTATTTGAGAAATAGTTTTCAATTTTATGTGTATTTATATATTTATAGTGCAGTGAAAAAAACTAAAGCATTTCAGGGTGTTAAAAAAGTTGTTTTTAAACTTCAATTTTTTGGTGGACTGGCTTCTAAGTTGTTTGGAATATAGGGTACAAGATAATAATGAGAATGGCTTAACTATAGTGTAGCCACTGGAATTTTAATGTGAAAGAAAATTACATGAAACAAAGCACAGACTGCCACTAGCTGTTCTCTGGATTTAAATTACAATAACATAATGTTATGAATAATTACTTTTGTAGAAGTAAAAATTATATTTAATTTTAAATGAGGGTGATTCTTTTCCCTTCAAGCAGCAGGCTAACCCCACCAGAAATTCCCAAACCTTGCTAAAATCTCACTGCTATTGTGAGTGACAAGCAGTGGCAGCATAACACAGGAGAAGTAACGCAGGACAAGGAGGCAACATGCAATATAACCCACTCCATTACTTTTTGTTTTAGTTACACAAAAATCAAATCCCTTTGCAGGCAGACATAGGCATGCACTGTATTTACCTCTGAACTTTGCTACTGTTCCCAGATTTGTTAAGATGATCACTGGCAGTTTGGGCATATAGGAGTAAGTTACAATCTTCTTTAATCTGCCATGTTTTAAACCTCTGCTTTTCTTGTGTTGTTCAATGTTGTATTTTTTCAAATATGCTTGGTATGTAAATGTGCACACAGACGCTCAAGTCTGATATAACAATTTTTGAGACCTTCACTAGCTGAGAAAGCCTTTGATCCACCAGTGTAAGTAGTACAAAACCTTGAAATAATCTTATTAGATACTCAACTACAGTTAGAAGTATTTGCTTTACAATAATGACATTAAGAAAGCTTTTTTTCCTCCAAGTCATATATTAGATTTGAAACTGAAAATACATCTCTTTCTTAATCCTCATTTGCTCAAAGAAACATTCATTGAAATCATGTAACTAAATACAATGAGATAGGCTGAGTAGTTGGCTTAGAATGAAAAAACCCTCAAGAATTTATAAAGCTCAGTCTTCCTTGTCATGGCTTGTACAATTATTGCCAGTGAAAAGCAGCTTTGAAAAGGGTTGCTAGAATATGGTTACTGAACACTGAAAATTGCAGTGGAATGTTTCACCTGAAATAAGAATTTGAAAGTAAAAGATACTAATTCTTTTTTGATTGCTTATTCATATATTTGTCTTACTATTTGTTACCAGGTACTCAGCAACTTTATTAATTCTCTAATTTCAAACTTCTTTTTTTTCTTCTGAGGAGCAAAACTGGCAATGAGGTCAAATGGATTAATATGTTGAGCTGAATAGCTTTTACATAGTATTGAGTGCTCTTGCTGAGAGACACCTAAGACCAGTTGCTATAGTAATATTTTTCAAGAGAGCCTGCGTTGATGTTGTTCATATGGGGTAGAAATGCAGAGAGGAAATGAACCACTTTGTTTTTCCATGCACAGGAAAGCCAGCCTGCACAACTGTTAACAAATGAGCAAAAAACGTCACAGATTGGTGGCCATTTGGAGGTGGGTGGAGTGGGATGAGTGGAGAAGAAACAGGTCAGATCCATACCACTAAGTTGGGGGGAGGTGTAAGTAATGACTATATATACATGTATTCTAATTATCTCATTAGCTGTCAGGGAAGATACTAAGAAGAGCATTAGAGAAGTGTGTTTCAGCTCTCCAGTATGAACAGTGCCTCTTGCTTGAACATCTCATCTCCTTGAACCAGCTCTGGCAGCACCTGACAACCTGGTTCAAAGCCTTTACAGCCAAACTTCACATCAGAGATTTTTTGCTTGAGACAAGGAGCTGGCAAGCAGGACAAGCTTCCTTGATTGTCTTGCTTTCTCCCGTTTTCCCTCACAAACAAATCCCTTATTTGTTGCCCTTACTGGCCAACAAGTGGTGCCATTGTCAACTTTCTGATGGTGAAAGAAAGAGAATAAAAGAGTGCGGTAGCATTAAGGGTATCTTACCGGACTGCTATAAAATTCTCTTTGATGCAGTTGGTCCTTAAGTTTGATTCTGTCAGAAAACAAATTTTTCATCTTTAACTTCTCCCACACAATGGCATTCATACAAGCTGTGACGGTGCAGACTCACACTTTTCTCAAAAATCTCCCACTGAGGTGAAACTTGTGTAAACAGGACAGGTGGAGTTTCAAGAAAAAGTTTTGTCCAAAATAATATTCGGGGTTTTTTATGTTAGGCAAAGCTTGAGATATGACTACTAGTCTTACAAGCCTGGAGGTGATAATGCAGTGCGAAATAAAGGTGCTTTCTTGGTACAAAGATTTTGTTTAATGATGTGACTGGCTGTCAAAGGAAAAATATTGGAAAGTGAGGGGGCAAGAAGAGAAACTGAAACAACATATTGTCGAAGAAACTCGTAGGTTTGAGGGTCCTGGATTCCTTGAGGAACCTATGGCCAACAGTTGTGGAGAAACTAAGATAAGCAAAATATTTGTGGGGACATAAATAGTTTTTGCCAAATATTTTAATTTATTATCAGCTACTAAGCTTGTTTATTATCTGTGTTTCAGCCAAGTCACAGCTCATGCATCTTCGTGCGTCTGAGTATCTAATTATAAGCATTTTCAAGCTTAGGGACTACAAAAGAAGCACTAGATACAGGGAGTTCCTATGGAATCAGAACAGGTCCTGTGGACTTAACTTTTTGGAAATCCATTCCTCATTGGCTGTAGTTCATGATATGATGGGTTAAGGCAGAAGTAGTGAAATGAATGCTGGTCTGCCTTTATATACTGTGCTGTTAACTTCAGAGGTTTGAGAACAATTTCGCAACCAGTTGGGTCTTCTCAGGTACAGGTTTATAAACCTGGAGGATTATAAACCTTGTCAGCCTTTCCAATGAGCCCCTCCCACATGTCTGAGCCAAGAGACACTGAAATCCATCTTGTCTCAGCTCCAGGGACAGCCTATAGCAGCTGAACAGGGAAGAAAGTTGATTGTGATCATGGCAGGGAGAGGATGTGGTGCTGGAAGATTGAATGCTGACAGCTAGGGCAGTAGCAGCAGGAGCTTCTAGCACTGGACAGACAAGGATCTGATTTTAGAATTAGCCATCTTGGTCTTGGATGGTACTAGGAGTAAGGCCCTAGACTCTGGAGAAAGCACCGGTTGATTGTCCTGTTCTGATTTCCAGAGGTGGGTGGGAGAACATTGATCTGTTATAGTTAGTCAGCTTTGAGTACCCAGCTGCTGGTACTCCTGTACCATATTTACTAGCAGTGTATGGCTGCCCAAGTGATATCAGTCTGGACTTCTCTGTCATGGGGCCATTTTCAAGCTCCTCTCTTTGAAAAGAAGCTCACAAGAAGACCGAGTACCTAATGACCTTGCTACAGTTTAGAAGCACCAGTGAGTACTGTCATAAGAGGCAACTCTGAAGTAAGCTGCAGTATTCCGAAAACAAAAGCTGAGAAAATAATTCTTTAAAAAGTACAACAGTTCTGTGGATTATCTTTTATAAATGTTATAAATCAATTGCTTATTTTTGTGTCTAGTTTGATTCACTCCTTTCAGTTCCATCACAGTTTAACTAAAGTGTATTAGATGAAGCTACAAACTGCACAACTAGGCAAGTCACTGAGAAGATGGAAAGAGATTGTGCAAATCAATGCTCAAGGCTAAAACTGAGATGTATAAGTGACATTAGCTGCTTGCCCTACTCTCATCAGTGAGTGCAACATCATTTTAGCAATACAGATAATTGTAAATAATAAATATTTTAAGCCAGTTTTACTGTCTGTTACTTCATTCAATGCTAATAAGCTCAGTCTGTTTTCACCAGATAATGCCAGTGATAAGTTAAGGAGCACAAAGAACATGAAGAATTATGTGCCTGCACTTTCCAGACTTAGTTTCATAAGAGTTACCAAGTAATATTGAAATGAAGGCAAACACAGCTTTTATGCTAAGTTATAGAAAGTCATTTCTTTGGCAAAGAAGCATTGAAGGAAGGATCAGAAGCAGACTGCACTTATTCCGGCTACAGAAGAGCAGATCCAGAACTATATCCTGGCTATCCTTAGTGAATATGCTTGTTAAGTAATTCTAGCTCTGTCTAGAGCTAACTTTTAAAGCTCAGCTTTAAAAGCTTTAAGAGATTTTTGTTTTAGCTCAGCTTGTCTGACAGACACCAAGTTGAGTATAAAATATATTGTCATTTCTGCACACTCAAGCAATTTTGCAAAGACATGAAGAAAAGGTAACATTCTAGAGGAAGCTGAGTTTGATACATAGAAAATAAGCAAAACACAAGTGGATTCACCTAAACAAAATTTTCTGTCTGTTTAACATTTCTCCGGCTCCATGGGACTGCGGAATCACAGAACAGGCCAGATTGATAAGGACCTTAAAGGAACACCTGATCCAGTATTTGTGGGAAAAGGCAGCTATATGAAATTACCTAGCATCCTGTCAAAAGGCATCATGAAAGCCTCCAGAAATGGGGACTCCACCAAGTACCTGGGGAAGTTGTTTCACTGATGTGTTGTCTTCACTGTGAACAATTTCTTTTTTATGTCAATACAAAATCTCTCCCAGTGCAAATACCACTGCCTCATGCCTGCTCCCTGTGTCTGCTTATGAAGGGAACTTGTATCCACCCTTTAAGTGCTGAAATACTGTGATGTGGTCTTCATGAGAAGTTTCTTCTCCAGGAAAAAGAGACAAAACTCCTTCAGCTTGTCCTCAGGGAAGGTTCCCCAGCCCTTTGACCACCTTCATAGCCTTCTCTGACTCCAGTTTTTCTGCATCTTTCTTGATCTCTGGAGCCCAGAGCTGCATGCAATAGTCCAGGTGCAGCCTGACAAGCACTGAGAAGATTAGGATGACCCTGTCTCTGTCTCCAGCAATGTCACAGTGGATGCAGCCCAGGATTTGATTTGCCTTGGTTGCTGCAGTGGTGCACTGTCAGCCAACACTTAGGCAGAAAGAGGGCAATGTTTTATGTCAGTACTGACTGTAGAATGGCTCTTGTCAGATACAAAAGTATACAAGCACACTTCCACTTATATACTGTATGCACATTAGCCATCAGTTACAATACAGGAGAATTTCAAACAGGCCAAATCCCATGGGTAAACAGTTAATCCAATGCCAAATTTTGTTTCTCATGGGAAAAGAAAAGAGCTATCAGAAAAGCAGGACCAAATAAATTTGTCCTTGTAAAGGTCTTTCTAGCAGAAGGATTTTTTATTATTACATTTGGAAAAAAAAAGGTATGTAGGTAGAAAATGATCTTCCTGTCTGTTGTGAACTTTCAAGCCTTTCAATAGAGTGTATCCCAATTTCAGACAACAGTTTGGTTTCTGGTTGTTGATGGAATGACTAAACAATTGCCCTGATTGATTGGTCTAGGTCTCAGCATGTTTTATGCAATTAGGCTGATATTTTCAAGATGAAAAATTCTCTCAGGTCTTGCCAGTGGATTCTGCTGGTTTCAGAATTCTTTTTAAGGGTTCTTTCAATGCCAAATTATTCAGAATATTTTTATCTTGTCCACTGATAATTTCCCCACTGTTGATAAACTTTCATACATCTCCAAATCACAGCCTGAAGAACACAAACTGTGAATTTTTCTTGTAAGCATTCCAGGGATATAAGGGTATGAAATAAGCATTGAAAATCAGATCAAGAAAGCATTTGAATATTTCACATCATTATTGATTCCCTAGGACAATGTAGGTGGTCTGGATTGCTGACATGTTTTTAAGAGGTATTAGTATTTCTAACTAATCTGATTTTTCTATCTGTTGATAAGGAAATAGTGTAGTGCAAAGAGACCTGTAATAACAAATAATATCGTGACCATATCTTGCCAATATCTGATCCCCTTGCTTCTTTATTTATCCAAAACAAAACCAGAAGCAGTTTTATTAAATTTGAAGGATACATGGACCTTGTGATTTTAATCTTCAGTTGTTGTTTGTCAGGTCTCTTTTAGTTTACTTCAATCTATGAATATGAACTGGAGACCTTCTGATGGTAAAACCCCTTAATTTTGTACCATATCTCTTGTTTCTAAACTACTTTGCAATCTGTCTGTCTCATTTCATGTGCCTACACACAAACACATAGCATCAGCCATCTCCAGCGGGAGGGTGACAGCCACATAAGCCCACTGGTAGCCAACCACTGTGCTGCATGGCAGTGGCAAATGGAAATATTGGCCAGGGGTGCCACATCAAACCCTTCTCTGCAGAGTATCCCACAAGATTTTCAATATGCATGAGGAGCAGGTGTCTTAATTTCTGATCTTTAAAGAAAAGGACTATGCCAAGAACGTGACTTAGTGGAAGGAGGGGCAAGAACAACTTGTCAAGAGTCTGGGCTAGCAGTCTTCCAGAAGTGAGATAAGGCAAAATAATTGAGCATAAAAGCCTTCACTTTGTCCTTGATGAACAATCTAAGAGAACCAAAACTATGAGGAAGCCATTACCATGAAGTACAGCAGGAGACAGATTTGCAGCCTACACAGGTGCTTCAAAAGCCCCAGAATTCAAAAGCTGCCTCAAAAATCTAACTTTGGCACAGCCACAGAAAGGACAGCTATATGCAACCAATGCTAATGCTCCTCAGGATTGGATTTCATGCTCCTGCACGACTGACATTAAGCAGCTGGCCTACAGTGTACACTAACATGCTGTGAGTGTTCCCAGCAGAGGGTCCAATCCTCCATGGTAACGCTCTTCAGGGAGCTCTGGAAATGCTTTAATTATTAAAATGAATAATTCCTACCAACACATTTAATTGGAAAATATTACATGTTTAAATGGGCACTAATGGAAGGGCTCTGAAAAATCTGACTGTAAAATAGAGTATGCTGTTTGAAGTGAATTTTAGCAATATCTTTTCAGCGAATAACATCATGCATTATTTATCCACTCTCTTTTTAATCTTATCTGATAGTTCATATGAAGAAGGAATCACTGGAACCTCAGAAATAAAATGCAAATCTGTGAATTGCCCCCTACGAGCTTAACCTGCCACCACTAGCTCATCCTCCTTCCTTGATTCCTGTCCCCTAGCTTCCAAGGAAAGAGTTCAATGAATTTATTGCTGCAGGACCAACTAACCCCCTTGTTTCTGCTTCAGTGCTGGTAGGACTGTTCAGGACTGACCAATTACAGGAACATTTGTTACCATAGCCTGACAGAGATGGGACATAATCAAAGTCAAGAGAACTCCAAAGTGAGTGCAGACCTGTGGGAGTCACAAAGGAAGAGGGCAGAAAAGAGGGTTTCAGGACATAGATATCAGCCACACAGAGGAAGCAAGGACAGGAATGAACAGGAATAACAAAGAGAAGCAGCAAATACCTGCAGAGGTTGCTACCGGAAGGTCTCAAGGCAGGGGTTTGGATCTTCAAGGTGCTTTCTAGCCCTGGTCATTCTGTGATTCTATGATTATACGAAATATAAAGCTTCACAGCTGGAGTTATCTGAACTGTTGAACTTGCATTCTGTCATGAGAGAGGAGGACTCAAAGAAGGATTTGTGCCTCCAGATTAATTTCTGCCAAGCCCAAGGCCCACAATGAGCCTTTAGAAAGGGAAGGACCCAGTGGATACACAGCCTTGTAAAGTAATTGTACTGTCAGACTTTGCCTGATATATTTTTTTTTAAAAATCAGTCCTCATACTTCTTGGCATTTTTTTTCTTCCTTGAAGTGTAAATATGTTACCTTCTTGGTTATAAGAATGGTGAAAAAGATCAGGAAGCCACTTTTACCTGAAAGTTACCTTTTCTCCCTCAAAGTCTAGTAGGGACAAAAAGAGATGCAGGAAAGGGACATTCAAGAGAGGTATTGTCAGAAAAAAGAATTGTCAACAGGACAGGGGAAGTCAGAAAACATTTTCTACAAAATAAAACTTTGATTTGAAAACGGCATCTATTATTTTAACTGGCTCTGAGCAGGACTTGTAGACACCAATACAAACTTGTGTAATTCTGCCTAGTTTCTGAAATTAGTAATCTCAATACTTTCTGAGCTTTTTCTCCTCATCTCAAACCAGACCATTAGTTCACACATTTTTTCCTCTTTTAGTGACACTAAAACAAAATTGTGGGGGCTTTCTTTTCTTATTTGTGGCAAATATGGCACTTGTCAGACCTGGGTTTTTTCTGGTCTTTTTTTTTTTTTTTTTAATGTTCTCTCTGTGCATATTCATTAGGTGCAGGAATGTGCAGAAAGTAAAGAGATTGAAGAGTAGCTGTGGGAGAGTTCACACTCCTGGATTCCAAAAGGAGAGATTCTATATGTATCTTCTCTGCCCAAAAGATCCAACAGAGCATAGCACAGGCGTGGGAGGGGAGCCAGCTACACTCTACTGCACTTTGCAACCCTGACATTGGACCTGTTTGGGATTACAATATTCATTGGTATCACACTATTGACAGTATTTTCCAAACAGCCCTGCTGCAACTCACAGAGGAAATTCGAGCATTCCCAGAGTCCTGAGTTTATCATAACCCCACCAGTTCCCTCTGGTTTTACTCTGATATAGCCCTGAATCTTGTCTGCAGTTTAGCTATTTTTGTCAATAGCTTCCCTTGAATTTATGTCTTCTGCTTAACTTCTTTGTTTAATATTTAACATGCTGTGGTTCCTTGAGTAAACAACTTGCACATTGGAATCTCTTGTGACTGCTTCTGCTGAGTCAGACATCAAAATCCAGCTTCTGGTAAGGAATCCCTGACACATGGACAAAACTGTGTTCAATCCAACCCTTGGGTGTGATTTGAAGCTCTGATTGACTCAATTATAACCAATTGCATCAACTTTCAACATATTTGAAAAAAACCCAAAACACCAAAACAAGGGAAAAAACTAAGGCCAGGATCTTTTCCAGACGAGAAAAATCAATGACAGTTCAATAATGGCTTCAATACAAAAAGACCAAAGTTTCTGCAGACACTTGAGTGTTTGCAAGCTCCTGGACCATATTAAACAGGAGCTGAACACACAACTATATATGCTTGAGGAGAATTTCTGCAGTCTTTGAGCTTGCTGGAAGATAAATGTGAGCTAAGAGAAGCAAATGAAAGCTGTTGTACCCTGCTTGTTCATACTGCATTTCCCTGCCCACATGGTGACTTGTCTTGCCAGTTCTGAAGAGCCAGTTTTTCCTTCAAGCCTCAAGAGATACAAAAGACACGAGCTTCTGACTTTGCCTTTTGCTCTTGGGAAGGTTCAACACATACATTTCGTTTTCTCCACCATACAGCCAGGTTCTGAAGCATATCAGATGTAGCACGTCACAAAATACCATATATTACAATCCTTGTTAAGAATGAATTTGATCAAAATAATTTTCTTTAGCAAGCCTAAAACTCAGCAGGAATTTCCACATGACAGATACTGTTCTGATACCACTCATAAATGCTAAAAAAGGCATTAAAAAAGTAAAATTACCTCAATGAAGGCAAAATTATTTTGATGCTGCATCAATGTATGGTTACACATAGAGAGACATTTTAATGTTTGTTGGGAGCAAAGAACTAAACCTGGAGGATCTGGGGAGGAGGAGGGAAAAGTTTAGCCCGAAGTGACCTTGCAGCTGGGAATGCTAAAAATGTCAGTATGAAAAAATGCCATTTATTATGCCTAATGTTGTTCATCCTCTACCTGCAGGGAGCCTGTGACCCTGGGGAGCAAGGAGTCTGTGTCCCTAGGGAACAAGAGCCTGTGTCCCCAGAGAACAGGACCTTGTATCCCAGAGAGCAGGGAGCCTGTGTCCCAAGGGAACAAGAGCCTCTGTACTTGTCCAGCATTGTTAGCAAGGTAATGACATAAATCTACTCTCAGCATTTTGGCTGTGATTTGATGTTGCCCTTGGTCACCTGTAAGTGTTGGTTCACACAATGTTATAGGTTAAGCAGAGTAAATACCTTTCATTTAAGACAGTTTTAAATACGGTGCTCTTACAGAGGTGGAAAGCTAAAACAATACTTTCTGTCCAGAAACATCTATTTTCATATCAAATCTCTGTTTCCAGCACACATACAGAGCTAAAACTCTGCAACTAGCATATAGCTCATATCTATAATGAAAATCAAAAAGCAAAATCCCTGTAACAGGAGAGCACATTTAAATTACATGCCAGTGAAGCAGAAATTAATTTAGATGTGATGAATATCCTTCTCTCGTCTTTTATCTTTGATGTTCTAGGAGCAGGTAGGTCTTGAAGGCAAGGCCTGGTCAGGCTCTGGGCCAAAAGATTCTATCTTTTGACATTTAAAACTTGACAAGGAAAGTAAATATAAAGTAATCAAGCTGAAATCCATTTTGTTTCCTAAGTTAGACATATTACAGTATTTCCGGCTGCCTGCTCAATATAACTATGCAGAGAAAAACAGGGTGGAGTGTTTATTTAAGGTACTGTAGTTGCACTCTGAAGATGAGACAAGACTTTAATCGTTGCTATTTTAAAAAGACAAGAAAGTGCTGTCCAGGCCAGCTTTTATGGAAAAGAGGCTGAGTAGAGAGCTGAGACCTAAAACCTTAAGTGAATAAAATAAATAAAGAATAAAATAATAATTAAGAAAACCCCAACAAAAACATTTGGGGTTTTTTTGTTGTTCTATAGTAATACAGTTTTATAAGAGCTATAACACACCACACCGCCTGAGGATTGCAAAGGTGGTGGTGATGTTGTTGACAGAAAAATGAGAAGGATTTTTGAAGGTTTTTTACACTTAGATTGTCTCAGCTTGACAGTTTGATTTCTCAAGTTCAAAGAAAATCATATCAATATTGACATATGCCTTTCCCCATGCCTTTATCTTTGGGTTGAGGCTGTCAATCACATAACCCCTGCCTAGTGTTCACTCTGCACCAGGAGGGAAAGAGCTCTCTGACTTACTCTGAACATTTTAACATGACTTGAAGAAGGTGCAAAACACGTGTACTGAAACATCAGGGCTTTATTATGATTTTAAAAACCAGCATTGCATTCTTGCTGTTCTTACCAGCTCTGGAATCTGGGGAAGGCTTTTTGTATCATTAGTAAGCTACACCAATTTTCTTAGCTATTGAAACAAAAAACCCTTGACATTTGTTCTAGCTTGCAAGCGCTCCTTATTCAAATACATAAGTATGGCAAACAGAAATGCATTTTTGAGTCTTTTTCTGACCTCTGTGGGAGAAACTGATAGATCCATTAATGGTAAGTGCTTCTTCCTTGCATGGCCTTAAAATACATTTTCCCCTTAACATGAGCTTGTACTTGTATTAGTCTCAGTGAAAACTCCAGGCTGCTATCCTGTCCCTTCCTTTCTCTAAGGTTAGTGAAAATATTCCAGCTGGGATTTATTTTAAAGGTGTGTCCTTTTTCACAAAAAAATGCTGCAATCTTAGGCAAACAGAAGAACAGCAGGCAAGAGGAATTCTTTAGCTAGCCAATGTTCCATATTTTATTTTCCAACAGAGAATCTTAACAATCACCCATTGTGTTAGAAAGCCACATGATGATAATATAAATTCACTCATGCAAACCAAAGAGCTACAAACCTTTCTAAATCAACAAAAACATATCCCCAAATCTGTGTGTAGACCAGCCGACAGGCGTTCCCTCTATTTTCCTAGGAGCCTTGCCCAAGGCTGGTTGTGCTCAGAGCCATGGGTGAGTGTGAAACATCAGAGCAGAGCTGGGGTTCACTGCAGCAAGGCACCAGCCACTCTCCTTGGCTAGAGAGTTTGCCTTCTTCTCTAGCTAATGACAGCTGAACCATTTCTCCAGCGATACATTCATACTGCCATGTGCAAACAGAATGCCATCTGTGCATATTGTGTGTCCCACAGAGGTTATAGTGACATTTCAGGAACCTTTAGGCCTCTTCATAGAACATTATCCTGGTCTATGAGTTTCTGTTATTGCAGCAAAACTAGTCTGGAGGCTCAGGACAGGGTGTGCTGCTGAAGAGCTAGCATGTGGGACTTGTAAGTCCCATCTCCAGGCTGTGACCAACATATTCTTGTGTTTTATGGAGAAAATCATTACACACATCTCTGCTTTCAGTTTTTCATCAGTGAAGAGAAGGGTAAAAAAATTTATACATTTACAAAGGGAGGATTAAGAATTAGTTATTTGTATACAAAGCTATGTATAAGATAACTAAAGATTGCTATGTTTGGTCTATAAACTTGCAGGACAGACCACACATACTGAAGAAACAGAGCCACTCGATATACTTCAAATGCACTTCAGGTATGGAAACATTAAAGGGCACCAATTGCACAAACTCTTCCCCACAGAAATAAGAGATCTGAACCAATTATTTAAACTACATGTCTTCCTTTGTACTCTGTACCTCAACACCTTATATGAATTCCTCTTCCTTGTCGCCAAGTGTTGTCTAGACGGTGGATGATTCTAATACCAGAAAAAACAATCAAGTTTATCAGAGTAAACAATCAAAGTAATCAAAGTAATAAATTCGTTAATACAATTACCAACATAATAGTCTTGTGGGTGGTACATAATACAAAACACTTTGAAAATGAGACTGAAGGTGTTAGGTGTCTTGAGCTGTTTGAATAGTGAGGAAAGCTGTGTATTTGCCTTCTTACTGGGATTTTATCTTTGATTTATTTTAATCTTATTTATAAGGGAAAAATAATCTTTTTAATAATCAAAAAGTATAAATTGCTCAGTGCTGTTTTGAATTTCACTTATGCTAATATTTTTCCTAATGACAGGACCTCTGTAGATTCTCAGTGTTTTCAGGTGGAAAAGATGAGACGCACAAGGACAAGCTACACTACAGGCTCTACTTCTGGTGTATTTTGTGACTGCAGGAAAGAATTTTTTCCCCAGAATTACCATGGAAATAGTGTTGCTTTATAAAGTAATTTTAAATTCTTCAAATGAAATGTATAATAAAAGAGTAAAAACAAAATAGCTTGTTACCCAAAGAGGCCTATCTGGGCTTGTCCTGGGCTGACAGTGCTCTCTATCCCATAATCCCATATAATGGACTCCTTTGTTATGTCTAAGAGCTGTCCCTTCCCGGTTAGGGGGCGGGCACTTTCCTGCTGCCCTTTCGGCGCTGCTGCTTTTGGCTTCCTGGCTTTTAGGCGTGCTTTGCTGTCTCGCAATTTCTGCTATTTTCTTGCTCTTTCGTTCTTTTGTTTTTTTCTTCCTTTCTTTCTGCCGCCTCTGTGCTCTGTTTGTTTTTTTCTTTCCCTTTCCCTCTTCTCCCCTTCCCCCCCCCCCCCCCCTTTAAGATTTAGGACCGGCACCCGGAGCTGATCTGGCTGGAGGAGTCCGGAGACGATCGCCGGGGCTTGTAAAAGAAGCTCTGCGCCCTCCCCCTCACAGTAACCTGAGTTTTTTCTGTTCTTTTTTTTCCCTTGTGTTGGGGGGTGTTTATTCATTTGTTAATAAACCGGTTTTTTCCACTTTGTGTTCAAGAGATTCCTTCCCAAACCCAGGGTGGGGGGAGGGGTGGTAGAGGTTTTGTTATTAGGGGATTTCTTGAAGGTTCTCCCCTAATTCAACCCAAACCAGAACAGGGCTATTCTCTCCTTTGACCCAGGAAAATTTAATTCCGTTTTTGCTTCTGAATAGAGCCAGAGCTTTGTATTGGTCAAATACTTAATTTTTCCAACTACATTATGAGTAGGAATTACAGTCCCTTGGATAGGCAGTATCAGTAACTCATGATCTTTCACTTTTTTCCGTTTTTTTTTAAATAGGAAATTCGTTTGCAAAGCTCATCTGGTTTTGTTTTAACATATATAGAATTCGTCCTTTAAATATAGAGGTAAGTCCGACCCAAGATTTAAGGAGCCAGCTAAATGGCATGTTGGTTTTTAATGGCACTCGCACGCAGACTCTTACATCCGGACCTCCAGAAAGATATCACAGCATTTTCAAACCCTATGGTTTGCTGTTGGGAGGCAAAAGGAGAATACTGCCCATAGCTGAGACAAGAAAAGCAGCTGTCCTAACCCACCACCAGTGTGCAGGAAATCTTCAAGAGGGGCTGGCGTTATTGGGGATACATCCCTCAAGGAATCCCAGACTGCACATGTCTTACTGCTCATCTGTTCTCACAACGAAGTTTCTCAGCATTATAAGTGAGAGTACACAGATAAAATGTTAATAGAGTTTTTCATTTAAGCATCAAATTAATAGTTGGAGATTGATGGAACAACTTACTTTATAAGGGTTGTATTAAAAAATCAGTTTTATTATTAAAAAATTAGTTTTATTAGAAATCAGTTTGTCATTTAGCAAGATCAGAACGACTTTAAAAAAATATTAAATAACATTTCAACATCGTTCTGCATACTAATTATAGGTACTTGCCTAGTTCTGTAGAGAGTCAAACAATTTTGTATATTTTTAAGATACTTCCCTGCCACTTCTTTATGACTATGGAGGACCTGGAAAAGTCAGTCATTGAGCAGAAGGTATCTCAATCACCCTGCATATATGCAATAAAGGTCACAGGGATCACACTTTTATTTAACAGCATGCCAGAATGTGTGGCTTCTGTGAGTTCCACGTTGTATCTCTCCCATTTGTTCCCTCTATTTGTACTTTGTTAGTGTGATAAGAGATCCACTGTGTCATGACCATGCTATGCACACAAGTATTTACATAGTTTCTTTTGAATTTTTGGGTTCTGGTGATTAAAATATCAAAGAGAAATGAAGACTGATTACAGATTGGAAATTGGATTTCTCCAGCATCTAGTCACATGATAGAGGGTGTTTCTGGCACCCTCTATAATGTAGAATAAAACCCCAAAAGAGAAAATTAGATCATACTGTTAAAAATACAGTTAATTTGCATCAAAAATCAGCTGACAGAAGTGGACAAAGAGTTGGAGTCACAATAAGGGTCTCCTAACAGAGTATTCTATATAAAATTGCTGTCAATCTGGAAATGTTTTTATGCATAAAGAAATATATCAGACATTTGTCTTCAGATGTGTCTATCTTATACTTCATTTATTTTCAAAATGACACCTTTATTTTCCCACAACTGTAGATCCCGGATCTCTTCTTCTCCCATCCATAAAATTGCTTAAGATGGTTAATGAAACATCCAGAGATAAAAATTTGAAATAAGCATGCCACGTGGAAAAGCCAGTCTAGGAAGTCAGGAAGTCAGATCAAACCTCTGGAGCTCTGCAGAAAGCAAACCATCATTAGAGGGTGTGAGGAAAGTGATGGAAGTGGTGCAGTGTGAAGATGTGCAGACTGCACCACAGGGCCTCTCATCTCCTCCCAAGAAGACATGCAGTGCACGATTTTTCTATTTGAAGAATACCACTGGAGGAAGAGAAATTTCCATCTCCAGGTAACCAAAGATTTCTTGAAAGACAGCAAATACTTTTTGCTCTCACCTTGACTCCCAAGGGGGCTGTGTTCCTCACAGTTTATGTTCTCCCTCCCCCAAAACTATTCACCATTCTCCACAAACTTTGTCTTACTCCTGGACCTAGACTATTATGGATGCTTCATTTCAACTATTTAATTTCTAGTGGTTGATATCTTCAGGAAACCAGAACTTTCTTTTGTAAATTATGCAGCTATGATTGTCAGCATACTATGGTAAGATTAGAACAAGGCAGTGGATGCTAATTGTGAAACAATACATACAGCTTTCCAGATGAAGTTGAATTACTTTAAAAAAGACAGGAAAATAATCCAAAACAAAGAAACTTTATCCATAGAGGAACTGGACTGCCAATATAACTCTGATTTAACACTTACACATGAAACATTTATGCATGGATTTTTCACCACATACTCAAGGTTTAGATCCACATAAACATTAGTGATGCCTAAAAAACTCATGACGTTAATTAGAGTGAAAAGTTCTAATGGCCATGTGCAAGGTAACAATTCCTGATATTTAAAACTGCTAGAAAAAAAAATTGGGAAATTTTGATTTATGTTTCCGTCTTTGAAGCCATCCATGTTCCTGCTGCCTGATGTTCTTCCTGAGGTAAAGTTTTAAATCTACCTTCCAACCAGACCATATGGAGACTATCATGTGTATGTTACACTTCTGTCTTCACCCAAACCCTCAAATTACATTATTTGTTTTTAAAATACATCTCAGACTGAGCCAGAAGACTGCGATGAGCTGTACAGTTTAAGCATTCTGCAATATTAACATGTTCAGGTTATCTAGAATTATGGTTCAATAATTTTTTCCAAGGTGCCAAATTTTCAAAGGGTTTCTCTAGCTGCACTGCAAAACTTTTAAGATGTATACTTGTACTTGAGGAAAAAAATCTGAAGAGTCAGACACATATGTATGTTTCTGTGTGTAACTTTTCATTTATATAAAAACAGGTTACTACACTGAAACAAATTAAGATTAACCTACCAAAATTTAAACAAAATTACTCTTATTATTGAATAGCAAAACTTTTCACTAGCAGAGATTAAAGTACTAATTATTAAAGCACTCTAATAGATAGGAAGGAACACATAGGAGTGAATAAGCTGCAACTGATAGGACAAAGAGCAGAAACATTGCTACAAAGCAAAACCCTGTTAAATCTAGTTAGTGGGGACAGCAGCCCAGTATGTAATTAAACGAGATAACATTTGGATGTGACAGATTGCCAATGGATGCACCTTATTTTGCTTCAAAAATCTGTATTTCTTTTGCAGGCGCAGCAAAAGCATGCCATACAAATATAGTATATTTATAACTCTTATAATATTTAAGTAAAACCTCTCACAAAGTGGTCAAGAAAAACCTCTTCACTAAAATTCACAATAGTGGGAGAAAGTTGCTGTACAAAATGTCTTCAGACAGATTTCCATTAACTAAAGCCTGTTGTCAGGGTCTGTAGCTGGTGACATTTAATGACTTTAATGGTCAAAGTTACTTTTAGAGGAAAATTAGGCAAAAAAAGGAGCAGGAGGGGCACAGGGAGTGAAAGTGCTGTGGTGTCCTCAGAGGAATATCCTCCCAAGTGTGAGTGTCCTTCCTCCCTCATGCAGCAGGTGATTTACCTCAGCTTTTTCCCATACTAAAACAACAGGTTTTCATCAGGGCCTGTTTGAAGTCTCTGCTGGCTGGTGGTGCTTTTGATGTCTAAATGTTCAAAAGATAAATTACGTTCTGGTAGAATCACTTTGTTAAAGTTTAGGGCTTGACATGCTTCAGTGGTCTCAGACCTAGGTGGGAGTTAACAAAGCTTAAGAAGAAGGATGTAGCAATCATATCAGATACAAAGAATGCAGAATTTATGGCCCACAAGGACATTTGGCAGAGCTCTGTTGAGCTTTGTGCTGATGTGTTACTGGATCTCCTGGGTTTCCAAATAAGAGTTAGAGCAGCAGCTGCAGGGTAGGGCGATAGAGGAATGAACCTCATCCCACTGGCAACTACTTCCCTGGAGAATCGGCTCTAGCAACAGCGCAGGGCTGGGGCCATGGGGAAGGCTGTGAGACCAACAGCATAGCAACAGCAGTGTGGCCACAATCCAGGTGAAATACTGCATTGGAGGCCCTGGGGAACACTGTCCCCACAGCCTGGGTTAAAGGGTACAGAGCTGTGAGCAGAAAGCAGCAATGAGGCTGGAGGTGGAGTATCCAAGGAGCTGAGCAGAAGTGTGACTCTCATGTCAGAAGGAAAAGAAGATGGTTATGGAGTTGCTGCCGGTACAACCCACAGGGCTGCCTGACTGTCATCTATGGAAATCCATGAGGAGCCTTTAAACCCCTCTGCCCCAAGCCTCATCATTTCCCTTTTCTCATTCAAATACCAGAGCAGTGGCTTCAAATCTTTCTGCAGCTGATTAGGTTCGATTACCTGATTAGAAGAATCCTAGTATGTGAGGGCTGCTGATACTGCTCTTTGCAAGGCTTGTCTATTACCAAATACCGGGACAATCTGGAAACCAATTATTTTGTTGGTAAGTTGGGTTTTAGGAATACAATGCACTCTTCTTTATAAGTCTATTTTGTGCCACTTTAGCAAACAAGGAGAATGGAAGAACAATAGAAAAATAATGAAAAATTGAGAGACAAGAATAAAAAACAGATGAGGGAAAAAGAAAAAAAAATATTTGTTTCATAAGTTCCCGAGAAATAAATCATAAGAAAAATCCAGTTACTTATGAAGTCCAACATAAACAGAGGCGATGGAATAGCGACATGCATGCTTAACTTGACTAGCTTGAACATAGCTGATGAAAAAAATAAATCGTGCTTCAAAATATTTTTTTCCCAAAAATCTCCATTCAATATTTATTTACTTGATGCAGAGTGATTTGACAAAAAAAATTATTTTCAGGAAAGGAAGCCTTCCCATCAACATTGTATGTGGTGCATAAGGATTGAGCTGAACAGAGAAGAGCCTTCTGCAAGAAACTGAAATTGAATTTTGGATACAAAACCTCTGAAGTTATTATCTCCCATGTATGAGAGATAATTTCATGAATCCAGTGATACTTAAAATAGAGCAAATGAGACTCCAAAAGAGCCACTGTGGTACATGCTGAATGTGAGGATTGAGAGCCAAAGTTACCACCAGGATCCTGACAAGTGTTTGTATCTTTATATCTCTATCTGTCTGCATCCATTTTAACTCTGTGTGTTTTAATGGACTGTACCTCAAAATCTGAACTGCAGAAAATACCATGTTTTAAAATATTTGTATTGTAATAACTACTTTCCTAACAGTTTCTCCTGGTCAAAGCCAGGGGAGAAAATCATCAAAACTCTTGATGGAACATAGAAACAGCACTTGCAAAGCAAGAACAACTAACTGAGAGATAAAGCTGTTACAAAACAGGACATGTCAAAATGGATGCCTTTTCCATCAAGAGGTTTTTTTCAAAATGTACTAACCTTATCAGATCCTGATAGTACTAAACAGGGTCACTGAAACAGACTCCCCAGGGAAGTAGTCTGTCCCAGCACGAAGCCTAACAGAGTTCAAGGAGCACCTGGATGCTCTGAAGCCTATGATTTAGTTATAGGTAATTCTCTGAGGATCAGACAGTGGGAGTCAATGAGCCTTGTGGGTCTTTTCCAATCTGAGCTGTTCTGTGATTCCATGATTCTCTGTGAACATGCCTGGAGATCTTCACGCTATCAGCATTGCAGGGCAGCAAAGCTGGGCCTCGAGGTAAACATAGTCTGCTGCTCTTGGCTCTCAGCTGTGTTTGAGAGAGTTTAGAATACAGCGTTTCCTGCTGGGCTAAACACGTGTTTCGATTGTAAACTGGTGGGTTTGAATTACATACATTTACAGGCAGCTGCTCTTGGGCTGACTCGAGATTTTACTCTCTTTACCACACCACTTGTTTCAGGTCAAAGTTTCCAAGCCTAAGCACAAAGACAATCATTCTCTTCTGCCAGTGTCCATCTCAACAAATTTTCATAGACTTGATTGCCTTGTAACCAGCTTAGACTGAGAGAAGCAAAAGTTTTCTTGGAGAATAAAATCATATTAAATCAACATCCAGGGCCTGACAACGTTGACTAGTACCTCAGCATAAAGAAAACACATATGTGATTTTCAGCTACTTCCTTTTTTATGACACAGTGAAATGTATATGTGGTCATCCTAAGAGTTTCTAACAACTATTCTAGGTGTGTATACACACAGCAGATGCTACAAAAGTTTGCAACAAAAAAACGGTGCTGAGTGGGCTCACAAAAAAATCTGCATCAAAGATTGGAAGATGGTGAAGACCAGAATGAAATCGGCAAAAATTGCTGGATTTGTGCACAAATTAAAATGAGATGCCACAGCCAATGTTAAATGTGAGGCAGGAAATCATCTTCACAAGTATCAGATCTAAATTAGGTAAAATTGATTATGAAATGAACAATACAATCTAGCAACATGCTTGTATAATTTTTAAACCAAAACCTAATCAAAACCATGCTCAGAGAGTCAGCAGTACTTCTGAAGGAAAGACCATCAAGCTCAGAATGGAGCCATTTAAACCATTTGCATGGCAAGAATCAAATAGGCTTGATGGTTTAAGTTAAATAGTTTATCCAGAGTCATCAGTCTAACTAGCAAAATTGATACAGACACTGGGAGAGAGGCTGCCCCTGCAAGGAGTATGAAAGGAAATAAAGGAAATTGGCAGAGGAAAGCACCTGATAGGGAACAAATGATGAGCCAGATCATATTTCTCTTTCCTGATATCCCCACCTTAGTCTCCCTGCTCTCTCTTCTGCCCTGCAATGGCCCTACCAATGGCCACAGAAGAAATGTGTCACAGGTGTGTGGATGAGGGTGGCTCTCAGAAATCTGCTCACCCATGGGGCTTTCCTGCCCTGGGGATGCCTGGACTTCCTCTTCTGGCTCTGGGAGAACCAGAGCCACTGTGAGCAATGCTGTTTCCCCCATTCCTGCTTATGGCCCCTCAATAGCTCATGTGTCTGATGGGGCCACTCAGACCTGCACATGTGTTTCCCATGTCTCCAGTACCTGCTCTTCTCATCTTCAACCTCTTAGACCAGGCTGTCATCTAAGACATACCTCCATGAAATGCAACTATAGCAAACTCCTTTTTTTCTGCAGTCTGCTGCAGCCTGACAGGACTCAGCTGAGGTTCCATGGGGACAATTTACAGTTCTATGCACAAGAAATACAAGGGGATGGTCTTAGATAACTGAACTGCTATTTACAGTTCATTAACTGTCAGACTGGAGTTCTAACTCATTTCTATTGCAATGGATGTGCTACAAATTACTAAAATTCAATAAAAAATTTTGTTCAGTTTTGGGTTTGTTTTTTTTCAAATCAATAAATGACAACATGGCTAGATAAAGTCCACCTCACATGAAGAGAAATGTTTATGCCAGTCATGCCATAGTTTATTCTCATCACGCTGGTCACCACCATCACTGTTTCTTTTCAAGCCAGTACAAATATACAGTACATCTCTTTTCCTTCTTCTTCTCCCATAATGTTAAATCTTTTTTAAAATTCTGAAGAAGTTAAACATTTAACCTTACTTTCCATGCTTCCCATTTTATGTAAGCCTGGGGGTGACAAGTAAAAGGCAGTGCAGGATCTCTTTTTGTGTTTTGTAAGACAAAACAAATGAATAATAAGTGGCAGCTGTATTGTAAATGTCAGTGTAAAAAGGCAACACTGTTTTCTTAGAGACCTGCACTAACTACAGGCCCACAAGAAGACACCAGCGAGAGGCTTTTAAACACAATGTGAATGGCATCATTAGGAACCACAAATGGAGGTAAGTATATTTTTTAAATTGCTTGGTTTGGCCAGGCAGGGCAGAATGACACAGAGGTTATTTCTGTGGGGCGGTGGGGGACAAATGGAGTCACCCAGTAAAACCCATCAATCTTCTGAAAGCAACAAGGGAGGTAACATGACAAACAAAAAGCAGAAGTGCAAAACACAGGCATTGTTCTCACATTGTCACTGAGGATCCTGTTAGTCTCAGCTGTCATGTTTACCCCCAAATCAAAGACATAAAAAAATTTCAGACAAATTGTACTACTGCAACTCTTCCTGTGAGTGGAATAGGAACAATAATTAGATAGAGGTCAGTGTTGTTTGACTTTTACAAACAGGTAGATTTGTTACTTAAAAAATTTTGAAGAAAAAAATTTGTCTGTTTAGAAGGATCCTGCTGACAGCTCTTTGTTAAGGCAACCTGCCCACAAGGTGGTGGGAAAATGTGCCATAAACTGTTGTCTAAAACCAGTGCATAATTGTTGTGTTTGTCAGGTGTATTGCATATCTATGGGCTAGAAAAAATTCTCAGCACATACAACTCCAGCAGGGCAGGACTCTACCACACATTCCCCTTTCTGTATTACCTGTTCCCAGTACTGGCATTAGATACCTGTAAACTACAAAGAGCCTCCCAAGGTCTCCCAAGGTCTCTCCCACCCTACCCAAGCTCTTTTTTGTACAATCCCTGTATAATGGATCCCAAACAACACCAGCAGGACCACCATATGGAGTGGATCACATGCCACAGAAAATAATAGGTGTCCAGCACCACAGCACCCTGCAGAATCCAGGATTGAAACCTGATGTCTAAAACACAAGGTGCTTGAGTTTCTGTTTTGCAAAAAATATCAAGGAAAAGAGAGAGGAAAGGAAAGAAGATGCTCATTCTTAAAAATCAAGTTGTTTTTCCTCAGACATATGCTACCATCAAAACCAAATGGAGATGAATAAGATTTCCTGTCTGGAGAGTTCAAAGCAACCCTGCCAAGTCATATATGATCTGTGATAAATAAAAATATCACTTTTGGATAAAATAGCATTAAATAATCCTATGTTTTGGACAGTAGTGATTCAAAGCAGAAAATATAAAGGATGGTTTTACTAGCCTGTATTAGTTTCTTTTTGTTACGTTGACTTAATTTTTTCATACAAAAATACACATACGGTCCTGAAAGATTTGACTGACTTATATCTTACGGAATATTATCAGCTACCTAAACTGCCTTGCATGAAAGGTCTCTATTGCTACCCTTTTACTGGCACTTTCTGTGCAGCAGCTGAATGAATAGGATCAGGCAGAGTGCAACTCATAGCAACACCTTCGCTTCCTATTCACACAGGAGCTGCCCAGCTCACAGCACCTGACAGAGCAGGGGCAGCCTGGCAGCTGGAGATGCTGGAGGTGCTGGAGGTGCAGTGGCCAATGTACCTTGGGCTACAGCAGGAACAAACTGCTGGTTTTGCTGGTTTTGTCCTTTGTGCTCATATCCTCTGATACAGTAGCTTCTGGAAATTCTTTGTTAAAATGCCTACATCATACTGTTAAAATGCCTACTCAGTACATTATTGTACTGGGGGAAATGGTGTTATCCTAGGAGAAAAATATCCAAGCCTTTACTTAGCTAATTTTTCCCTACAGAAAAGTGAAGCAATTTTTTTTAAAAAATATGTTAATTCAATAATTAGTTTTTCTGACTTGCTTCCTGTCTTTTAGCTATGATGAAGAGGCAGTGATTAAACTGGTATATAAGAATAAGTAAATCCTATGTGTATAGCCCAGTGGTTTAATGACTGAAGAAAAGCAGAATAATATTTTTCCATTTTTGTGTGACCCAGTCAATGGATTGAATTCTAAGTATGGTCACAGTGCCCTCTGCTGAAATATAAAGCCCTACATGAAAAAATAAACAATGTTAAAAAACCAAAACAGGCATAAGAATAACATAATTCCTATTCAAATATGGATGATAAAAATAGTTTTGAAAAGCTATTTGGGACCCTAGGCTTTCCCTTCACAGCAACGTTGCCGGGAAACATTTTGTTTCCAACTTTGTTGCTCTGCTATGAAAACTGTGCAGCACAACCCACAACAAAAACCACAGAGAGCCTTGTTAAGGGACCCTCCCAGCCTGACCATTCACGAGACTCTGACAGCCACACTCCCACCACCGGGGGCTGTCACCGCTGGGGCTGACTCCAGTGACCTGACAGGTCCCCACCTGACTCCTGCACATTCTCATGGGGTCAGCCCAGGTTTCCTAGTGGTTTCTTGAGCATTTTTTCTTAGTGGTTGAGGGAAAAAATGCTGGCTAAGACCAGGAGACAGAAAAATATCAAAGAGATGTTTAAGTCTGAACTAATGTCAACTAATGAGATCTATGCATTGATGTCTCTTAAAAAAATTGATCTTGAAAGAAGAACTCTGTAACAGGCAAGGAAAAAAGGACTCAGATGATCCTCCCGATATGGTGTGCTGGGCAGTGCATGGGGCCTGAACCCCTGCACAGTATTTAAAGAAGATATATAGGCAGTGGATTAGGAAAAACAACTCTACAGGTTCAGCTACAAGCATGTTTGGAGCAGGCTGCTGTTGCAATTATTAGCTGGTATCAAATATCCTGATGCAGTTGCTGTCCTCTATCTCCATCTGTACCTTGCAATCTGCTATTGAAAGGCAGAAGCTATCTCTATTGCCATGTGTTTCTGCTCTGCAGAGCCCACACACTAATGTTCAGTGAAACCATAGCTTTAAATGAAAAAAACCCCAAAAACCCCAGGATGAGAAAAACAGACTCCTGCCTCCCAACCAAGTTCAATTTCTCCAGCACACTGTTGCTACATTTTATACAAGAGGCAACTGCTTCTGAGGTTCGTTGTATTTTTTAATTACAATGTGAAATGGCATGAGAGCTATTGCAGAGCTGTCTGAGAAATCTCTGCTGGTTGATTAAACCATGATCCTCAGTCATGCTGAGAGTCAGCCTCAGATTTTTCTCAAGAGCCTTCTTTAAGGTTTGTGTTTGAAGATGGACATATGTTGGAGATTTTCTGTGAGTAACATCTGCAGTTTAACACTCAGGTTGGAGTGGGAGTTAAGAGGCAAGAAAAATCTCTTCTTCAATAACTTTTGTTCTCTCTTTTAGTTCTTTCTTCATTTACCTAGTGTGCCCATCCAATATACTCTTTAATCTGCTCTCATGGCAATGCATGCTTTTTGTTTCTTATTGTGGTGCTCAAATGATAGCTCCAGCTAAGTTCACTTGAAGGTTATTCTAATTCCCTCCATCAAGATTTCAATTTAGAGGCTTACACTAAACCATTAATTAAAGTGACCCTTTTTTTGCTACAGCAAATTGATCTTAACCAGTTAATGTGGTGGCAAGTCTCTCTTTGTTATTTTGCCTGGCAGGGAGATCTCCTGAAATAGCAGTGTCTGCTGGACAGGTGCCAAGTGGTAAAGCAATCCACAATCTATGCCATTTGGCGCTGCCTCTTCTGGCTCCAAGCATGCTGGAGCTGCCAATATCCCAGCAAGGGACTCCTCACCATTGCAAGCTGTAGCTGAGACACACCAAAAACACCTTTTGCAAACAATCACAAGCCTCCCAGTGTCTGAGGCACTGTGCACTAGCTAACACTCCTGAAAGGTTCAAGAAGAGTTGTGTTTCAAAGAAGCCTCACTCCAAAATGTTTCACTCCAGAAATGTTTGGCTACAGATTCTTTTGAACTGAATTTCTGAGCTGCTCAGCCATATCCTTTCTCTCTTTGTCTGCTGGCTCCAGCCAGGCAGCTGTGATACCTCTGCTTCTCTTCTGTAAGTTTGTCTATGGTTTCTCTGAATATGAGACCAGAGTGTATGAAGGGTTTTCTCGGATGGCACTGCTTGTAAAATCAATAGGAGTAAATTTTAGTTTTACAGATCTTAGCACTTTTTTCTTCACAAGCATTACCTTGCTGGAGGCACAAAAAAGTAAATTCTACTGGTCAGAGTGGTTCATAGCTTGATGCCAATCTTTTCTTGAAAAACATCCTTCAGAAGACAACTTTCCTTTTTCTGGTAATATTCCTGGGAAAATTATTTTGCTGGCAAATGCATTCATCTGCCCCCATTTGCTTTTCCATATCTGTTACCTTTTGATCTAAGTATCTGTTAGGATGAGAGCATACACTACTCTGTCTGAATCAGATGTGATAACTGTGTTGAAAGCTGGAGCATTTGCTTCTCTGCAGTTCTGCAATGAATTATGCATGACAGAGGAAGGAAATCAGTAGCCACTGTACTTGTTTTGCCTGCTCTGACACTATCTTGGCCTGTGTCACACTCTGTTCCCTGGCCCTTTTACGGAAGAGCTGTTTCCTGCACAGGAACCTATTCCTGTTTGTGACATACTTTATCTGAAAAAAAAAAAAATCATGCCAACATTTACAGACATTTCTTTCCTAAACTAATTCTCTTCCATGATGAATCAACTCTCTTTCTTTATCCTGTGATCTTCCTACATTTTCTCTGGGATAGTCTCTACACACCCAATAAAAGAAGCTTTGGGGATGAGCTTCAGTGTCTTTGCTGGAAATTAAAGTATTTCTATATATAATTACTGCTCTGGATTTCAAAACCAGACCTGAAGATCTGGATATCCCATTCCTAGTGGATTATTATATAGATTGCATATTCTTGGTATTAGCATAATTTGCTTCCTATCTTCCAAAAAACTATGTACAATTGTATTCCTGTAACTTACCTGTCACCTGAAAAATAAGCCATACTACAGCAAATGGATCAATGCCAAAGAAGGGCAGAGAAATCTGTGAAAATACACACACACAACCCCCCACACATCTTGCTACCCACTGTTACATGGAGAAAGGTGGCTTTTGTTTGCTTTTTTTCTTGAAATCTCATGGATGGGTCCTCTGGATGCAGTTGGATTCATTAATTGTTTATGAAGAAGGTTCAAAGGTCCAGTATAAGAACTTGGTAATGGACTACAAAAAGAAAAGAAGAATTAAACACTCACTTTAGGTACAAATGGCCAAATTTCTTCTGCAACAGCTATGAACAAAACCCTACACTTGCATGCAAACACTTGTTTCTATGACCTTAAGCTCACATAGCTTGTTTACAAGTTAAGCATTTGTTGAACAACAGCTTAAAAAAATTGCAACGATGCCCAGGGTAATTACTGTCCGTAGAGATAAAGAATTTGACTGTACCTATATTGTTGCACCTCTGTCTAGTGACACACTTCATCTCACTTTGTACTTTCATTTTGCAGGTATATTCTAGCAAACATGTCTCTTTACAGCTTCATTACTTCTGCATAACATATCTGAGAATTCTTAATGTTTACAGCCAAGATACAGAGTGTTTGTGTCTTTTAAACCCATGACCAAAATTTGTTTCACTGTAGGTGTGGGTTCACATATTGGTTGTAGTGTATGAATAGTCACCTGTGAGAGAGAAAAAGGGATTTTTACTCAAATTTACCATACGCTTTGCTCCCAACAAAACATTAGCTTCCCCATTAAGTTCTATATTGAGACTTTGTGCTCTGGGGCGATCCAGCTGTGATCTTCCTTAACAACTTCAGTTCTAGGCAATTTGTAATATCATTTACTCTTTCATAGATCAGACTTTCACAGGCAAACAGGGGAACTGTTTGCACACAAAAATATTTTTGTCATTTTTAGAATCTTCTTTGGAAAATAGAGTAATAGACTTGCTTACACACTTAAGTATTAAAGACACACAAAGCTAGAAATTGCATTTCACTTAGGACCCTTGTTTACTACTTGTATAATCAACAATCATTAAACATAGGTATATTAGTGTGAACTTTATTTATTAGCTTCATTTTGGAAACTGAGCTTGTATGCCACTACTAACTGTAATGTTATTAGTGTAGTACCACCCAGGGTGGGAGCATGTGAGTAAAGAGTGCACAGTGACTGAAGGGTGAAAGTAAGGAAACTGAAGAATAAGGAAAAATCCCAACCAATTACCTCTGCAAAGAAGGGATATCAGCATTTCTAAGCTTCATTTTGACACTCAAATTCCATAACCTGCACCATAAAGTGTTTAAACTGGCTCATTCAATGTGTTGTCTATGGAAGACTTCAAATCCACCCTGACTGACAGATTACAAAGGCCCTGTTTGATGCCCAGAAAGCAAGACTGTACACAAAAATAGGGAGTGGGAATCAAGATTTTTACACAAGTTCTGTAGTATTAATTCCTTCCATTTGACGCTGAGAGGTTGCGGAATCTCCTTCATTTGAGATACTCTAGAACTGTCTGGATACAATGCCATGTGCTCCAGAAAAACCCTGCTTGAGCAGAAAGGTTGGACCACATGAACTGCTGTAGTCCCTTCTAAGGGACTGATTCTGTGATTCTGTGACACAGAGAGTGTCCCCACACCTGATGCCTATTTGCCAAAGATATTTCTATGCATCTCTTTGATTTTGAACATGTTGCTATGATGTGAATGACAAGGAGAAGAAAATTTTATGAAAGAAGTATACCTTGAATGATGACTCTGTTTAGAGAGTTATGAATTAGTGTATTAGGTTGCTCAAGGAATTGCTGGCAAAGATACTGGTAAAGCAGGTTTAATATAGAAGTGAAAGCATAAAAAGGTTTGTTGGCAAACTATAATTTACTGGATAGTTAGAGCTCACAGAAAAATCAGACTAAAATCTGAATCAGTCGGTCTAAAAATAGAATTGATTTAAAATTATATACAAAGAAGCTGGGGATGGGAAAAGGGTAAGGATGGGAAAGAATAAGGATTAAAAGGAATAAGGGAGATGATTCTCCAGTTGAATCACACGGTTCAGAGTGGACGCCCTTGCCAAACTGGGCTTTGGACTTCACCAAAGGTTTAGGTGTAAAGGCCTTAACATCACTTATACTTAACTGCACTCAACAGCACTCAATCAATAGCCTGACTTAAACAATTTGTCAGAATTCACTGCAAGTACAACAGCAACTCATAGGTCTAACTTACAAATCTGAAGTACCTAAGCATCTAAGAGAGCAACATTCATAGCACAGTTGCTATAGCATATTTGTACTTGTATGCACACATACCCAGAGGAGTATGTGAAAAACTATCCCCAAGTTTAGTGAAGTACTCACATTGGATGCCTTTGTGCCTTCTCAATAGGTGAAGGGTTGAGCCTCGAGGATGGGGTTAGCATTCCCTGTAATCCCAAAGTATCCTTCACTGGCTCTGAGAGGTGCCCACTCGGAGGGAGAATTCTGGTTGCACCCCACACTGGTCCAGGGGAGTTCAAAGGGTCTCACTTGGCACCCTTCTTAGGGTTGCAAGAGAATTGGCTTTAGCCACAGTAATTTCCCACATCAAGGCCAAGGCCCAATGAGCATGTGTGAAGCCAGTGCAGCTCGAGGAGGCAGCGGGAGAGATGTGCCACCACAAAGAGACCAATTACATGCTGAAACTCAGAAAGGGTGGAAAAACAGGGAGGTCTAACACACTCTCCAAGAAACTTTGTAAATAGATCTAATGGAAAAGAAGGATTGACAGTTACTCAGACAAATTGGCAGGTGGCAAAACATTGGAAATATCAGAAATGGAAAATTCTGTGGGAATAAGGCACTCAACCAGAGCAGCATCCCAGCCCTTAAGGACTAAGAGGAACATGGTGAGAGTCCCTACAAAACAAGAAGAGAAAGATGTGAACAGCTTATAGGGAATAGAGACTGCAAACATTTTTTTCTTACATCTTCATTTTCTTCCATGTTCAGCTATTAAAGCCTGATGATAAGTTCTTACTGTATGTTTGTCTGCTGGCTATCAGAATTAACCCAGTGGCAATTGTGCATGCTGCTATGATTCATAGGAAATCATACTAATATCTTCTAACACTTTGTATTTCATTGTAGTGAAGGACAGAACAACCTGATATCAACAGAAGAATGCTACAAAGAAAAATGTAACCAAAACATGCTGCATATGGAAATTTATATTACACTATTAAAAACAATCAAAAAGCAGAAACATGCAATATATACTAGTGAATGATGCTCATCATAGAATAATTTTTCAGAAGAAGGAACGAGACCACAGATAACTGTAGTGTTGTTTGCTGTTACTACGAACATACACCAGTCATTTGCACTGGAGCTGAAGGAAAACTATTAGATCATGGTTCACACCCTACAGATGGAATAAACCATGTTCTGCCCATGAACTTCACAGATATTAAAAAGATGATATCATCTGAGATCCATCCCCAAAGCTGCTAATTACACAAAACACACCCTGAACTGACTTTAGGGTATCTGTTGAAAATGTCACTGGAAATGCTGCATGGAAAGAAACAGTTGTGTTTCCGGCTGCTTACAGCAGTTCTAGCAATGCACTTTTCTACTTAGAATAATTGCACACACCAAAATAATTTTGAAATACCACTTTATTTTTATTTTCCAATTAGAATAAACTATAAATAAAGTCAGGTCTCTGTATGTTCTATGAACAATTCCTCAAAAAAATACCATAAATTAGAATATTCACCTGTCAACCTATTCAACTTGGAAAAAGATGAAACAATTCACTCTCCAGGCAAGGCAGTTAAATCTGCATTGTGTGTGTAAAGACAACAGAAATAGAAAAAGTTTAAAAGTTTGCCTTTAGGGAGAAAGTTTATACGGACTGATTAGTTTGAAATTTCTCTGATCTGACCAAGCCAATTTCTCACTAATATATCAAATGTGACAGCTACAAACCTTTCCAGAAAAGCAAAAGTTTATCTGAATTTTTTCATTATGGTTTAAGAGCACAAGATGATGTAACAAAAAGCTAGGCTGATCTCAGAAGACCCTGAGATTGGCCTCTCCCAAAATTCACAGATTCATAGAATGGCTTGGGTTGGAAGGGACTTGCTGATTGCCCAGTTCCAACCTCCCTGCCATTGGCAGGGACACATCCCTCTAGACCAGGTTGCTCACACCCCCTTCCAGCCTGGCCTTGAACGCTGCCAGGAATGGGCCATCCAAAGCTTCTCTTAGCAACATGTTCCAGTGCCTCATCATCTTCACAGTGAAGAGTTTCTTTCTAATATCTGACCTAAAGCTATACTCTTTCAGTTTGAAGCCATTCCCCCTTGTCCTATCACCACATGCCCTTATAAAAAGT
>VWZU01010077.1:95059-120972 GCA_013397095.1 Sterrhoptilus dennistouni
CACAAAAAAAACCCAAAAAAAAACCACACCACAACAACAACAACAACAAAACCCCAAAAAACAACAAACCACCACTGCAATAATTGAAGCCTAATTTCTTAATAAATTGAGATTAACAGTATCTCAGCTTTGCCCTTCTGGCTGAAAGCTTTAAAAGACTAAACTGAAGTTAAGCTGTACTCAAGACTGCAGCCTTAACTTCTAGATTGTTTATTAAAGTAACTCTTACAGACACACCTGTGTATTTAAAGGCAATAATAAACAGTGATCCTAAAGAACAAGAGTAATTTCCTGCTCTGCATGCCATGCTTGTACACATTGTCTCGTAAAACTCTGCTGAATGTAGACAATCCTCACCCAGCCCCAGGCTGGATCTTTGAATTCCTCCCTCCATCTTTCACACAGGAAAGCAATTTTTACTGCAGTTGAAATCCCTTGAGTCAGCTGCATGAATAGGGGAAACTGGGTTTAAACACATTGGAAAGCAGACTGAGAATGTAACCGAGCTGACTGATAAATAAATTCCCAAGGAAACATGTAAACAGCTGAAGGAAAAATGCTTAAGTTATAATGACCAATTCAAGCTGCTTATGAAGGCATTGATGTTGATTTTTCAAGTAACCCAAAATGCACTCCAACACCTGTTACTAAAAACTTAAGGCTTTTTTGAATACCCTCTTACATACAAAAGGAGTATTAAACAGAAGGAACTCGTTTACAGTAAATACAAACATCTGAAAAATCTCTGAAACCTGTTTATACAAATACTAATAAATTCTTTAATATTTTGTACAACTAGAAGGTGCACAGATTGGCATTCAAGCAGTCAATGCTGGCAAACATCTCTCAGACAATAACATGATTTACTTGGATAACAATATATTTAAAATGCCATAAATTAAAAAATAAGTTAGTTCACATTTTTTCCCCAGATTTTATGTACATCTTAGTCTTTAATGAGATCGTGCAGCCTTCTTCAGAAGCTCGAGGTCTTTCCGACGGCTTTTAATTGCTCTGGCACAGCCATATTCTTCCAGTTGCAGAGGGATATACTTTTCTATCTGAACGAGCCCATGCCCAGCAGGACTGGTAAACAGCTTAATCCAGGAAGGCTTAATGTTTCCTCTGAAGCCCAGAAAGGCCAAGCTTCCTGTGACAGAAAAAGCTCAGCATTACCAAACCAGCCAAGCTCACTGCAGCATAATACAGTACTTAGGTAGGAAAAGGCATGTTCCCCTAAAATTCCTTCCCCCATATTATTCAGGACATTCATCCACTCTCAGCTTTTTATGCACCTCACAAGGAAATAATGATTTGTAATTTCCTTTCTCAATACTTAGTATTAAATACCCATAAATCTTAATTTGAAAACATAGCTAATTGGACAGTTATAAAATCTGCTTTCTCAACCACAACTTGTGCCATTCCTCTGAATGAGAGCTACCCCACATAGCCTATAAACTCCGCATCCCTCAAATACCAATAGCTTCTCATTTCTAGCTTCAAGTTACTTTAGAACAGGAAATACTAGGCAGGCACAGGAGATTGCTTAAAAATAGATTTTCTGGATGAGGCACAAATTACAGGCTTTAGGAAAAAAGACTGGGACTCTTTCTGTGTGATTGACAGGCACAAAGAGCTGCTAGTTACTCGTCTGTTTGCAACAAGCCTCACACAATGGGATAAAGGGGTTTTCTGCCCCATCTGTTGAAGAGCTGCCCACCTCCCCTCTCAAGAAGAGCTGACACACAGCAGCCTCACCAGTGCAAACTACCCTCCACCAGCTGCATCCTTCTCACACTCCCATGAGAAACCCACCATGCCAACATAAACACAAAGACCAAGGCGGTATAAAAGAAATGCGCAACATTTCCACCAACCATTGCTCTGAAGATAAGGTGGTTTTGCTGTCCCCAGGGACATTAAGGCTTCAGCTAAATTATTAGGAATTGCTACATCACCTCTTGTGCTCAGCAGAATGATAGACCTGCAACAGGAACCACACAGACACAGCAGCTGTTATAAACACATTTTTTAATATTCTGCTACATGCCTTTAAGAGCTAGCTGCCTTCAGAGTCCAACTCTTTATGAGTACCTCTGTCATGGAAATAGTCAACCCTTTCTGAAAGCAGTACTTAGAATTTCTTGGTTTAAAACTGATTTTAAATTTAACTTCAAAATCATTATAAAGTTACTAAACACAGTTTAGTATATTGCATCAAGAAAATCAAGTTTAGATATTGGTCGAAAATTAGAAAATTAAAATGCTGATTATTTTCTGACACTAACTCTTTATCTTTATTTGATGATAAAGAATTTTCTCCCTAAAGGGAGAGAACAGTATGATATCTTTCATATAGTCCTTGCCAATGTCCTTATTAAACAAAAAGTTATTCTTGTTTTACACAAAGAAGTGTTATTACATGATGTGTTAAAGAAAATTATTTTTGAGGAAAAAGGCAACACTAGAAAAATTTCAAGTGTTCAAAATCTGCTTAGTTTTCTTAAAAAAGGCTACATGGTCCAATAAGCTGCTCCTATGTTTCTCCTTTTGCCTGAACTTAGACATATGTTTTGTTCACTTTCAGTGCTCTTCTATCATTATCTATTCATCATTATTTAAATCCTTGTCAGAGAGCAGAGTTACAGCTTGCAGGACATACTGGAAATGAGTGGTCATTGCACATACCTTTGTGGAATTCCAGATTTTAAATATCCATCCACATGCCTAATGTCTACGCCAGAAAATAATTTGTTTCCCAACACTGTACCAGTGCAGGCATCTACTACAACAATAAGGATCCCATTATTCTTGAAGGAGAACATGGTGTTGTTGACCTGAACGGGAAGAAAAAGAGAAAGAAAAGGAAGTTAATATGAATCAAACAGCAATTCTACTGCACTCAGTGTTAATCAATCTTACGCCAGTCTAGACACAGTAATTTCCTTAAAAATAGCATCTCTTCAGTTTTCCCTTTGAAAGGACACTGCTTAATGAGATTTCTGAAATTGCATGGGAGTCTTAAGCCTGTAGCTTCTGTAGGGATACTGCACATTCCAGGTGACTTACTACCTGCCTCAGTCATTGCTCCTGCTTTGGGAAGCTAAAATTCAGATACTGAACCCCCTGGACTTTTTGACAGTTACACAATTAATTGATCCCTGCAACAGGCTAGTTCCAGGCCATTTTTTTTCCTCCTGAGTGCTCTCACTGTTCTGGATATGGCACACATATTCCTGGAGAAGTTTGCTGCTGCAAGGGTTAAACTGCTCATGTGCCATTTGTCTACCTGGATAACTGAAGGTCCAGCCAGGCCAACAATGACACTGCAGAAGGTAAAGCATGTGGAGACTAAGCTTTGTGGTGGGAGGGTGTCTGCAAATGCTATTTCACCATCACATACTTCAGCATGTGAATGGAAAAGTCAAACTAAACTAATTTTCAAACAGTATCACATCACTGGGCTTATTTGGGCCCCAACAACACAAATACAGGAACCTATTGATTCTTCAACAGTTGCCATTTAGAGGATTCTGGCAAAGCTTAATGGCTTGTGTGACCCATCCTACTAACTTATTAATCCGCTTGCACAAGGACAATTTCAACAAAATGGATTTAACTAACAAATTGTTAGGTTATGTGTTCTGTTTATTTCCAAAACCAGCCATAAATGTATACCCACACTGATTTAAACATGAAGGTAAACATTATAAACCCTAAAAAGAGCATCTCTCTTTTCAGCGGGTGGGATTCAAATATAAAATGGAGCTTTGAAGCCTCACTTTCTGATATTTAAACATAAGCTTTTTGACTTTCTTAAATAACAAACCAATCTTTTCATTCAAGTGAAGAAAACTGAGGTCTGCATTATACAGAGCTGTACAATTGTTACATTACAAACTGCTACAGTGATATTTAAGAAGAAAAGCATAAAGAATACTTACATATATAAATGCTTGCTGACCTCTGCTTGACTCTTTTTCATCAGATGAATTAATCTGCACAAGGAGGTAGTTTCTGTGAGGGTCACTGGTGAACACCATCTGGATGTCAAACAGAACAGTTGAGTACACATATTAATGTTTCTTCAACACTTTATCATGCCAGTTTACAACAGAGAGTCCATGCTCCAAACCAAATGCATCCCTTTTTCAGTGACATTATTTATGGTACTAGTAATCCTAATAAATATAATGATACATAGTGTAATCTATTTTAGCTCCTAATTTCAATATTTTTCTCAGTTTGTATAGCTGAGACAATTTAAGTTCATGCCAATAAGCAAAGATCCAAACAGAGAGGTTTGCCATACAGATCCCTGTAGCAAAGCTCTCCATGTAGCACAGACAATACTGTGCAGTGCAAGACATCAATTCACCTATGTCCCTCTCCTGTAGCACTTGAAGCGAGAGTTGCACAAAAGAAGAAAAAAACCGCTGAAACCTTTGTGCTACAGAAGAGACCCCAAACCTTCAAGGAGTCCAAGAAGATTAACAACCTGACCACTGCAATTTGATAAGTGCAGTATTCTATGCTAAGAGACTGAAATTTGGACATCAATTGAGTAGACAGCATCATCAATTCTACAGTTCATGAAAGTTTTTTTTTTATTTTATTTTACCTGAGTTGTGCCACATTTTGTACATGGTACAGTAGTTTTTTCCGGCATCTTCTTTATGACAGTTGGTACTTGGTAGTACTTTGGGTAAGCTTTTGCCATGCAATTACTTATCCCTTTTGATGAATCTTTGGTCACAATCTTGATCCTTTCACATCCCTGAGATGAGCAGTAACTGTGACCATCCCTATCATATTTGGCTTGAAGAAATAGAAACAGTAATCTACACAAATAGAAATAGGGGAAAAATAATCTAAATTAGCTGGTGAAATATAGGTATTTATATTCAATCTTAACAGCTATATTTTATGATTTTCAGAAGCAGACAAACTACAGTATTCACTTCAGCACCACTACCCAAAGGTTTCAAAGTATTTGAAAGCATTAAAGCGTTAGAGTTAGAAAATCTCTAACAACTTCTCTAAAATTCCCCGCAATTAAAGGAGACATCAGTATAAATGTAGATGCTTTGCAAAGAAGAACCAGTCTTCAGATCAGTGGCTTGCAGGAAAAAAAACTGAATTGCACAGCATGAATTTTTTCCTTGCTCATTGATCTTTGCAGAAATAATTCAGTTTCACTCACCAGCACTGAACAATATAGTTGTGCTACTTCAAATGCCTGGAAATGCAATTTAGGGTGTAGTGGTCAATAATGTCACAGAAGACTGGAAATACCTCTATTACATTTTAGACTGTTATAAGAGCAGCTCTTACACAAAGCATAAATGTCTGTTCAGAAACTACATTTGTGTATTTATTACAGACAGGCATAGTAGCAGGTAATGGAACAAAACAAATGAGAGAACAAATTATAAATTTAGAATCAACTTTTGCAAAACTTGCAACTGATGTACATAGGACTTAATTTACTGGAAGTTGACCATATCTAAAATCTCTCAGAAGGATCTTAGTGGCCTCTGTGAGAAGTACTTTTGAAAGAGAGATTAGGATTTTAAGTTCTTTTGAGACAGCTGAAAACAGATAAGAATTTTCAAAAACATAACTTTTAAATGTTGGAAGAGAAAGCTTCTTGGAAATGTCTAGAATTTTCAGTTTAACAAGAAAACAGTTAATTTCTCTGAAGACTAAGAAATAAAATCCTAAAAGGCATTGCTCTGCAGCACACCAGACACTATATTTTCCCCAGACCTATGAGGTAGGGAGTATCTTTGGTGATTGTGATGCTCTTCAAAAGTATTTCCATGACAATGATGGCAGTTTGGAGATTTAAAGACATACAAACATTCCAAAGGGTCTTGGAATCCTTCTCAACAGCTTTCCCCTTATGCAGGTGTCTCAACCAGTTGCTTGTAACGCTATCAAACTGTTAATTTCAAGGTTAAACAACATCTTCTAGTAGGGTCAAATGTCAAGAGTTACCCAGTACTGTTGTCAAAGTAAAACCTCTTGTCTGATCGACTCTTTTCCAGCTCCATCATTGAAGATACAGGCACGTAGCGCTCCACCTTGCTTGACAGAGCAGATGACCGCCTTTGAAAGGTTTCCAATACTATAAGAAAATCTGTCTTTGGTTGGTAACAAAGACCAACACGAATCCAGTCATTCCTAAAACCAAAATAAAATTTATGAGTCCTCGTAGGAACAATTTAGGTGTCAATATAGAGCAAACAGATCACTCCAAAAAAGAAGAAACAGGAACACAAACAGCTCATAAACTCCCAACAAGATGATCAAATCTGCACAGTCTTTCATTAAGCATTTTAGTAACTCTGATTCTCTCAGGATACATTTGATTATATGCTTCAGAGATATTTAATAAGTTTATCTGCCAAAAAAATCAAGTGTGACAAGCTATTCAACTGCAATTCTGGTCAACTTCACTGTTGGTACATTTTCTTCTCCAAGGGTTTTTCCTTAAAGATACTGTACTGGACAAGTGTTTAACTTCAGGTGCAAGTATGTTGTTTAATCCCTTACTTTTCATACTTTAGAATTTGTAATTATGAAAGAAAACCCCAACCCAAGCTCTGGTCTACCAGATGGTTGCAAACTCATGCACAGCAATTTTGCAGAACATAACTTCAGTATTGTTTTATGGATCAAAGTCACGAAGGAAAGTAAACATACTTGTTGAAGTTAATGAGATACAGATAGGTGACGTTTGGAGCTTTTCCATTCCAATGTATTGTATAGCCCTTTTGGAGCATCACCACTGGCTGGTATTGCTGAAAGGCAGCTGCTCTCTGATTAATACCTCGAAGAACCATGGGATTGGCTGGATATTCATCTCGGACAATTGTCATGGAAAGATTCTGTCCATTCCAGGTTTGGACAAAAACCTGTATGATATTTAAGAGGGTGAAAATAGGAAGATTTGGTCTCTTTGCAAAAGAAAATGAAATAGTGAAGCACAATCAGTATATATTATTAACCAAAATGCTGCAATTGGATGTTCTGGGTTATGTAATATACAAATCTTTCCTGAATAAAAGTCCTATTTAAAAAACTATTGCTGATTTTTCCTATTTTACAGACAAAATAGTAAGGAGGAGAAAAAAAAAAACAACTATAACACCTGGCCCCACAGAGTAGGAGCCAGAATGGGAACCAAACCTGTAGGACTTGTATTCAGAAGGTGGTATTTAACATCTCCAGAAAATAAACCAATAAAACAACCCTTAAAATCTACCCTGTGAAAAAAACCCAGACAGACCTTGTGTGGAAGAAGACACCTTCAACACAAAAATGTTTTAGCAGATACAGCTGCAACATAGAACTCTTGGCAAACACATTGAGTTTTATTTTGCAGCATCTGATACTGTACTCTCAGCCTGCTGAGAGGAAGGATGATATATACACAACTGGCTGAAAAGTGTGACATGAATGAAAGTATTTTTAAAAGTAAAAAAAAATTGAAATCCAAAGACAGGCAATTTTGTATTTCTTACACTACCTGACTCCACAAGTAGTTTATATTATAGATTTACCCCAAACAGAAAGCCAAAAGTACTAGCCTGTGCATAGTTCCCACTGCAAACCACTCCACTCCATTCTGTGATGTTAATGCATTTTGGGTGTTGAATCAAGTAATTATCCATTCGGCCCACATAGGTATCCCTGTAGTCAGTCACTGAACCATCTAGATCATGAAATATTGAGTTCTTGTCACCATCCAGATCTCCTTCTTCAAACCAGGGACCAGGCTTTCCAAAGAAGGCTTTCAAAGAAACCTGACAATGACAATAAAAGCTTTTCTTTTTACTGAGTTGAAACACAGACTAACATTTGCACATGTGCAGAAACACATGACAAAGCTGATTAAAAACTTTATGGTAAGGATAACAAAACAGACATGCTGGGTTTTAGTAATAGGCTCAGGTCAGCTTTTGCTTCTGAACAGTACCAATATTTGCTACAGAAAATTTGTTGTTAAGGTTATACCAAACCTTACAAAATCTTAAAAAAAATACTTTCAGCTTTACCATAAGCCATGAATCATTTAGGGTAATACATCCTACATCTTTGTTGGTATTGGTTTTTTTGCTCAGGAGATGAAGGATATACTCTGAGTGACCTCCAGCCAGGAGATAAACTCTGAAGTAGGTATGCACAGAAAGGATGACTTACAGATCTTGTCTGCACATATTAAATTTGTAAGACTTAAAAAAATGTTGTCATAAACTTACATTTGGTCCAAACTTCACAAGAGAAATGTTATTTTTTGGAGTCATCTGCCATGGATTTTTCATCAAGAATCCAACTGCACTGGTAAATCTGTCTGGAGTTGGCACAAAGTTTTTAAATGTGCACTTGGTAAGGTGAATAGGTCCATCATAAATCTGAAAGCCTCTGATGGGAAATGTCCTGTTGATGTAAGCAAATATTTATACCATCCTGTAACAAAACTCACGATACACTTGTGTCAAATACATTTCCTCTCAGGGAAATCAATAAAGATTACAATTTCAATAAGAAACAATTAGAGAATTACTCACAAGTTCGATTTTAGTAAAAAAAAAAAAAAAAGTTTATGTTCTTGTCTAATGAGCCAAAAAATCCCCATCCCCTATTCCTAAATTTTCTTGTTAGCAGAGCTATCACTGTCCATTTGCAAATATACCATATACCCCTTTTTCAATATGAGAAGTACAGCAGAAAACTAATACCACCTGGTTTTTGATTGATCAAGGCAGCTGAAAGTGACTGCAGACTGGAGGAAAGCAAACATCACTTCTAACTTGGGGAAGGAACACCCAGAGAATGGCTGGTAAAGCTTAGTTTGACCTCCAGGAAGATGATGGAGCAGCTAATCCTAAAAACCATTTCCAGGTCCCTGACAGACTGGAAAGTCATCAGGAATAATCGGCATGGATTCACCAAGGAGAAGCTGATAAACTTCTATGATGAAATGACTGGCCAGGTAGAGCAGTGGGAGAGGAGTGGACACAGTCTATCAAAACTGCAATAAGACTTTTGACACTGTGTCCCCTAAGATCCTCATGGAGTATGGACAAGACGAGAGGAAAAACAGCTGGGCCCAGAAAGTGATGGCACAAAGTCTACTTGGAGACCAATAACTGGTGATGTACCTCAGGGGTCAATACCAAGTCAAGCCTTGATCATTTTCTTCATTAGTGATCTGGATGATTAGGCCAAGAATAGTCTATGGCCAAGTTTGCAGAGGGTACAACACAGAGGGAAGCAGCTGATGCAGTAGAAGGTTTTGCCACCATGCAGACAGACCCTGACAGCCTGGAGAAATGGGCAGATGGGAACCTCATGAAATTTAACAAGGGGAAATGCAAGGTCTTGCACATTGGGAGCAACAACCCTTTCTGCAAGTAAGAAGGACCTATGGGTCCTAGTGGAAGCCAAATTAATCAAGCTAAACAGTGTGCCCTTGACACAAAGAGGCAAAAGGTATCCAGGGCGGCATTGTGAGAAGTGTAACCAGCAAACTGAGGGAAACGATATTTTCCATTTTTTTCAGCACTGGTGAAGCGACATGTAGAGTGCTTGTCCCCAGTACAAGGCAGCTATGGAGATACTGGAAAGTGCAGCAAAGACCACAAAGATGACTGAGTCCCGGGAGCATCTCTCACGGGAAGGAACACTGAGAGACATGTCCAGCCTGGAGCAGAAAAGCCTCAGGTAGGAGTCTCAATGTGTATCTGAAGGGAGGCTGCAAAGAAGATGGAGACGGGCTATTCCCAGTGACAAGACCCGGAGCAATGTGCACAAGATGAAAAATAGGAGGTCCCTACTAAACAACAGGAGAAACTTTTCCACAGAGAGAGTGACTGGGCACTGGCACAGGTTGCCTAGGAAAGTTGCGGAAAATCCATCCCTGGAGATATAGTAAAGACACCCAAATGTTGTCCTGGAACGTGAGTCCTAGGTGATAGTTCTTGAGCAGGGGAGCTGGACAAGAAGACCTCCAGAGGCCCTTTCAGCCTCAGTTGTTATGTGATTCCACTCAACAAGACTGAATACCTCATATCACCACTACATTAACTTCTCCTCCTTAAATGGCTGAACAGCAAAAAACTAGGGTAACCAGGGCCCACTTCACCCTTTGGCCAAGGATGCGTGGGGACAGAACCTGGAGCCATGCAGGCAAGGCCCAGACATTCTGCTACTTGATACCATCTTACATCATGGCTAGGAGATGAGGAAAAGAGACTCATCTGTCCACCAGGAGAACATTTTGGGATGCTGATGGTCTCTTGGCTATCTTGTTCTTCATCTTCAGGGTCACCCAGTGGCAAGTTGAGTGGTGGGCATTTTTTTGTACATATATCACCTTTGTTTTGTATACTTTTGTTATTAATATTATTTCCATTACTGTTAATATTCTTAATCTCATTGTTTCCAGTCCACTGTTATTGTCTCAGCTCAAGACCTCTGTCATTTTTCTTTCTCACCTGAGGAGGTGGGGAAAGAGGAGTGGCTACATAAGATTCAATTCCTAGTTGTGCTTAAACCAAAACAGTCTTCTTTCCTATTCTGTGGCAAGGGTAGGACTTGGTACTATGTTAAACAAGCATCAGTGCAGGTCAAAGAGAAAAGAGAAGGATCATGGTCACAGATTGTGATTTGTCACAGACAGACTGCAGTCTCTAGTCCTAAAACAACCTTTGAAATTCTTTTACCTGGAAGCTCTCTTTTAGACTAAAATACCTTTTAAGGTTTAATTTAAGTAGGATAACTCAAATTGCTACAGAATATTAACCTGTGGCAGCATCAGATGAACCAACAAAAAGGTGAGAGTGACACAGCTGCACATATAGCATTAAGAAGAAAAAGAGAGCATCACTTTCAATGGAGTCTTAATCTCTGACAGCTCAATCAAGAAGGGTATTTACATCTGAAACAGAGAATTTTCCTTGTACTTCTACTTCCTTCATTCACGAGATACTTACCGATTTCTAGGCAGAGTGCGTGTTTTGTTGTCTATTCCTCCAGTTCCCACATATTTATTTTGTCCACCTTGAAACCCATAATTCTTGCTCTCACCTATGAACAGTGACTCTGATACCTCCTGGCTGGCACCTTCATCATTTGGGAAGCTCCCATCACTATCAAAGCATATCAGAGATAATAATTCTTTAGCCAAGACTCTCCAGCACATGATCATACAAAGGATACCAAGATTACTTTTACTTCTGTAACAGTCCTCCTCAAACAAAGCAATATAGACTTCAGGTACAATACACAAAACAATAACTTCATCATTAACATTAATAGAGGCTAACTCACTGAAATGTTCACCTGAGCCAAACACTAAAATTTCTAACTCCCTCTGTAGTGCAGTGCCTTTTAATTTACAGCCCACTTTTCCAATCCTAGAACCAGTGTGTCATAATCTAAATAGCAGGAATCTCAGCTCACTACCTAAGTTACTTGATATTTTGCATTAGAAAGAGACTCTACCCCTGCTAAACGCTCAACCCCTTTCTTTTTCATTACTTGCTTTCAGCTATTCAGAAGGAAAATAAAATACTGCCTAAGGAATCATACACCACCAAGAATACCTGGATAAATATAAACTTTCTGGTAAAGAGGCAGCAAGCTGTGGTGTAAACCAAGCAGAGGCTGAAGCCTTAGTTTCCAACTAAAGTAGAAACTTTGGCAGCTGTGCCAGTTTACAGCCTCTGTAGCATCATCTGCACCACTGGAAATACAACAAGACCCAAACTGAAACTCCAACTTTATGAAATTTTACCTATTAATTTTAATAGATGCATGTAGATTTTCTAAGCTTCTATGCGAAGAAACACAGAAATTATTAACAAAGTACTCACCTAGCAAATGTCAAACCTATTCCATTGTCTGCAAACCTACAAGAAAGTCCAAAACATCAATTGTTTTTTCCGAATTATCTTACAAGTGGCTAATGTAAGAGCACATCCTGCTATGCACTGAAAAAGCTCGAACTTTTCTATTAATGGAGCTTAGAACCACCGCACAGTTAACTGTTCTAAAAGCATTGTTGTTAAAAAGTAATAAAATAATTTTCTACACATTTTAAGCAAGACTTGAGGGCGTCAGAGAGACAACAGAAATCCCAGTCTGAATTTACTGTCTCTACCAACTCTTAGTCTTCTTTTTACTAGTTGTTTTTTTTTTTTTTTTTTGCTGTTTAAGGCAGGTTCTCATCTAATCACATATAAACTTCCATATCTGAAGTTGTGGGATGGTATGAAAGCTGGTCATACTGAGGAGTTCCTAAAATTAACCATCGATCCTCTCCTAAAACTCTGTTGTACTGCACTTTCATAAACAAAGCTTCAGGGAAAACTTCTTAACAGCATGCAGCTGTTTGCTTCCAAATACCTACCCAGAGTTCTGAATGAGGATATCCCCTCCCCTGACCCAGGCTCCATGATCATTGTTTTTGAAAGAGATTAATCGGTCAATCAGGGCAGCAACTCGGGGCTTTTCAGGGTCTGCATCTTGATGAGGTCGAAACCTGGGAGAGATAAACACTTTTTCAAGAAAACTTTTTATTTCACATGTGCCATATATGTTGCACTGAGTAAACCTCAAAGATAAACCTCATCTGATGGCAAATTCCAGTCTGCTTCATATTTGGAATGAAACAAGCTAAAAGAAGGTACAACTCTGGCTCTCTAGTACTAAAAAAAAGTCTTTGGGGTATAATGAAGCAGGAATGCGAAATATCTCTTTTCCAGTAAATCTCACAGGCTCTTGCTCAATCTCTCTAAGTTTTTTTAGCTGCCTTTAGCCACCCTTTATCCTTTTTTCTTTCTGCCCTCTCCATATGTAGTAAAGCATTAATGTAAAAGTTTGATAAAGCGCATTATAAGCTCCTTGGAAGGACACACATCGCTGACATTAGTTATGTAAGAACAGTCTGGAACTTTGCCTAACTGGTCCTTCAAATGTTCCAAACTCTTCTGACATACAGCAGTGCTGCTTCTGTGGCCATGCCTGAGATTTTTTTATTACATTGCTACCGAGATAGTCTTGTATAGTAAATTATGACTGGAATCTAGTTTAAATAGTAGGAAGAAACAGTCTGATTAAGAACTGGTGACATTTTCACTAGATTATTCCCAGGACCCCAGACAAAAAGCAATACATCTTAAAAAATTTCAAACAGGCACTTTGAGCAGGTAAAGATACCTATGTCTACTATCCCAATCACATAATATTCTTTTGTTCAGATTTGGATCTACCTCCTCTCCATCCAAGAGAGAAAGAGGAAGACAGGTAAATGTTAGGTTTTGATAGCCTCAATCTTCTCAACTAACATTTAAATCCCTCCAGTCTGGTTCCATGTACAATGATTAGGGACCTCACATAGTTATGCAATGCCACATCCCTTTTCTTTCTAAACATGACCCCATTTAATGCACTGAGTTTCTTGCATTCTCAACACACTACAAGATCTCAGAGGCTATCTTGCCCTTCTCAAGTTCCTCTTGATTACCTGTTATGACTGAGGTAAACCACAATGGTTATATGGGCTTTCATGTCAAAACATGCAACTAGCAGGTTCATTTCCAAATGATGAAGTATTGAGTATCATCAAAATTTGGAACTTTTCTCTTTGTATCTCCAGCAGTCACTCAACTGTCCTTGTCTTAAACACAGGTCACTTGACAATAAAGATAACCTATGAACCACATTTTCAGTGCTAATACTTAGTTGACACAATGTTGACAGATACAGTTATCCAATATTTACTTAACCACTATCCCAAGCTATTTTATTTGAAGTTTAGAACAAGACTAACCAGGCACAGTATCAGCTGGAACTTTCCTAGACTCTCCATTAGTTTCTCTCATTTTGTAAACTGAAGAAAATGTGGTTGACTGTACCACCTCTGCAAAGAGCGTTCAGTAGAACTGTACTACCGAGCTATGACTTCCAAGTCTAGAAGGAACAGCAGAAACATTCAGCAAGTAGGAAAGGTGAGTGGATGCACTACTGAAGCCTTTTTCTAACATTTAGTTGAAACTCAGCTATAAATCAGAAGATCAGATTTTGAAGGAATATTTTCCTATTAGCAGCAATTCCAGAAAACATTTTAAGCATGACAGTAGAGCATGCTTAAAACATTGTCTTCTAAGACGGAAACTACCCTGAGCAAAAGCTCAGTAGAAACCCAAATCCTTTAAAAGACACCATCTCTGTTGTCCTCAAAACAGATAAATAAATGAGGGAAAAGATTTATAATTTATATATTATTATTTTAAAACTATTTTTCCCCATGTAAATGTAAGAGCACTCTCAAAACTTAGCCATTTTTCACTCATTTGAAAGAAAATATCCTTTACCTTGCATTGTTGTCCAAACAAAGATATTCTCTGGGATCATCAGCACTAGCATTAGTTGTTTTAACACCCTTATCAATGAACAAACCAGCCTGAAATAAGCAAGGAAAGAAAACTCATATTATCCAAAATTAAAGACAGAGTAAAAATGAAATTTAAAAAAATAAGCATTGCATTCCACACACATAATAGAAACTCTTAGATATTTCAGTTTGGCTTCAATTGGCCAATTGTCTAAGGGAAAACCAGCTAATTAATATAAAAACCAGCCTGTGCTAAAATGAAAAGAATTATCTGTGATTGGAATAAAAAAAAAAGTAATGGAAAATAATCAAAGTTCATTTCAGATTTCTTTCACAACATCTATTTGAGGTCTTCCATTTGTTACCAGATGCTGTTCTGGAAAATCTGGAAGCCAATCTTGTAGTGAGTTCAAATTATTCTCATAAATGGAAAAGAAAATCCCAAAGCCATTGTGAAAAGTCCTTTGTAGTGCACTTTAAAATTAAACTACCTTTATCACTAAAGATTATTTTGGTCCAAGCAGTAATAAGCTTGAAACTCAATAATCCAGTATGAAATAAATTATTTAAGAAAAGAAAAGCATGAGGAAGCATTTGTGCTTTTACCTGAAATACATACAAATACCTGTGACTACTTTCACCTCTGATCCAAATTGATTACCACTGAGTCTTATACACAAGCAGATCCTCAGACCTGCCAGTGGAGTTCTCTTTCAACATGGAATTTTAGCACACAAATTATTACCCTCGTTTAGAGATGAAAATAGCTATACAGGTGAAACTCTTTTCTTCACACTGCACTTTTGTATTCAATATGTTCTAATTCCAATCTGAACAAAATGCCCTACAGTCCCAAACATACTGTTAACACAACTTCCATCAAACATTGCATCATTTTTTGGTGTCCCAGACAACCAACTGTCAGGCAAAATCAGTTTCACTTGGCAAAAAAAACCCAAAAACAACAACAACAACAACAACAAAAAAAATCCAATAATGGTTTCATGAGGTTTCAGTGGTTAAACTGTGACAATCTCCTGCAGCAACCAAAAACAAATAATTATTTATTTAGAGTTAGGTGTTAGGTGGCTTCGTAAATGTCATTATATTTATACATACACACAGCAACTAGATTCCAAATGAAATACTTTAAGGACTTCAGCTGAAGTGAAACTTTTAGCTGAGATGTGGAAAAGGTTTTAAAGTCATTCAATCAAAACACTCCTCAATGACTGTAGGCTAAGAACTCATTAAGAAAACTGTTGCAAGTAAGTGAGCTCCTGAAGGCAATATTAAGGCTTAATCTCTAGCCAGAGACTTTGTCACCATGTGGAAACACCTGAGACTCAGAAAAATAAGTTCTAGCTACTGCAGCAAGCTATTAGATAAATCGCTGCTATAAAACTTCGATTCTTCAAGGGTCAGCTTTCTTTGGAGTAGGAAACAAAGCTGGAAAGAGTAGCATCTGAAATGCTACTTCTGAAAAAAGCATTTTATTATAAGTATTAATTGATTTTAGTTGTTTGTGTCTCACAAAGATCTGAAAGAGTGAATACTCAAAATGCAACTAAAAAATACACCCATGCTCATAATACATTGTTCTACAGTAGAGTTTAAACACGGCAAAAAATCTATCCCTTACCCAGCTTAAAATGTGAACAGACAAGTTCTAATATAGAATACTGAGAAACAAAAACTTCACTTTTTTTTAAATAATATACTACATTACCTTAAAATTAGAATGAACCCTGTTGTTATAGAAGATCCCAAGGGGTGTAAGCTCTGATTTGGTTTCAATGGCTAAACTATGAGAATCTCCTGTTGCAACTCTATGGAATAAATACCATATTCCAGCATCCTGCAAGTAATGAGAGAATAATGTTACTTATAAGCGATTCTGATACTATTATTGGTGGCGATATATATTTTTAAATACAGTCTTCAAATAACAATTTACTCATTGAAAAAGTGGGATTTTGCAAATAAGGTTATATTCCAGTGAACAATATCAACTAAAAAGTGTTTTGCTTCTCAGCGAAGCCATTCAACACCACATATTTAAGATGTTCTAATATTTCAAAGTAGAAAAGTGTCCAAGTTAATGTAACTTCTGAATTTCAGTTATGTCATCCCACACATTAGATTTTCCTTTACTACTAGATAATACTAATCATAGTAAGATACTAAAAATCATTCCTCCTTACTGTTCCAGCCTGTTAAGGTCAGTTCATCTCTGCTCCAATTAACATTTAAATGGGACAGCAAAAAAAACCCTCAAGAGCTTTCAGAACACGGGAAAAAAAGCACATCAAGAAATCTGACCAGTTTGGGGCACTGTGCCAATGACACGCAGTAATAATTTTAATATCTGTTCATTTTCTATACTTCTTTAATATCGCTGCTCTTAAAGAAGCTGTATTTATTTGCTAAATGACATCTACAAAATCTCCCTTTTAACTACATCTGTGTTTGCAAGACGTGGCATCATGGCAACATCTGCATTGCAGACACCTACAGACATCAAAGCTTTTGCCTGACCATAGGCTGTGTGCCCTTAAAAAACTTCTAAAAATCACTCCACAAGGCACATTAAAGGATTAAACGGTAGCTAAAGAAACACTGACTGCTCCATCTCACAAAAAACAGTCATCAACCTTTTCAAGAAACATGGATAAAGCCAATTCACCCTGGCTTAAAAGATTTCATGCATTTCATGCCAAGAATATACTAATTTTCCAATGAGTGCTGGAAATTCTACTTTACAGTAACGTTCCCATCCCAGTGTGTAATGATGACGCACTGACATGTGATTAACCATTATGAAGCAAATATGGATTACTGTTTCATTAATAAAAATACCAAAATCTTACTTCACATATAATTAAGTACAGCTCTGTGCTTGGCAGACCAAAGTAAATTTTATCCAAAACACCCTCTGACGCTTGAAAACTAGACTTAGATAAACTTAAAAGCTTGTTAAGCATCTGCGAGCACTCAGAAATATGAAAAAGGTTGGGTTTTTTTTCTCTTGTCTCTCACACACACCACAACACCAAAGAAACATCTACTGCCTATACAGCCTTACAATAGGCTTCACTGCATAATTAAGGACCTGGAGGAGGAATGGAATTATTTGGCTGTGAATTGCTCCAGTTCATACCAGCAAAAGCTCCAAAGTGCAGAGTCTGTATGAACACAGTTGAATTATTCTATTTCTGAAACAATAAGCTGTGGTCCCTTTACACCAATGTGTTTACATCCATGCAAGGGACATTTTATGAGAGTGGCTAAACTTTGCAACAGACAAAATGCTTGCTAGTAGTCAGGCACATCCTGCTAACAAAAGGAAGCAACATCTACGGGGATGAGCTACACAGGCAGAAAAAGACCTTGCATGACTTAAGCACCAGATCAAAGAAGCAAAGAAGATGTTTAACTTAGCCTGCAATGCCTAAACTATATGTATTACATACAGCAGGCAAAATGGAAAGACATTGTGCTGGACAGAAAAGAACGGGTTTAATTTGGGAGGTGAGTCCAGTTCCCCTCCAGTGGTACACAGTCAAGTAGAAAACACACAAACAGAAACAAAACCACCACGAATAAAGCAACAAGAATCAGACCACATAAAAAACAGAACAAAATTTTCTGATTTTTTTTTTAATACTCCAGATATTTCAACTCAGCTAAGTATTTTGAATCCTATTCTATTTATTAATAACTGCTACCTGTTAATAAATAAATTATTTACTTATAACTGTCATCAGTTATAGATAAATGTTATCTGTGGCTAAAAGTACACAGGCTCATATTCTTCCAATACCAGAGCCCTTGCAACTACAATCTACGACCTTTCCCGTTTTCCATTCCCATTGATCTCTTCATAAAAATGCAATTAAAAACCTTACATATCACAATCTCTCATCCAATATAGAACAGACTCCAGCCCCTTCCTCCACAGTATGTACAGATCTTTATATCACAGGCAGCTATGACAAGGTATTTGCACTAATAACAGGTTCAGAACAAGCAAAACCATATCAGCAGTCACTGGCTGGAAACAATTGACTAACCACTGACAGAAAATAAGTGTTTTAGCTGTTTCTTACACAATGAACACCTTTTGTAGTAATTTTTCATTCTAGTGACTACAGCTCTTGCAGAGACATGACAACCTACAGAAAATACAGAAGACTTAATATGAAATACATAAATTCTGTGAAAAGAAAAGGATTTATCCATAGATACTGTTACTACTGCCAGGTCTATTAAATATAAAGAAGAGATCTCCTCTGTTTCAGCCACAACAAAGATTTTTGGCATCATTTAAACGCACACCTAGACATAGCCTGCACTTTCAATGCCAATATGCTGCCAAACATAAAAAGATTAATATATTTAAAAAGAAATATATATATATATATATATATCTGGCAGTGTAAATGTTACAGATTTTACAAATGCCAGTAACATAATCATTTTGTCATGAATTACACACATATGCCCTACCTGTGACCCTGCTGCTGCATTATTTATAAGATGATTGTTGGGATGAGAAATCCAGAATGTTGAGACGGCCCTGAAATATTATTCAGAAACAAGTTACTACAGAAAACCTCTACCTCCAACAGAAGTACCTTCCCTTTTTAACACATGCAACAGAAAAAGCTAAACTGATGAAGTAACTACTTCACATTCAGAATACAAATCACAAAACGTTCCACATCTAGAAGTCAAAAATGCCTTTTTTTTTTTTGTTCAGTGCACAGTATTGTATATAATGTTGTGCAGATATCCCGTTCAATGATAAACTGTTTTAAGAAGCTTTCACAAGAAACAAGTAGTATTTTGAAAAAATAGTGGTAAGAACTTAAGAATATGCATATATTTATGCAGTAGTGAAAATGTTCAACAGACTTTTAAGGTCCCAAGTATCACAAGAACAACATTCCTGTAAACTATTTTTCTTTAATAAAGACTGTTAATTTTTATTCCTGTTTTTTAAATACCAGTACTATGTGAACCACATACATTAAATTATAGATAAAAATGTTTCCATTGGTATTTTGTCAAGAGATCACCAGCAGTTTAACTGCTACAGCTGGTTGGGTTTTACTTTTTCATCATGACATACTCACATGCAGTCTGTGGCTGGCACTGGGACATAACTTCCATACACCTTATCTCTAATGCCAGTACACATGCTGCTGTTTCTGTCTGTAGGTAGAAGAGTGCCTGGTTTTGTGACTAGCCCAAGGTTGTGGAACAAAGTATTCCTCTGCTCAATGCCATCTTCTATGAAGAAACAGTGACCTAGTGTGTCATAGCCAATGGTATCCTTTATCTGTAGAAATACAAGTCATTATGTCAGTAGTAACAGCCTTTACTGAGATTTATTTGACACATACCATCCAGTTTTACTATCCTGGCACAGCTGCAAAGTGAAGTGTCAGCACCAGCAGCTCAAAAGATTCAAGCACATAGTTTTATTCATCCCTTACAAACACACTGCTATGTCTGGAGAGCTTAGCCTCCTTACAGCTGTCTTAACAGCTAGCTGCTGTAAGAATCTGAAAAAACAGAATAGTGAGAACTGTTAAATTACTGTTTGCAGTAATTTATTTATCCACTGAAATAAGAAAACCATTGCTGCGCATTGAATTTTCAGAAAGGATGGGATTATTTTGGTATCTAAATGCTCTTTATAATATTTATTCCAACATATGTTTTACTCTCCATGCACCTACCAGCAAACCATTAGTTGCGTGAACAGTCACACATCTGGAAAAACAATGATGAATGGAAAGACCTTCCAGATAAGTTTTAAAAGTATATCCTCCTTTTTCATCGACATCCCCACAAAGGTGAAAGTGAACAGGGTAACTTCCAATCTGCTGCTGGCCCATTTGCTTCAATTCCACATAGGAAAGGTGAACAGATGTAAAATTCTTCAAAATCTAAAAAAAAAAAAAAAAAAATTCAGAGTGTATAACCAATTGTTTGATTTTTAATCAGTGGAATTTTTAAGTTAATACATCATCTACCCCAGAGCTACAGAAGCTAGATGTACATAGCTGCCACAGGCCAACACAATAAAAGCTAGAACAAATGTTACTGTCTTCCTCTACAAGATGCCTTACAAAATTATATCCTTCATATATACGTTCAAAATTTGTATCTCCATATGGCTACAACAGAGGAATTTTCACCAGAAATACTGCCAGACTTTACTGTTTGGTCTTTACCAGGTGACACATTAAATATTCTTAAATGTACTGGCCAACCAAACAGAAGTCACCCACATCTGGGTGTGTCTGCAATGAAGATGCACCCAGGTCCACCTGGGACAGGCTTAGCTGAATAAAAACCACAGAATAATGCAGATTCAAAGGAATCTGTTGAGATACCTAGTCCAGTTGAGAGCTCAGTGCTGGGTCAGCTTTATAAGACAGCTGCTGTGCACATTGCTCAGAGAATACTCCAGTCACAGAGATGCTCATGATGTCAATTTGTTCTACCCTTTCATTTTCCCAGTATGTGAACATTATTTGCCTTCTTTAAGCCTGGTCTCATTGCTTCTTATCCTATTGCTGTGCACCTCCAAGAACTGCTGTGGCCACTCTGAACCCTCACCAGTACCTGAAGACAGTAAAAAGATCCCTCCTCTCAGCTCCCCCTCACTCATCATCACATACTGCCACACTACCTTTCCTGGACACACCCCAGCGCATCTATGCTATCACTGCCATGAGAACACAAAACCGGACATTGCACTGCAAAGAAATGTCTTTACTATATTAAATATATGAATATATGAAATTATCCTCACAATCATACAACTTCACAGTAAAGTTACTGTGTATGAAGTAAAGTCATAATGGGGTTGTACCAGTAATGCAGCAAAGAGAAAATATTTTCTTCCATCTATCTTGCTATGAAAGCATAAACAAGTGCAACAGCTAAACTGCAAGGAGCTAATCTGAGTTGAAAACCAACCAAAAGAAAAACAAAAACCATACCAACACAAACCCTACTTCTTTTTTTTTTTTTTTTAACTTCATTTCATTAACTTACCTGTACTGTGTATTTATCAAAAATACCAATTTTCATAGGGAAATCAATAAAATTTTCTTTTCCTCCTCCTCTAATTGAACTCTTAGGGTTTGCATACCTAACATATAGAGGGATGGTAAAAACCTGATCTTTTATGCATCCCTAATCTCTAGCTCTTAAAAGCACCAAAATAGCAAACCAATGCCTCTCCTTGCTACCACTAAGTCCCCTTTAGGCTACTGAACTAGTGACCTGTAGGAAATTCAGGATGTTCAAAAGCTATTACATTTCTTAACATCTAGGATCCCTCTGCTTGAGCATGTAAGATTAGCATAAATGAGAAATACTTCCAGTGCTGAAGTCTATGTTTAGCAGCAGACACCACTACTCAGTCTCCTGGGAACAATTTAACTTTGATGAGTCAAAATGTTTGTTTTCTCTTCTACCTTCCAGACAACTGAAGATTTGCTTATTTACACTTTTGTGGCAAGCAAGGTCACACTTAGTGAGATTCACAGCTTGTTATTATCTTTTTTTTATTACATTGTCTTGAACCTTGACATCTTGAGTCCACCTACCTTCTTCCACAAAACAGAAGCTGCCACATAGTAAAAAAGGGCTTATTTTCTTTCCCACTATTATGGCCACCACTATGAAATCAAAATCTGTATCCAAATACATTAGAAAGAGATATAAATTGCGATGACCACCTAATGAGCACAAACACATTCGCAACTAAAACTGGGGCCTCGAACTTCTTTAGCATCACTGAAGCAGAGCTGCTCAAATCTTTCATCTAAAAATTAAGTGAACACAAGTTTAAATACTAGTTTCTAGAACACTCCTATTTCTCAGCATTGTTTATGTTCATAATACAAGAAATTTGAAGCAGTTTCCTTTATATAATCTTAATATTTTCAGGTTTTTAAGAAACTAAACATAAAATCACATAGTACAAATCAGTTTCTTCCCCCTCCATACTTCTCTAGTGCTCAGGTTCAGATGGGAAATCTGAATTAGGATTCAATGCTCATCACCTAGGGAGGTACAAAGACAATGAAAGAAAGGAAGAGAAATACAAGGGAGATCAAGCTTTATTCTGCAATGTTACAGAATGCACATGCATGAATGTCACTGGTTTAATCCCCGCCATACATTGTTACAATATCTGCTGGATGTTTCTAGAAGTTTGTGCATTATATCCCTTCCTTCAATTCTGCAGACTAAGTCTTGAGGAGTTAAATCTAATCTGGGTAAAGCTGAGAACAAAGTCATTTCCACACAAAGCAACTTAATGAATAAATGTTCTTAAAGTTTTTGAATCCTTTGAAGTTAAACATTAACCTTTTTGTCCTTAATATGCCTTTATATGAAAGAAAGTTGATTTTAAATGTTTTTCAAACCTTGATATGTCCACCAAATGTATCATAACTGAAGAACTGACATTCCTTTTCAAGATAGCAGGTATTTTCTGTCTCCCCCTTTATTAGGATATTTCTTGTAAGAACTCCAACTTCTGCTCTCATGTCCACTCCATCAATTACTTCTCCTACATGAGGAAACTGAGGGTTTTCTGTCCAACAAGAAGTTTTGAAACAGGAGGAAAAAAAAAGAAAAAAAAAGTCACCACTGATTAAAACCAGAATCAACTTATATAAATAAGCAAGATAACTGCAGCAACAAAACCTGCTTGTTCATCTTCCTTAATATGCAGGTCTCTCTTAGCTTTTCTTATGGTAGATGTATTTTTCATTTTAATAACAAACAATCCTCAAAACAAAAAAAAAATCAACATTTTATTTGCAAGTGCGCCTTAAAGTTTTGATCCAATAGTTTGCGAACAGAATGAGAAAAAACCAAAGAGTTTAAATTAAGCCAATGTATCAAACTTAGTGAAACATAGATGCAGACTTGCTTTAAAAGAAAAAAGATGCTGCCTGCTTTATCTGCTTCAAAGACAAATTAAGAACTGAAAGTGAAGCCAAAACACTGTTTGAAAATGCTGTTTTGATCTCCTCCTAAAAGAAAAAAGGACTTACTTCCCTAACTAAAAAATTTCCTTTCTTAGGTACCTATTCTGAAGGTGCGTAAACTGAAACTTAAGGAAGAGAGTCTGGTTTTACACCCTTCTCCAAAAACCTAATCGATTTCTCATTGGAAACTGAGAAAATTATCTGGTTCTGTAAACCTTAAAAAATGCATTTATGATACCCTGAATACAGACTATCATTATCCCTCCAAGCCTTAAAAAAAAAGATATAAGCCTAAACTATTACAACGTGAAGCAGAATTAAGAGTGATACCAACACTGTATCTGCTTCTGAGGATTTAAAAAGACAAGAAATGCCTGTAAATGGGACTGTACTCCTCTCCCTAAAGGCTTGACTATTGTTTTTCCCTATATTTAACTAACAACTTAAGAAATCAAATGCAGAAAGAGCAACCAGGGCTCCTACAACACAATACTTTCTTGCTTTCCTACTACAAAAAAGTGATACCAGCAAAAAACCTAGCAAAGCAATGCAAGAAATAATTTCAGAAAAAAAAAAAGATGGTATATTCTTCAGCGTTTTACTGTTTCAGTTTATTATTACACAGAAAATTCATTCTTTGTGGAACAAATATGTGGGTGGCGTGAAGATTTTTAAAAACTGTATACATTACTATGACAAATAAAACTATATCAAGGGTGACAAAGAACCCCAGCTGGGAAAGTTGACTGTATGTTCACCTCCTTTAATATCTTTTTAGCTAGGATTTACTCTCCAAACAAACAAAAACAAACAAACAAACAAAAAAAAGCCAAGATTTTGTATTCTATACCATATTGTAAATCTTGTGAAAATGGCTTTTTTTAAACCTTTAAAAGCAGCTGCTTTTTCACAGCACATGATTTCCAAGATGAAATAGAGTCTACACACAAACTATTCAGTGGTGATAAGAAACTTCTTAAACTCCATACTGCAACCTTCTAGTTAAGTTTGGTCTTCAAAACACTATGCCCAATGAAACATGACATTAAGAACAAAGCCCAGGAAATGCCATGTTCAGTAGCACTAATTTAGTTCTGCAGCTTCACTCAAACTGGTATTCTCTGATGGTATAATAAGGTATGCTTTCTTAATACTTGAGATTTCTCAATGCAGTAAAACATATATGACCCGTACTAACAAATGTGTGAGAAGCAAATTTCACTGCCAGACTGGCAGTCCCTTAAGGCACAGGTGGACAGGGAAATCTGAGGGTGTTGACAGAAAACTTCCAAGAATGAAGAAGAGCAGTTTGAAGGAGAAGAAGTTGCACTGTGCAGAAATTAATGGGACAAAACCAGACTGAGAAGAGCACCCATGAGCTGCAGAACAACACTTGTTAGCTTGTGCTATGGACTGATGCTGTAGCCCACCAGGAGGGAGAAGGGAAGCTCGAGACAAGAAGCTGGAGGACACCAAGGGGGAGGGCAGCACCATGGAGTAGGTGTGGAGCAGCTGAAGGAAAACAGAGACGCCAGCATAGCTGGCAAGCCAGTCCCCTGGGAGGCTCTTGTGATGTCAAGCAGAATGACTCACATAATAAAAAGGAAATGGTCAACAACATACATTCCCATTTACTTGTGCATCACACCCAAAGGAAAAACAGATTGCAACTACTCAGGGATATCCTGTGAGAGCAGGATCTTGGAAGGGCCACTTATTTTATAACCATTCTGTTGGGGAGGTGGTAAAAAGGAGACTGAGGGAAAGGAGAAAAGAAGAGAAAAGGTATAGGTTGAAAGACTGCGAACTTTTTTTCTTCTTGTTTTTATTTCTACTTCTTTAATAACAAAAGAAACAGAAAAAATTTGTAATTATAACAGTTCAAAAGATGAAAAAGACACTAAAAACAAGGGAAACAAGTCATGACCACAACAGCTATTCAAGCATGTATAAAGAGAGCTTGTCAAAAGACAGAAAGGAGCCAAGAAAGGAAAACAACCCTAACTCTACCAGAAAAAAAAAGGCATTCAAGAAGCCTGGGAAGAAATGAGAAAGAAAAGTTAGCATGGTGAGCTGTGAGGCAGACCTGTCATACAGAGCCATTTTATAGCAAGGAGAATTAGACATTAATGTATGTGGCAACAAAGCCATACAGGGATTCGAGAAAAGGCTGCTCTTCACTGCTTCCACTGCAAGGGCTTGCCCAGCAGCAAATACATGTTTCACACAGATCTTCAAGTGGTGGATGCTCTCATACCTTTGACTTTAACCTGATGGTTGGTACACTCCGGGCAGGGAAGGAGGGTGAATTCCTCTGTCTGATACATCGAATAGTCTGTGCTCGCAACCACAATCCTGTCTCCAGGCTCCCAACTACTAACATCATCCAGAAGATTCAGTATTACTCCACCCACTGCTTCCACCTGGAAGCCTGATATTGGGACACCTAATTAAAAAAAAAAAAAAAAAAAAAACCA
>VWZU01010077.1:120993-132485 GCA_013397095.1 Sterrhoptilus dennistouni
AAAAAAAAAAAAAAAAAAAAGGAAACAAAGATTATATTCACCTTTACATGAAACAATTCCCAAGAGGATACTAATAAATAAAATACTTATAAGATTTTGCAGGCCCCAAAGCCCTCTAAAGTACAACTCTGACCTCAAATGTACCAGTGTGAGATGCCTTTACAGCCTGTTTACTTACTGGATCTCAAACAAAACAAAGGGAAAACACAGAGCTAATGGTGACTGGCATAATCTCTGACTTTTTTTTTTTCTTAAAAAACCTCTAATATCATATGGCAGTAATTTGTAGGTCCAGCTACCTCTGCTTGTTTCAAAAGTGACATTTTTTTACCATTTTAAACTGTACAGATGTATTCAAGGATGGGGAAAACAAAGCAGAGGACTTTCTTTTCTAAGCACAACAAATAGAACAGTTTGGCAGACTAAATTGCACACGCATAGAATTTCATTGGCTTATGATGAATTTACCTAAGTTCAGCTGCTTTGGTAACTCCTGAACCTAATTCTACTTACACCAGTAAGTGAAAGACATATTTTGATGTTTTTTTTAAATGTCAGTCTATACATTCTAATGGGGCTGTAATGAACAGTAAAAGGGTAGTACCAAATAGCTAATCTGCCTAACAAATTTTCGACTACTATAAAATTTTTTTGAGGAAAACACAATAGCTTTTAGTAGTTCTAAAAAGAAAAAGGAGATGATTACGCATAAAAGCTCAGATCTAAGAGATCTTAAATTTTAAAAAATAATAATATAGGATAAAAGCAAGCAAGTGGCAGGTCCACTAACTTTTTATTGAACTTTGTATCCAAACATCTGCCTGCAGCACTCTAACCGCAACTGAAAATTCTAACAAGAATAAAACACTTCTTTTAGCTTCTGTAGAGTTTTTTTTCTTTTAGTACCAAAATCAACATCTCAGAAGTTAAGATTTAAAATATACATGACTGCCAAATTACTAAAATAAATTTAAAAGTGCCAGAACTTATAAGAGTCCTATCTTCACTTAAATACACTAGAATTTAAGAGTCAGTATTATGCTGCTCATATACTGTAAACAAACTGAGAAAAGTGGTAGTAACGCGAGAAAACAGGTAAGTGAGAAAATAGTACTGAAGAACTGTGTTCTCCTATTTCATCCATAGAAAGGAAAAACAACTTATAGCAGCATTCAAAAAATTAAATTGCAACCAGAAGTTCTAGTGAAAAAAAAGCATATAAAGTATTTTTTTCTTTTTCCCCAACTGTACACTTTTCACAAAACACTTTCCTACCATCATTCCATTCGCTGTAAGCTCTCACAACAAACTTCTGACCATCCACTGTGAAAAACTCTTTTTGAGCAAGAGCTTTCCCACCAGTGCTGTGGTTTTCATAGTTTCTCACTGATTCATTACAGGAAGAATTTCCACCACCTATGACACCAACTAAAGCCCAGGCTTGCCTGTGAAAATCAAAAGTAAATGTTTAAATATAATAGCTCTTTAAAAATACTTTACAAAACCAGGAAAAGACAAGGAGCATAGAAGTCATAAAAAACCCTTCTACTCTTCCAAATTAATTTTAAAGTGCAGCTTCAAAATGTAGAAGGAAATGGGCAGATGTAACAGCAGAGAAAAGTAGCTTAAAATAACTGGGTGTCCAGTTATACACAAACTGGCAAATACAAGAGCTCTTACTGGGGAAGATTTTCATTTACATTTTTAGGAAAACATTCAACAAGATACACATTTTTCCAAAAGCTAATTGCTAGAGATGTGGACAAAAGCCACACAGGATCGTATTCCAGCTTTAGTAGGGCCCAGGAGGAGCAGGAGTCAGTGCTGATGTTCCTGCCATAGGCCCCTGCCCTTTGCCAGCAACATTCCAAAGGAGCAGTCAGGACTCCAGGGGACCACATGTTCCCCAGGCCAGGAGGGATGGACACAGCCACCAACAGCCACTGGTGCTCACCCCTGTGCTGGACAGGCAATAGCTTTTGAATCTTCCATGATGCTCAGACACAGAAAAGGAAATGAATGCTGTTATACACCCTTTGTACAATATACCACTGATGTGTGAGTGTTTGAAAATTAAAAGCAAACCATGCAGCACAGAAAGCTACCACCAAGTTCAAAAAAAAAAAGTTTATTTTCCTGTCCTTTACTGGCCTGTAATGCCATAATCATGTGTGCAAAGGAAGCAGTCAAGATCATCTATTAAAAAGCCAGACAATTTTGCATCATTAAAGTTGAATCATCCACCCCAAGAGAAAACAGTCCCAGCTAGCTGGACTGCAGTGTTGCTAACGATTGATTCAAAGGCAGATATTAAATCCATCTTCAATCCAATTGCTTTTATTTTAACCCTTCTTGATGTTTTTGTTGATTGGGGTCAAAAAGCCAAACAATACTTTAGCATTAACATGTTCACAGGAATAGTACATACTGGGCCAACATTTTAGTAGCAGCAGCAAACAAGCTGAACATTTCACATACCAACATTTAAAATAAAGTTACTTTGATGCATGCTTTGCATTCCACGTGTTACAGGAAGAAGTAGAAGGGGAGAGGACTGTAATGGAGTATTCACCTCCATGCTGACATCTTTTTCACTAGCTTTAGAGGTTTAATAAAATGACCCTGCTTTTCCTGAGCAAACCATCAGGGAGAGCTTCTTGCCTATCCTCCCCCACAGAACAAAAATATTTTATGTGCTTACAGAGGCTTTATCAACTAAGGAAAGCAGACAAGAATCAGTTCAGCAGAGCAGGGAAAAAACTCTGCTTCTTCCTGGTTACAGGCTGAAGAAGTTCCTAATTTCAGACAAACTGGTGTGGAGGTCATGGGCAGAGACAAATGCAAGAAGCCTACACCTCTCAGGACAGGCTGGGCTGGCTGCACCAAAACCTGAGCAATCTGAAGCCACACAGGCTTTGCTGCTTTCAGGAAGTGGTATTCCACTATAGGACGTCTGGGTCTTGGCACTTTTGGCCAAACTGCTTCAGAGGCAAGACCATTCCATCCCACATCCCTGTGCTTACATAGCCAGTTACACAAATGTATCCCTAACAGGAACTGAGGTCAGAACATGCCATCCTGACTGACACACCAGCCTGCTTCTGCCAAAGCACAGGGAGGAAACTAACTGGAATCCAGACGTCAAGGGATAGTGAAGGATAAAAATAGAACGGAAAAACCAAATGACCAATTTCCTGGAAACCACTGGACAATACTAAGAAGTTATATAACACCACCCCAATAGAAGCAGAAAAATAGACCAACAGGCAGTTAGGAGACTTTTCACTTGTATAGCCAACACAGAATCATTTAGACTGGAAGATACCTCTAAGATCATGCAGTCTTGCCTTTGACCAATGGCCACCTTGTCAAGACCATACTACCAAGTACCACATCCAGTCGTTTCTTGAACACCTCCAGGGATGATGACGTCACTATCTCCCTTGGACAGTCTGTTCCAATATTTAATATTCCTTTCCATTCAGAAAATCCTCCTATGTTCAACTGTAAACCTCCCCTGATGTAGCTTGAAGTTACATCCTCTTGTTCTGTCACTGGTTGCTTAGGAGAAGAGACTGACCCCCACCTGGCTTGTGGAGAGCAATGAGGTCTCTCTAAACCTCCTTTAGTTCAGGGTAAACATTCCCAGCTCCCTCAGCAGCTCTTCATATGACTTACATTCTAGACCCTTCCTCAAGCTTCGTTGCCCTTCTCCAGACACACTCCAGCACCTCAGTCTTTATTGTATTAAAGGGCCCAGAACAGGACACAGGACTCAAGGTGTGGCCTCACCAGTGCCCAGTACAGCACTGCTCCTGCTGGCCACATTATTGCTGATACTAGCCAAGACCTCCTTGGCCACCTGGGCACAGTTCTTTGTGTTGCCCAGAGTAGTTTGGACAACCCTCTGTGGCATAAAGCCAGGTTCAGAAGATGCACTGCAAAAAGCCATATGCAACAACTGAAAGAAGAGCAATGAAAAGCAGTCTAAGTTTCCTGCTTTAATAACTCCTGTTATACCTCTTCTACCATCTCACCATACAAATCCTGACCAACTGAAAAGAATTGCCAAAAGATATAGAAATACCTTGTAACTGCATTTCAATCACAAAATAATTTTGCAGGTCAAGTCCTTTGAGAACTCAATGGAGAGGTAAGGTACTTCTATTTCATCAGTGCAGGAGTATGAATAAGATGTTTGATTCCTGGGATTAGTATCCCTTAGAAACAATGTTTTGGCTTGGAAGGAACCTTAGAGATCATTTAGTTCCTCTCCTTGCTCTCCTAAAATCATACAAATTAAAAGTTTCACCTAGCAACTGTCATCTATGTCTTAGTTCAATTTCTAGAAAGAATATTGAAGGCAAGTAATTACAAGTAAGTAAAAAAGTCTGTCATACAGCTACCAGTCTCCGCACTGTAATGCTAACTGAATACTATTACTGCAGCACTCTGAACAACATCAAGAATTCTCTGAAGACTTTATGAACTGCAAAGTTTAACAAATCCCCCACAGCAGAATCTGATGTCATGTTTACTCAGCACAAAACGGAAAACAGAGTACTTACCTGTAACTTAATCCTCTAACAAACTTACTTCCCAGAAGATTTTGAATAGTCACTCTGGTTTCCTCTAAAAGATTTTTAGCAGCTGAATCTCCTACAGCAATGGCAATAATGCGACCAGGATGCCCATTTTTCAGTAAGTTCTGGAGCTTTAAGCTTTCTTCTGAAAATTCATGAGTATCAAACTTCAGCACATCCAAAACCTCTGCTGTATCCTGATCGATCACTCTAACATTTAGTCCTCGGGAAAAATTCTTCTTAAATGTATAATGACCATAGGCCAGCCCTGAGAAATGTACAGTCTTTGACAGAAGAGTCCATGATACCTTCTGGTGCCCGTGCAACTCCAGTGTTCCTTCAGGGCCCACACCAATAAATTTTTTGCCAAATTCTGGCACATCAGCACCTTCATTTGACTTCCCATACAAAATAATAGTTGCTTTGGATTTATAGCGGCATTTCTCTGCTCCAACATGAAGCATTCCACCATCCTTTATCAGGATAAATCGAGTTCTCAAAGTAATATTTTTAGAACCTTCTTTATCGTCACCAAAAACAAGTAAACCTAAAGGAAAAAAAGTATTTCTGTGCATCAAAGCAAAATTCAGAGAGACTCAACCAAGATCTGCAGTAACAACAACAGAAAAATTACAGATTTATTTTTCGCATGCATGAATTAAGCTATTATGTTCTTACATATATTTAAGAATATTTGGGAAAGTAACTGCTACCAATTGTGATTTATCTTTTTAAGAATTTGTTTAGAAAAAAGAATATTCTTTTTTCTGCCTGTTTGTTAGGATTACTACGATACAACAGTTACCACTGGAGGACAAACAGATTTAGTACCACACAGGCTACTAAACAACCTTGTTTTCCAATATTGCACAGGAAACTACACCAGTGCTGCACTGAAAATATACTAGAGAATTCGCCTTTTGAATTAGATACCTGACCTGGCAGCAGGCTGAAAAGAAAAAAAGCCTGGGAACTGATCAATAGGAAAGATAAAGTTTCAACGTATTTTTATGCAATCACAGAAGGAAAAAATATGCAGAACACTGAAGCAAGGTGTTCATCTTGCTATTTCATACCTCCATCCTGTATAACTATAGAGTGTACTGTAGCGTCCGAGTTCAGACGAAACAAATCCCCTTTTTTGATAATAACTCGTTTTTCAGGATCTTTCCCAGGGCTCCAGTTTTTAAGGCGAGGATTCTGATCAGGACAATTCTCTGCAATACAATGTGAAATCCAACTTTTAAAAAACAAACATCAATCAAGAAGGCAAGAGGATGAACACAAGTAAGAAAGGGTCAGTCACCCACAAAGGACTTCCACATCCTTCTGTGCTTTCAATGCTGCAGTCATTGTATTACAATAGCCAAAAAGACACCTGAAAAATAGCTAAAGTCTCAGGGTAGGAAGGCATTATTTTACCGAATTAAACTACTCTTGACCACACATTGTTGACCATAGATACTTTTGAATCCCATCCGATTTTTCTCTTATTTGCTAGATCACCTGTAGTAGATGAGAAGAGATAAGCAGAATGCAGTTAGACAGAGAGCAATCACACTGAGCACTGGAAGCCTTAGGCCAGCTAACTAGGCTAACATGGTTGTAAAGCATCTAAGAATCTCACCTCCTCAAACTCTCAAGTCTGTCAGAAAGGCTGATCCCTTCTTACTTTTAAGCATACAAATCATTCTTTCCGTGGAAATTTACAGAAAGGACAAGACACCCTTAACATATTTAGTATAACCAAACTAGATAGAGCTAGTTTCCGGGGAGATGAGACATTTAGCTCTAACTTAAATATTTGTATCCCTTAGGAAGTCAGCTTAAATACCAGGCTACAAACTGCACAAGAGCAGAAACATATGCAGTCCTTGCTGAAAGCCATGGAACTCCACAGGCTATAAACTGAGCTACATGGCCAGAGAGGGAGAGGCAACAGCAAGAAGTGAAAGGCTTGTATGATTTCAGACAAAGTTACGGCAACGTGGTGTTTATACCATGCATCTCTTTAGTATATTAAGCTTCTGAGTAATGTGGAAGTATAGACACTATAAAAATTGGAAAGTATATTCCTTGGATTATCTTATCAAAATTAAAAATAAATATTAAAAAATTAAACATTAAAAATATTTTTCCTATGGAAAAGACAATAAAAAAGTTGCCAAAATAAACATGTTAGTGGGCCAACTGAGGTTAACAGCCAAAACAGCCTTTTCACGTCCTGTTTTCTGAAGAAATACACCCACACTTCTGAAGTGCTGCTTTGGAGGCAAAAAGCTATCAGAAACAGTCCACTCTTGCAATATCTAAAGAAACCAAAACCTTTTCACGAGTTTAATACAAGCCAGCCTTAGTTTTGCTAACAGAAATGTTTTCCCTTTGGTTTTAACTCTCCACATTTCAAACCCCTCCCAACACAGGAAAGCCACATAAACCAAGATTTGACTACCAGTGAGGAAAAATTAGCAAACTGCAGAAAGGGCAGAAGGGATACAAGTACTATTATGAAAATAAAATAAAATCTTTTGTGCGGACCCTATGAAGACAGCTTTTAGAAAATGTAATTCAACACGAGGGAAAGCTGAAATGCAAGGAGAACTGCAATCAGCAAGACTGCTGAGCACTCACCAGATAAAAGCAAGTCCAGTGCCTGACTCATGCAGAGTCCCTAAACCCTTTTCCCCAAACACCACACATACAAGCACTGTGAAGGAACACTTATTTCCTGGCTGGTAGCAAAGGGCAGTGTGAGGAAACCATGAGTCAGCAACCTGATGACTTCTGCTTAGTGTGATTCACAGAAGAGCAGACCTAGTGACCATATATTTTTCTGTTGAATCAGAAAGACATATAAAACAGCAACTAAAAAACATTATAATTTTAAAATCTATTGTATGCTACAATCCAGCAAGCCATCAGAATCAGAAACAGGTGCTCCTATAACACAAACACAATTTTGGGCACAGTGGGTCAACTTTTTGGTAAGCACATCAGATGTGTTTAGTAAAAGTATTTTGAAATTCACCCTTAGCAATTGTGGCGGGCTGCACGAAAACATCAAATATTTAGAACTTCACCATACGTTATCTCCAAAATTACCAAGTAGATTTTACAGATAATAGCCACTGCCTTTAGAGTTAAAGTTAAATAAAAACAGAAGTACAGACCAGAAGCCGTTAGGTAGTGATGACCTTGCCAAATTTAGCCACTCATGCTGAAAATTTTTCAAGTCAAGCTCCTGCTTCAAAACATTTCAGTAAAAATGGGTCAGCATTCCTTCAGGTTTAGTGGCTTCTATTAGAGCTGGGGGGAGAAGTAAAATTTCTGCAAGTGGTAGAGGAAAAGTACACTATTCCACCCACAAGAAAGCATCCTGACCAAAAAAGACCCCAATGCTAGAACCTTTAATGGAGCAAGCATATGAAATTTAGCCGGAGAAAAAGATAGGCAGGGAGCAGTTCTCAAAATATATAGTTACTTTCTACTTGTTTAGACACCATGTCTGGAAAAGTTATCAGTGTTATATTATGTTCAGCAGAAGTTTATCAGGCTTTGGTAGCTAAATTTTCTGAGGATTTCGTTTACCCTGGCAGCTGAGAGCTGCAAGAGTGAAGAATTTTTTTCCCTATCTCCCCAGCTTGTCATTCTGACCCCGCATCAGAAGCCTGGGGAAATGGGGAAGCAAATTGCATTTCCAGTGCTCTTCCTGATCTTCAGTGTTCAGGACTTCTTAGATGAGTCAGGAGCAGATGTCAGGAATACAGAAGCAAGGAAGAAAAAGAAACCAGCTGACAAGCAGGAGCAGAAATGCTGACAAGCAGCATCTTCCCTTTGGGGAAAGTATGGTGGAGGTTTAGAATTTAAGTGCATTTACTATCAAGAATCACATTCCTTCCACTGCCTTTTAAACAGCCATTAAAAGTTCTGACAATATGGATTTCCAACTAGCCCTGAAGAAAAGCACACCTAACTGGAACTGGTGCTGTTTGCTGCAGTAGCACGTGTGCTTTGGGCAGAGGTATTATGCACATGTTAATGCACATTAATATTTCAACCTGTTGGGGAACTTTTGAGGAGTTTCTGTGACAACCATACTGCAAGATTAAACATCAGCCAGGCTTTCCTTAGTGCCTGTAGGAGTTTCTCTTGTGTCAGAGTTTCACAGTATCACAGAATAAATACGGCTGGAAGGGACCACAGTGGGACATTTGGTCCAGCCTCCCTGCTTAAGCAGGCTCATTCCAGAGCACATTGGAGGGAATTGTGTCCAGACAGTTGTGGAGTTATCTCCAGTGAGGGATACTCCATAGCCTTTCTGGGAGTTCCAGTGCATGGTCACTCACACAGTAAAGAAATTCTTCCTCATATTAAGGTAGAGCTTCTTATTCTCTTGTCTTACTGCACAACAGCACCAAGAAGAGCCCAGCTGCACCCCAAGGTATTTCAGAGTGTTAACTGGGTAAGTCAGCTTCCAGTCCCCTCTGGAATTTGTCCGCAACAGAAGTACTTACTGCATATGTACCCATTACCAGCAATCTGTATCATAACAGAAGAATAATCTTCCATTTACTGGTCTCTAAGGTTTTTGTAATATTCCTTCACAATTATTAGGAAAGCTCAGTAACTTCACCAAGGAGGTATCTCAGCAAGCCACCACCAAGAGCACTTCAGTTGGATATGTGCGTTTATTTTGTACTGTCATCTGAAATCTTCATTTGGTTATCTGATTTGTTCAGCCTGTGTTGCACTGACTTTGGAAACAGAATCTTTTTAATTACTATGTCAAAAGTCACTGAGAAGTTTGTTACTGCAGTAGCCAACAGTTTCAATTCAAAATCCTGTTCGGCTTTTAACAACTTGACTACTGCCTTAAGAACAGCCAAAAACTCCAAACAAACTCACCAAAACCACTCGCACTCCAAACTACCAATATTTTTAACAACTGCACCTCACAGCATATTCTAGGAGTAAATGGCTAGAAGGATGTACACTTTGTGATCACATCACCTGTTGATGCTTTACAACCACTGACACATTTCAGAGATTCTTCAAATTCCAAAAAAGTTGTCCAGTTTTTTAAAATGAGCTGGAAACAAAAAATCAGGGCTAATAGATCAAAAAAGGTCCCTGTCCAATTTGCATATAAACAAAACAAATGCATACTGTTAGCATAGGTTCTCAAAGATTTTTTAATTACTTTACTGTAACATATTTTACTTAGTTACTGGGGAAACAGATAGGATTTAGGTTTGTCTACAATTTGTGAACCTATAAGACAGCTTCTGCAGATAAAAAAAAAAATCATGCTTATAAAGCATTCATGCCCCTTTCTCCCCTCACCAGTAATCTTTATTTACTGCTATGCCTTTCTATTTCATGTAAGTAAATCAAATCATACGTTATAAAATCAACACTGATAACAAAAAATGGAGCTCATCTCTTCCCCCAATCTCTGCCTCCGCTGATCTTAAAATCACAGTGAGTGTCCTATTAACTTTCAGTGTTAATCCTGATGCTGAATTACTGAGTCATGTTCACAGGTAGCATAACTTCTAGGAGCATTTTCTTAATGAACTTACCATCTGGAGCATATTTTGAAGCTATTCCCAAAAAAATCCCCAGTGCAACAAAAAGTGAAAGGCTAGAAATGGCAGAGCAAATAAGAGTATTTTTATGCCTGCTGGCTTCTGCCTGTCGGCGGTGCTGCTCCACTGGCAAGGACGGGAGTCTTGTCTGGGCTTCTTGTCTGGCTGAGGTAAATTCTGCTGCAGCATGGCCCTGCGAAGGCGGCGGGGGACGGAGAGGGGCAATCCTCCCAGGGACATATCCTGAAGACCTGTGACTGCTCCCATTCTGAGGACGGAGGAACGCAGGGGAGCTCCCCCTGGTATCAGTGCCTTGCATGTTATAAAGTCACTGGAACACACACACATAGGGAAAAAAAAAAAAAAAAGACATGCTTTCAGAATACAGATCAAAACACATAAAACAAAAAAAGAAACAACAACAAAAGGCAATTTGAAGCCACATATGTCAAGATCAGCCACTGAAGCAGTGGCTATTTACAAAGTATCTGTTACTCAGTTGCTACGGGCCATTTGCCATGATATAACTGCATGGAACAATAGTCTATGTTTCTTCAACAAAATTAAACTCAAAAGCATGTGATATGGGAACAGCACAGATTCCTTGTAGTTCCAGTGGGTATTTTCCACAGAGTATTTTCACAGTTAACTTGTGTTATGAGATTAACAAATGAGATGAACAATGAGAAGGCTAGCAACTCCTGCTTCTCCACAGTTATGCAAAGAATGTCTAAAAGTATTTTTTCTGTACACAGAAGCTGAACAAACTCCTCACTTTCCCTTAGGAAAAGAAGCTGAAAAAAACAAGCCTGCCTTCTACACTGGAAACCCTAAAAGCTGCTTAAATTAAAATACCAAATACTATTTTATTTCTAGTCATGCTGATGCAATTTAGTCAACACTTCTAATACGTAGGGTGCATTGAGCCAGCAAACTCCTAATTTACACACAGGAAGATTCAATTGTTAGTAAAGGTGCATCAGCAATGGTTCTGTAAGAAAGTAATCTACATGTTATTCAGCAAACCTTGTGATTTTTCTCTGCTGAGATGACTGGATTTGGACACAAAGCCTGGAAGCAACATGACTGCTCCAGATCTCTGTACCTATCGCACAGAAGTGAGTGCTGCTTTTATTTCAGTTACTAGTATTGTTTCCATCTTTCTTCTGAAGCACAACAAGAGGAAAATGTACCAGTGCCATCACTGCCTGGCCCATCCTCAGCAGCAGTTCTAACTCACCACACTTGTCTAGCTTAAGAGACAAACCTGCATTTGTCTGTTTTCTGTTTTTTCAGTCAACATCGTTGTACAGAGTATTCA
>VWZU01010077.1:144757-183984 GCA_013397095.1 Sterrhoptilus dennistouni
AAAAAAAAAAAAAAGTGCCTTGATCCAATCCAAGATGCTTCAATGAAATGCTTCGGGAAATACAAGCATTTCTCAACATAGTTATTTCCCCGGGAATATTCCAAACAGATGAAGTCAAAGTGATAACTCACTTGTGTGTCTATGAACACTGCCCTACTAACTTTGCCTCTAGCGATTTCCTCTTTGTTTAAAGCATAGTAAGCATGTGTGGTGTGCTTATAGCACATGGAGACATCTAGCGCTTAAATAATAGACTGCAAATCAGCTTCGTTAATCTGAAATCTTGGGAATCACAGTTGGGTCCATTGATTGCTTGCAATATTTCACTCCAGGACTGCAGGGTGCAGAGCGGTTTTACTGTAAACCCTTGCACCACTGACTGCAGCTGTCCGTGGGCAGGGACTGCGGTGGAATGAGCAGCTGCAGTAGCTCAGGAGGGGACTGTAACTGCAGCTCTGCTCCACAGCTTGAGCTTCAGCCTGAGATTTACAGCAATAATTGGCTCAAGATAGAGATTTGCCTGTACAGACACAAAAGGGGTTGAGACAGTTCCTAACCTGCTTGTATCACTAAATCACGGAGAGGAAAGCCCTTAGGTGTATGAATAAGAAAATTTCATCTTGGCTTTGACAGTGTGTCTCTACTTCTATTCTTTCTTTGTTAGCCCAGGAGAACAATCATTCTAAGATTTGTAATTCTAAAACTTTGCCTCTTTTTAACAAACCTATGTAAAATGAATACTTGCATTTGCCAATTACTTTGGCTGAAATTAAATTAAAGGTAGGCACTGCTTATCTACTGGAAAGATATTAGTCCAGGAAAAGAAAATATTTACTTTTTTATATACTCGTCTAAGGAAAGAAGAAATACAGACTGTTGATCAACATTCTCAGCCAGAAGCCTGAAAAAAAAAGCACTTTTCAGTGATATTCAAGTGCAGATGTTTTTACCAGTACTACTGTATAGGGGCATAAAGTAAAACATTTCTACATACTTAAATAGTCTGAAACTAAATATATTGCATTAGGTATGTGTGGGGAGGGGGGGAGTGCACATGTGTATATAAATATACACAGGTGTGTGTATATTTTAGACAACCCATATAATACATTCTTTTCAGTCTCAGGCAGGTCACAAACATCTTTGAGCTGTAAAAGCACTAGATCATAGGACCATAGAAAAATTAAGGATGGAAAAGGCCTTTGAGATCTTTAAGTCCAACTGTCAATCCAGCAATATAACCATGTTCACCATTAAACCATGTCCTCAAGTGCCATATCCACTGATTTTTTTAACACTTTCAGGGATAGTGACTCTACCATGCTTTACAACCCTTTCTGTGAAAAAGAAAATCCAAAAATTTAATCTAAGCCTCCTCTGGTGCAACTTGAGCCATTTCCTCTCATTATGCCATTGTTACTCAGGAGAAAAAACTGACACCTCACTATGATGTCCTTTCAGGTAGTTGTAGATCTCTTACAGAACAGAATTATCACCAAACAACTATAATGCTTTTAAATGATGGATACATTTGAATAAAACAATTCCTAAATCCTGTAAGGATGCAAAAATATTGGACTTCGAAATGTCCTGAGTATTTGAAATCCCTATCAAATCCAAATGGTGCACTAAAGCATTAGTGCATCTCCATTCAGTATCACTTGTTTCTTTGTGCAGCTTTGGGTTTCTGCAGACAAAAGGGGGTAAAGTGTATAAACCAAAGTTTAAAAGTGACAAAAGATGGGCTTGAAAGAGATGATTGATGCTATCATTGTGGTCTAATGACTTCAAAATAAGCAAGAAGGAAGCAGCTTTTATTCTTCTGAATAAAAAGAGGTACTAGGAGAGAGGAAGGAGCAAGTTAGGAAGAAACAGGGGGGACAGTACAGTACAGACAGTTACCAGTTAAAATTATGTCCTATTCTTTCAATTCCCATGCAGATCCTTAGAAAATGTTGCTGTTGGTCTACTGAGATAAGAGAGCAAATGTACCTGTTTCTTTCCTTACTTAAGCCTTTCTGGCATATGTCCCAAGTTCTATCCAGTAACACCTTTTTGATACAGTAGCCGTGTTTTAAATTATCATAAAAAACAAACAGATTTTTAATTAAGTTTCTGGGAGTGTAGCACGTGTGGCACAACAAAAGTTAAATTATTAAAATAATGCAAACTCTGCCTAGGCTGGGGGAAGGTTTGCTCTTGGTGAAAGCCTGATCTTACTTTGACACACTGTGCTTCAACCAAAGGTAGCAGTAGTTAACAAAATGTAACAACAGTTTAAGGGAGAAGACAAGAGCAAGAAGAAAAATGCATATTGGGGGAATGTAGAGTAATTTTGAACTAAATTTAGTTGGGAGCAGATTCAGTGCATCATCATCCCCTGCTCACTGAAGAGCCAATGCCTTTTTTTCCCTGTATGTCAAGAAAACCCACATGCAACTAATTTACTTTTTGCAGGTTTACAAAAAAATGTGACTTATTTCTGAGTTCTGCTAAATCCTGCCTGTCATTCTCCTCTGTCACTTTGTATGTTCTCAAAATTTTTACAGTAGAGAAACTTGTCAGAATTTCAAGATTCTGGGTCATCTAAAGATGAAAAACTGTTGAAAACTGACAACAAAAGTTGATATATTTTTAGTGGCTTTTAGATTTCCTCCTCAGTAATCAAATGTTGGTAGCAAATCAGAAAATTACTTTAAAAAACTTGTGTTAATGAAAGGAGTATTATGGGCTGCACTGAAGGGTGAAAGGAGAATTAATAAATTGGGTTTTTAAATGAATAGTTGAAAATAAATATAAAGAACAAATAAGGATGGGAGGGGGAAGCAGATATACATAGATCGAACACATGGAGAGAGAGAATTGAGAGAAAATGAAAAAAGAAAAAAAACAACAAAATCACAAAACAGATATGAGTACCAGAAAGCTGCATTTTGCCTTTTACACTTCTAAACTGCAGTTTGATGAAAGACAAAATGCAACAAAGCCATATTGCATTAATTTTAAATATCATCAGAATAGAAGTCACAATTCCCTACCAAATCAATTCATCCATTCACATTAAGAAACACAGATTCTTCTTTCTCATTGTGCTTAGATTTTACTTCAACATTATTAAAGACATTTGATTGTGACAGTCTCCCATATTTAAAAATTTTTTTCTTGGGAAAGCTTCTCACACCAGGTGTCCACCTTCCAAATCACTTCAACATTTATTTTAATGTGAGTTGGGTTGGCATTTATGTCAATTTTACAAGCTAAGTGTAACAGTAAATTTGCCTTGCATTTAAGGTAAATATTGATGGAAACTGGTAAATGAGTGACCAGAAACACAGCCATAAGGACTCTTGGCCCTAGTTGTTTATTTGGTCAATAAATATAAGCAATATATAAGCAGATGCACTGTTAGGCTAGTCAGATCCACCAGAGCTGAATTTGGAGTGTTGTGCTCATGAGATGAGCCACAGTCTACAAACCTCTTAACATATGTCAGAAATTTTTGATTATGAGGCATTCCATAATCCATAAGGCAGACTCAAAATTTGTTAAATGCTTAATTTCCTACAAATTGCCTGCTAGACTTTGGTTGAGACTATTTGAAATATCTATGATAATTTGCTTTTCATCTCATGTGCCTGGTGTAATTGCTTTATATTCTGCACATAATGTTTCTGCACGATAAATTTAAGTCCTCAATTTTTTGTTTTGTTTTATCTTAACTGAGAATGATTTTGGTTAAAACTCCGCGGAGTTTACAAGAAGAAGAGTAGATCTTAAAGCACAGATTTCTGATTTGCATTTACATACTAGTAAGACAGAAACATGACAAAATTGTGTTCTTTTAATTTTTGAGAAAGATAGGGACTTCCACTGCAGAGAAATTAATTTTAAGTGATCTGCTCTTATGGCTAGTTATTATGTATCTGATTTAAGAGAAATATAAATATTTTCACAAGGTGAAATGCTCAGGAATATTACTTATTTAAAAAGAATTAAAACATTTGGAAAATAATAAAGTTGTAATACTTCTAAATTACCAAATGCAAGTATGGAAAGTTCTAAAACCCTGTATCTGCTGGTATCTCATTTTGTCCTAGAAGAAACATATGTAGGTAGGAACACTTTGTGTATTTGAAAATAACAATGGCAAACTGCAACATTAGGACACTAAGATAACACTGTTTTCCACGACATTAAAACCAAGTTCAAAACAGAATTCTCTATCAAACACAAGATACATTTCTTGCATATGATGATTTGCTAATGCAAATCTTCTTACAAAGCTTTGGGCTTGTCAATTTATATTTAGATCATAATCCCAAAATTTCATTCTTTTATAAAATCTTCTGTGAAATTCAGCAGAAATATATTTGATACATGTTTAAGTAATATTATAGAATAAGCACTTACGCTTACCTTGTTTTATAACAAAGCAAAAACATGCGTATGTAAAATCACGGGGGAGTGGGGGGGGGTGTTTCCAGTAGATTTTCAGTTTTCTGCACACTTTTTTCACAGTGTGTCACCAAATAATGACTGAAATGATGGACTGAACCTTTTTCCTTTTTAAAAGAACAAATAGAAATGTGAATCACAGTTACAGGAAAAGTTATCTGTTGGATGTCATGCATAGGATGTCATCCTGACCTTTAGGGATCTTTTTACGAAAAAGCTCCAGGAACTGAAGTGTCTAATATGAATGACAGCCAAATGTAAACACAAGAAGTATTTGTTTGCCCAAGAGAAATGAATACTTTGATTCTCCAAGATGCATTTGCAATTCTGTAGAAAATGGTCCTTAAACATTTGGTTCAGGTTGAAACATTCAATAATCCTAAAAATCATGCTACTTTTTAAGAAACAGTTTTTTAAACAAGAGCTTGAAGTGAAAGCACCATGACCACTACTGGTTTTACATATCTGTTTCTTTACAAAAAACATAAATTAATATTAAAATAGAACTCTCCATACTAACGCAGAGACTCATCTAGCAAAGTAGCCTCTTTCCAACAACTGTTGACATTACAAGTGTAGTGGTGTGTTTTTGGTTTTATCAGTTTTATGTATGTATTTGTTACTTGTTTTATATTATTTTTTATAAGTTGTAATGGTTTGCCCCATGTCACCCATGTTCCACCCTTTTTGGTTTTACCCCAACCCCAGTTACATGTCAATCATAAGTTATACAGCCTCCGGGTCTTGTCTGTCACTTTGGGGTCTCTCCCAAAAGTCTGGAAAGTTCCAGTAAGGACCCCAAGTGATTGGACCAGACTTCAGCTGTCTCCCCACCCGAGTTATTGATTTGTTGCAATGTATGTCATTTACCTGGAGAGCCATACCCCCGTGGTCCCTGATTTGTCCCCAGTGAAACCCATCCCTGAGTTCCTCCCCCCAGTAAAAGGTGCTACACTGGGGGGTTTCCCGGGGTTTTCCCCGCTCTCTTTGTTCCCGCTGCTTCTGCTGAGGGGTGTCTGCTGGGGCAGACACCCTGATGAATAAAGCCAGCGGTTAACCCAGAACAGCCTCCTCTTTTTTCCTGCTGTCGTTGCTTCACTCCTTCGGGCAAGCAAGAACCCAAGGGATGGGTGAGGTTCATCCTGCTACCGAGCCGTGCCCTTCACTGTCGAGGTGTCAGGGCTGGCTGAGGCAGAGACAAGACACCTCTAGATACAAGAATATATTTTAAAAAGTTAAGTAAACGCATATCAAAATTTGAGACTACTTCCCCTCCTCCAAGCGACTTGCAGCTCTGTGTAACCATTGATTGCTTCTTTTTACCTGCTTCTATTAAAGAATCTGTTGCTTTGTAACAACAAAGTATCTGATGTAAGTTCCTAACATCCATGATTTCCTGTGACAAGGAGCTCTGTAACAAATACACTAGGTATATGAGTTACAAGAAGCTTATCTTGTAACAAGAAATATCACTTTCAGAAGTTCACTTATCTCATATGATACCCCATAGTTCCTACATAGAAAGTTAGTCCTTATTCACCTTTTCCATGACACTCCATCAAGTTGTCTCATGCTCATCTCTTTTGAGATAATAATAAATGTACTAACAGAACATATTTCTTTGTCTCTTTCATGGAAACTATTTAATATGTCAGCATCTTTATTTTCCTTTTCCCAATTTTGCTGCCCATTTATTTAAAGACAGAAAGAGAATTGCAGTATCCTCCAGAGTATGGGCACCTCAGATTTTAAAAAGTGCTTTCTTTTCATTGTATTTTCTTGCTAAATCATACCTAAAATATTTTTATTTGTTGGTCACCATTGAATTTAAAGTAGATATTTCCTCAGCATTATTTCTGAACAGTAACTGTTTAGAGCCTGTAATTGTGCACATAAAGTTTCCTTTCGATTTCCCAAAAACCTGTAAGTGTCATATACTATCACAACCACATTAGCTTTCAGCTTTTAAGAAGGAGCAGTGTTTCAGATTGTTCATGTCCTGTTCTGAACAGCAAGTTCCTGTTCTGTGTCAATTGCAAAATAGGAGCCACCCCAAAGTTATAACCTTTGCAATAAACTAACCTTTGAAAAAATAGGCCATCAGTTCCCTATTGTCTCCTCAAACACTGTCATTTGATTTTAGGTAAGCAACGAGGAGAAAAAAACAAAAAAAACAAACAAAACAAACAAAAAAAAAAAAACCAGGAAAAAATATCTAACAAAATGTATAACATGCTGAAGGCAAGAAAATGTTCCTAGTGCAAGCTTGCCATTCTTTGTACACATAAGGCTACCCAGTCAGGGAAGTTCTTTTCTGCTGACCCTTTAATTTTCCTTCAAGTTCTCTTGCTACCAATCTTATCTTTCTCTCTTGCTCTTTAGTTCCACTCCCTTAGCCTATTTCCTATTTTTTTGCAGTAGAAGCATATTTACTAAGCCAGGCAGATGTACATGTTGGACGGACACCAACATTTTACAGTTAAGTCCTGCCTCTGCAAAATTCCATGGAGCAAGCTGCATGGAAAAGAGAGCACAGAAAAAAGAAAGAAAAAGACTACAGATAGAAACATACTTCATGTTTGTACAACAAACTCAGACAGGAAAGGTAACTTAGCCAATGATTTCTCAGCTGAAATTTCAAGCTGAGCATAGTGAAGGTATAATATCTGTCCAAGCAATTTTCTCCATTCTGAATTAGACAGAGCACAGACTTAATATAGATTAAAAATTTAACTGAAGTCAACTCCTGGGAAAAAACAATGCCAGAGTTGTTGGGGGGCGTCTACAAGACAAAAATCAGAACCAAGCCTCCAGAGACTCAGAGGTAATGACTGCACAGAAAAGGTCTTGTTGGCTTTATGTATGATGGAGGCTGTCTAAAAGACTTATTTGGACAGTATTTTCCATAAAACCTGGTGCTTTCCCTCCATATATTTATACTTTTTACAAGCATAAGGAATCACCAATGGTGCTGAGCTATACAGTGATTAGACCGTTTCATGGGTTCAGAGTACAATTCACATGAGGCCGAAACAATGCAGGAGTTTTCATCAGCCCCTGCTGCAGGAGTGAGATCCATGTAGGCTTTGGACTAAACATCCACCTCTACATGGACCAGATTCATGCTGGACAGACTGGTGTGAACAAAAAGCTGTGTGAGAACTGGGAAAATTTGTGTCCTCTCCTTGAAGCACTCAGCAACTGGACATAAGCCCTTAGACATTTATATTCTGGCTAACCAAAAAGACAAAGAGCAGGATACTGTCATTTCCCAAACCTATGGATGCCTTAAGTCTTGCTATGCAGAAAGGACTGTTATATGGTTATAGATTGTTATTTTACTTTATTAACTTTTTTTACATTACTGTTTTAAATCATACACCCTTCAGGAGAGAAAACTCAAATAATATATGTAAATTATAGCACTGGGAAGAGTGAGGATCCCTGAGAGAAACAGGCCTGCAGAGGGAGAGGCAGGAGGTGCTCCAGGTGCTGGTGCAGAGATTCTTCTGCAGCCCCTGGTGCAGCCCATGGTGAGGCAGCTGTGCCCCTGCAGCCCTTGGCTATCCACAGGAGAGCAGAGATCCACCTGTAGCTCATGAAGGAGCCCCAGCCTGGAGCAGGAGGATGCCTGAAGGATGCTGTGGGAAGCCTATGCTGGAACAGGTTTCTGTCAGTCGAAAAGGGAAGCGATACAGTGGCTGGGTGGACATCCAGCCAAGGTCAACCCACCAGAATTAGATATTAACTTAATCTTTGCTGTGTGTCATTTTAACAGAAACACTTTAAAAGAGGCTTCTGCCTGTTTCTTTTGCTTTTTTTATAATGACCTTTGGTCAGCTTCATAATTCTCTGATGTGAAACCAGGGAAAGAAGACACTTTCTTTGAATCAAAGAAATGTGACAATAAATAATCAATTTTATGAAAGCCAGAGTGTACAGAAATCCCACCAATTTTTAAAACTTATTCCCTGGTGCAAAATATTGATTTTATGTACAGATAATGAATTAAAATCAGACACAAACGGATACAAGTATCTTTGCATGCTGTTATTTTGGACCTCTTCTCAGAATGTTTTTGAATTTGAAGCAGTATTACCTGATCCATCTATCTTGTGTATCAAATACTTGGGAATATGTTGCTATATATACATATCTAAAGAATTATTTAGTAGTAATGACTCTACTTTTTTTAAATGCATAGCTTTATTTGGTCTGCACAGTTTAAACTTCGGTTTACTATTCATCTCTAACCCCTATTTTACCTATTGTATTTTACTAATCCTATTTTACCTGATGTATTTATGATCCAGTGTCTACATTTCTTGCAACATACTATACAAATATATTCAAATGATCTTACTATCTGCAGCTCTACAATTAAGATTTAAAATATGCATATCAACTTAATAACAGAGGTTGCTGACTGGTATAATGAAAGATATGAGATGTGAATGGCTCCTGTGTGTCTCATGGGTGCTAATCCTGAAACAGAGTAACCACATTTTAAAGGGAAATATTAGTAAACACGTTACTACTAACCAGAAAAAAAGAAAAGTTAGTATGGCTGATAACTCCTCACCACTATTGGTTAGTGTCATATTCCATTTCAAACCTGGAGTGGAATACATACTTACTTGCTAACTAGAATTGCTTGCCAGTGGAATGGAATTTTTTCCCTCTCTTTAAAGGAATTTAATTTTTATCCTGGTGTACATGCTATCATTTCCACTAGCCGTATTTTCAAATGTTTCCTCAATGAGGAAGGTAGGCAGTACAACCTTTCTCTTTCTTTTTTTGTGAATAAAATGTGGACTTTTTCATATGCAGTTGACAACACTCAAAACTTCACAGGAGGCTTGTTCTTTTCTTTAGACTAGTCTTGAGCTAGAACTCAAGTTAGAGAAGTATTTAAGATCTGAATAGAACTGTCTAGTAAATGCAGCTTTCTTGGATATGAACATGGCTATGGAATAAGATAGCATTGAAAAAGATGATTCTTAGACTGTCCACAGGAACTGGAAGAGACAACTTTTAGCACAAAGTTCTCTGAGGCTTAAAGCTCTTCTGAACATTTAGATAATACTAGGAATGAAAAAGCTGCATCTTACTATGGACTGGATAAATCTAAAGAGCAGACTGCTATATTTGATGTCTGGCTGACACAAATCTATTTAATCTTCCTTTAATCTCCTCTAAAATATAAATGGGTTAAACTCAAGAGAAGCTGCGGAGAGGCCAAAGGTGTGATCTCCCATGTTATATGCACCAAGGTACCTACCTGGTTACACCCTTAGGCACCTGTCCTTGACAGCCTCAAGACCCAGCTTGCAGAATCTCAAATTGATCCTGCAATGAGCAGCACCATAAATCAATGTGGAAACTCAAACTTATTTGGTGTTGTCAGCTCTCATGACTCATTAATTAGCTTGAAGTTTAATAATATGTGCCTTACTGTCTCTATATCCTCTTTTTCTCTTTAGAATGCTATGGTTAAATCAGAATCTAAGCTTTCTTTTAAAAATTAAATACTTTAGCTTCTGTTTTGAAGCTGGAGTTTGGAAATACACCTTTTGTGTCCATTGACAGTGCAAAACACAGGAGGTAAATGAAAAGGACCAGGGGCCTGTTAGTTTGTGTTGTGGGAGAGGGATAAACTTTTTGTGGTCCAACATATGTTTTCAATATATTGTATTGGTATATTAAAGAGTTTACTGGCCCTTCCTTGTTGAAAAGGCTCATAAACATCCTCTGTAAAACAGATCTTGTACAAAACTTTATAGAATGCATTCTATTTACAACTAAATCTAAAAACCAGCTCTGTATGCCTCTTTTCCAAGTTTATCTGATTGATAATGATCTAGGTCACAATGCAGTAGAGTCTTCCTATGACTCTGCCAGTATTGTCTTACAAACAGTACAGTAATTAAATACTACTTAAAGGATAGCAGAGAATCAACACAGGATACAGACCCTTTTATTGTTTGAGTCAACTTCAACCAGCACTCCAGCAGATTAAAAGAGTGATGGATTTGTGTTTATAAAGTGAGTTAAAAACAAAGTACAGAGGAATTGCCTGATGCCACTGTGGGGAAGCATACTGAAGACAAGCAATCTTCTCAGTCCAAGTCAATGCAAACCAGTGTCTGTTTTGTAACCATTACTGTCTTTTCTAATTTTCCCAGAAGAAAGGTTAGGCCAGGAAGATTAAACACACTTTTTTGGGATCTATTCATTCTGGTCCTTAAGCCATTAACATTACCGTTGATAGCATTGATGGACTCTTACAAGGAAACATATAAAGACAGCAACCAGCCCTCAAACACTAAAATGCAATTACATATTTGAAGTACAAGTATAAATTTGACTAAAGGGGTTAATATTATTTGCCGGCTTTTGTGCTGGCATAAATTCCTACATTTCTTGAGCACTCAAACCCAGTCTTTCCACTGAACTGCAGATTGCATTAGATTATCTGCTGGTAACAAAGATTTATTAGGCTAGAATGTTAAATATAATAATGTCTGGTAATTCAGGTATACATCAGCGGAGGGCATAAAGAAGGTCAGAAAGCATTCAAATGTAAATTAACCTGAAAATACCTAGAAGTAATCCATAGTTTTATCAGTTTTATTTCACTATCGCCATTTGCCTTTTCTTACTGCTTCAAATTGCTGCTTCTAGACATAAGAAAATGAATTATACAAACATTAGGTATAAATGTTGTTAATCAGGTGTAAAGAAATATTCTTTAATTACAACTCTATACTTATACTCTTACCTTCCCAAAACCTTTGTTATATAAATTTCCACAGGAGAGCACATGGGAAAACAGCAAAACAAAGGCTTTTTTGTGGGCTTACCCTTCTCAAGAAAGCCCACTACAATTAATTATTGGAGTTTTGAATGTCACACTACTTCCAAATGTGTTATGTTAAACACATTTGAAAACCAAGAGTTGACATATATAAATAAAGTTATGCCTGAGGAAGTGGATCTAATCTTAATCATGCAACTGAAAGCATGATTGCAGGCCCAATTCAAAGGATGTACACAACTCAATTTGCTTACCCTACTTTGAGAAGAAAGTTAGGAAAATATAAAAGACTAAATTGAATTCTCAACGTCTTTTTTTTAGCTGTAGGATTACTTTGACCATAACTGGACTAGATACTTCTAAAGTCATGCCTACTGCTTTCAGTAAATTGTGCTTTTATTTTTGGAAACCCCCTTTTTTTTTTTCCCCTGTAGCTGGTAAATATAAGACAACAGAATGTAGAAAATTCAAGTGTGGTCAGGCTGAATGATTTTTTTAATCAAAGATTTTGACTAGACCTAACCAGCTATTTCTGAATGAGTTTCTGGTGCAGTACTGTAAAACACTTACGAAGAGCTGAGGCAGCTCTACATCTTGTGATAAGAAGGCCACCTCCTCATCCTCCTCACCAAGACCATCAGAAATGTAAACAATAGCTTCGGTGAGAGCTCATCACAAAGCTTTAGACTTTGCATTAGGGTGTAGTCCAGTGCTCTCCAAAGTATATGTGTGGCAGGGAAATGTACAGTCTAAGATGTGTGCCAGACAATTCACTGGAGTGAAGAAACATAGATTCTAGCATTAACAATAAATATAAAACAAAATTTAATTTAATTTTGAAAAATAGTGTTTGTCTGTTTCATCTTTATTTTACATTGTCTTAATTCCTATTTTGGTAAACGTTTTATAATGTACATAATGCACTAATAGAATTTTACTTGCATACAATTTATAAACATATATATATGCCTCTATTATGGGTGCATTCTCAAAAAGGTCTTACTGATAGAGGTGCATGATCAAAACCTTTTGGAGGTCACTGGTTTAGGCCTAGTACAGCAAAAATAACAGTGAGTAAAAGCAGAGCACAGGACACTGTTAGACATAAGTTCTTTTATCACAATAAACTGATTTCCCAAGGACATATGATAAAACACAGGAATCGGAAAAATAGAAGGAATGTAGGGTGTTCCCCCTCCCCCTTTCCACTTCCTTTCATTTTCATATTTTCCTTCTTCCTCTCTATTTTTCATTATTTTTGGCACTTCTCCATCTACTAATTGTTCTACTCCCATTTGGATTAGTTACAGTTTTCTTTCAAAAATAAATTTTATTTTGAAAAGACAAAAGCTTTAAGCTCCTTCTCTATTTTTCTTTTCATTTTTCCCTTTCCTCATTTTGCCTAGTTTGGTCACCATCTCTTGCTTCCCTCAGCATCTCCCCTTTTTCTGTCTAACCACAAACTCCTTTCATCTGATCTGTAGATCCATCTTTGGGCCTTTACCAGGCCAAATATTTACCTTAACCTTTTTTTCTTTTTTTCCAGTGGAACATCCTATTTTCCACATCCTCCCTTTCCTGCATTTTTTTTTTCCCACAACTAGATGGAAGAAAAATACTTAGGAGCAGATACATGCTTTTGTAGTATTCTGTTTCCTCTGGCCTTCTGACTACTTGGCAACCGACCTCACCTTATGAAAGCAGGAATATCTGAATATTTGCTGCAGGAAGTCCCTTCATGTCTGTGCTCCTCTGTGACACTGAAATGCAGAATGTGGCAAGCAGTCCATGGAGCCTCATCCACTTCTGGCTGCAGCTTGGAAGATTTCTTAGGTGGGCTTGGGAAGTACTGAGACTAGGAAAGGGGCAGCTGGACAAGAGTGCAAGGGGAATAAAGAGCCTACAGGAAGAAATCAGCATGAAGCTAAGGAGCAATCTAAACTCAAGGGAAGACTGGCCACATCAGTAGTGGTGATAGCTGCAATTCCAGTACTGCTACAGCTGCAAACACCACAATAGGCAATATGTGACTTAATGATCAAGAGACTGTGAAGTCTGACATTATTAATTTAGCTGCCTCTTTGCTGCTGCACTTTTCAAAAAATCGTTACATAGGTGTTTTAAGACACACAGCAGCAAAAGAAATACCAGTGACAGTGAAGGGTAATCCAAAAAAATAATGTAGATACCTATGACACTTAATGTTTTTTTCCTCCTAGAAATCTACTAGAGTTAAAATAAAGAATCAGTACAGGGATTATCAAGGTATATGCACCTTTTTTTGGTCAAATATATCACATCAAAGTATTACAGTACATGTCAGAAAACATTAAGAACAAGTTAAACCATTTAAATTAGTTTTTGAAGTATTTGCTGGTACCTAGTTTCACTGCTTTAACTATGCTAAAAAAATCTAAGTGCTTTGGAGACACTTTGGTTTCTTCTAATAACATATTTTTTAAATATTCTATCAAAGAAACAGTATCAGCACCTATGTCCCATAAATACCATGTTCTGTTCTACACTAACGGTGTCAAAAGTCAGTAAAAGTACCTATAGAAATAGTGTTCCATAAAATATAGCAATGGCTAAATTATATATTTATACACTATATTTTTTCTATAGATAATACATATTGTGTCTCTTTTAATCAGATTATTTGAAAGCATGAGCACATATTTTCAGTAATGCAGTTTTTCAGTACATCCTAAAGCATGAGAAAGTGTGCACTACTTCCCAAACAAGACATACCATAGGACAACTAAATGACTAAGGAGAGGGAGCACTTCCTTTACCAAGAAAAATAATGAAATTTACTAGAGAACAGTTAGGAAAGATGACAGAAGAAGTGTTCACTAAATCCTGCAAACACAAAATGGAGGACATTCATTTAGGAGTGAAAATTTAAGGAGATGGATCTAAAAACAGAGAAAAGACAGTACTTCTTTTAGAGTAATGAATTGTTGGATTTGTAGCCATAGAACAACAGTATCAAGAAGTTTAAAAAGGCAATAAACACAATAATACAGTACAGATTTTAAAGGGCATAGGTTTGAATGTAATCTTTAACAATTCTAGTTTTCTAATTTAGGATGTCAGTGGAGCACAAGAAGATCTGACAACAGAAAGTATCCAGTCTAAAAGCTCTTTGTAAATCACACCTCCGACTACCCATGTTATAGACAGAGCACTGGACCAGATGGATAACTTACTTGATGTATTAAAGCACTGCAATGACCCCTAAGGCCACCACATAGGAGGTTATGCTCTTGGGGAGGGTCTGCATCCTCTGAGACACCTTCAAGGCAGTTATGTTCTCCCGCCCTGCCCTGGAAAGTCTCCCTAAGTGACTTCTGCTTATGGTGAGCAGAAAACTGCACAATCCCACGAGCCTTTGGTCCTATGGCAATACCTTGTTCCTGATTCGTTGTTACCCTAGTGCCTGGTTTTTACCCTCCCTGATTGGTGCATTTTGGATCCCTTCCCTGATTGGTTGTTTCCTCAATTCTTTCCCTCACTGGCCCAAGTTGTTAACCCCACCTCCTCAATCCTCTATAAAATCAGCTATCTTGAGAGCTCGGGGTCTTTTGGTCACCAGTTCCTGGGAAATAAGGAAGCTCCTAGGACCAGAAGATAGGATCCTGTTCCTTTATTCCTCTGTTCCCTGAGGAAGCCCTGCCACTCAAGTGCTTTAGCAGCTGCCACAACTGACCAAATCACTGGGAGTGCCTGTGCTCCGGACACAGTGAGTGTCTTTATAAAGATGCTTTCTCCAGGAAGGTGGTGGCACCCTGAAAAGCAGCGGTCTGCGACACAGCACTTTTTAAGAGAGTTTACTACAAGAAAAGCATTATCTATAGTAATTCGTTGCATTAATTGCTAATCTGTTTGCATGTTCTAAGCCATGTGAAAATGCGATACAATTAACGATGTGAAAACAGATTATCTCCATGCTTTCTGTAAGTTCAATGCAGTGGATCAGCTCCCACCACCATAACCAAACTCTTTCTTTAATTAGACCTTTGTAACAGGAAAAAAATCCCATGAACCATAAAAGGGAAGCATAGAAAAAGCACTGCAGCCAGCCAAATTATTTACTAATCAAAAGAATCCAATTTTTGGCCATCATAAATAATCACATGATTGACTACAATGAAACTATACAATTATTCAATAACTGTATGTCTGTCAGGGCCATGACACATGGAAATGTGTATATTTCAAAACATTAATTCTTAAACAAATACATCTTAGTGACTCCTGGTTACTTTTAAAATCCAATTGTTTACTAAATTCATACAGTACTAAATACAATTCAGAACAAATGATAAAATAAATAAAAGGACAAAAAAAATTACTCATAAACACACACATTCTTATGTCCACGTCTTCACATGCCACAGAGACAATTTGACTCAGACAGGTGTTGAACACTGATAAAGAAGTGAGTAATAATGCTTTCTTCACACATGAATGCTATTATTTATATATGATTGTTTTTTAAAATAGTTACACCCCATAGAATTCATCAAATTGTTAAAGCTGGAAAAGATGTTTAACAAGTCCAATCACTAACACAGCACTGGTAGGTCTCCCACTAATCCATGTCCCCAAGAGCTCTGTCTACTTCTCACACCCCAGGAAGGTGACTCAGACACTTCCCTGAGCAGCCTCTTCCAATCTCTGATAGTCTCTTTGGTGACATTATTTTGCTAATATCCAATCCACACCCATCCTGGTGCAATGTGAGGCCATTTTCTCTTTTTCTATCACTTGCTACTTGGAAGGAGCTACTGAACTATGTAAAAAAAAACAGCTGGATGCAAACTTCAGTGGAAAGCAAGTGTAAATGTCACAGATCAGACACACATGGGAAAACACAGTGTGAGTTTGTAATCCATGAATAATGCCTTCCATAAAATCAATTTCCTTACATAAGAAAGTGAAAATATGGTGGGGTATTAATGCATTGTACCAGCAGTCTGAAATGACCATGGATTAAATTTAATGTTTACCTTACCTGCATTTTTGTGGAGTTGCCTCCAGGATTGCATTCAGATTTGCCAGTCCTTGTGGTTTTATCATGCCTTGTGATATTGTATGTCTCTGAAGAGCTCTAGTTACTGGCAAGTGAATCTCCACTTTTCCTTGAAACTGAACCCTCAAGATTTTGTGACTACAGAGAAAGACATAAAATGCAGCCTACATATCATCCTAACTTCTAGATAATTCAAATCGTCATTGGTAACCCAAAATGTTGCTGTATTCCATATCTATTTGCGCCCAAAATTGTTTCTGTCTCTTTCTGACCCTACAGCAGGGAAGCTGGGGTAGGGGGTGCTACCGGGGGGTTTTAAAGTCGGCTCTCACAAGCAGCTCTTCCCCTCTTGCCACATGGGTTTTGGCTCGCTGACTTCCTGGTCTTTGCCCAGGTAGAGCTGTTTCCTTTTGGGATTCTTGTTCGGCTTTTTTCTCTTGTCTTGAAGAGTTTGCAGCTGGCAGTTTTGAGCTGCCATTGAGGCGAATTCCAAACGTACTGCCGCACAGACCAGGGCGGCCCCACTCCAGCAAGCTGGTCCGGATCCATCGGTCCTCGCTCCAAGAGAGGACTAGGAGGAGTCATCCCAGTAGGAGTCACCCTAACCCAGACACTTTGCCATTACTACTCCTACCAAGAGAAAGGGGGCGTCCTTCCTCAAGTTTCCAGCCTGTGACCTGCGGAATACAAGCCGGAGCTCCAGCTGGAGACAAGCAGAGCAGAGGGAGATAGTGGGGGAAGGACGACCCGCACATTTCCCTTTGTCCTTCGAACCACGCACTCGACCGTGGAGCGTCATCTTGGGGGACTGTCCCAGGCATTGTGGGTCTCTCTGTTCTGTGGAGTCTGGGAGGTTTAGCAGTTTTGTACCTGGTGGATATTTGCTGTTACTTCTTGACTGTTGCTGTCCCCGTTGTCAGTAAACTTACCTTTTCACTTACATCTACTTGTATTCATCATTTATTGGTGGAACCTATAAAGGGAGGCAGCTCATTCCAGAGTGTTCTCCTTCAAGTTGTCTTAAACCAAGATACAAATTCTTTTTGTTTAGGAATCCTAAGTGACATAATGACAGGGTATCTATTACACACCTGCTATGATGAGCAAACTAAGACAGTCCTGGGCTCTACAAATACAGCAGAAGAGGAACTCATACATTTTTTCAAGTCTGCATTTTTTGTCTACCTTCCTGTTCTGGCTCCAAGCATGTGGTTTGTGTTTCACCACTTTGGTGGCCACAAAATCTCTGATAGAAGAAATTTTTTATTAAATCTTGTTGCTAACTTTAAATGATATTGCAACACAAACAGAATTCTAATAATAAGGCATGCACTACTTCGCTTTTCTCTGTGCTGCACACTATGATACACTTGGCCAAACACAAAATAAAGAAGCAAACTATATATTTAACTAATATCATTTTGAGAAGCAGAAAAGTCTGAAAACTGCACTACCTCATCAGCACTTAGATTTTACCACCCAAATCTTTTGGGAATGTGTTTCTAATGAAGTAAAGCATTGCCATTAATGTAACAAACCAGCACCATCCTTGGAGGCTGTTTTAAACCAGAGACCAGATAGTTCTTCTCCTGTTTTGAAGAGTGTGCAGCATCTACCAAATGGAACTAGCAAACTTATTTTAAGAAATATTTGGGGATAACTCAGAATGCATCATGTGTCTCCAAATCAGTAACACTCTTGCAAAGCTGCTGCTGATTTTTATCCACACACTCTTTGCCCTCCTTAGAATGACTTACATTGACTTACATAAATAGACAACATTTACCTTTAAAGTGTACTTAGATCATATGACCTTTAAAAGCAGATGACTTGGCCAACCAAGCACCTTTGCAGTACTTCAGGTGTTGGAGAAAGAGATGCAATGCCATTGTGGCCTTGAGCTACTAGATGAGTTACTGATCAAATGACTTGAAATGCTGTTCTAGCCTAAGAGTTATTTGGATCTTCAGCATAGTTAAGTTTTACACTTTTAGTCAATCCACCATTTACCTGACTCCAGAAGAAAACTTCTGGTAAAAACTTTTGTGGCTTTGGAAATTAAAAATGTCTCAGTATGATAGCTTGATTACATTCACATCACCGTCACCAAAAGCTCCAGGAGACAAGGCACAGTTACCTATTTGAGGTGCATACACCTTCTAGCCTAATATGAAGGTATATTGACTGTCTCATGAGTGTCTTTCTTGTGTCTTCTCTGCAGTGCTCATTGAAGGTCAGAAAGCTATTTGCCCTCTTTAAGCAAAAAAAGTTGAAAATTAAACATTAAATTTACAACCATTTGTATGATTTACCAACCATACTCCTTTACCAACCGCAAAACCTTCTAAGCAACAAGATCATTTCAAGGTTTTCTCATTGTTTTGAAAGACATTATTAGATAACACACCTTACTAATGCCACTGGGAAAAAGTTGATGCTGAGATAATGTCAGAGTCCAGGGCATTCCTCTGGGTGCCCTGGAAGGTCATGGACCTTGGCAGAGATGTCTGGGACCTCAGCTAGAGGGTTTGAATCCTGGACAGGTAGGTTTGGGATCTTTACAAGGGGGCTGGAGACCCTGGCACAGAGCCCAGGAACACACTGTCTTTGACTTCAGTCCATGGTAAAGGCTTCTAACACTGAGAGAGGAACTGCAAGTCACAAAGGTGTGAAAGACAGTAGTGTAGCTTACCACAGGGTGGAAAATTGTGTAGGTTTGGGTTTTTAGAATGGAGGTGAATAGGAACAAGATGGAGGATTTTGGGTGGTGCCCTGAGTTCTCCTTTGGCTCCACCTTTTGCTGTGATGGTGGCACAAATTAGTTTAAGGATATTGGGTCAGAGCAGCGATGACCTGTTTAGTATAGGTGATAGGTACTGGTACGTAATTGTAAACAAGAGACACATAAAAATCGGTATAACAGGGCAGCTACGTCCCTTTGTGGAGAGAGTTGCTCGTTGCTGGAGCTGCTGAACAGACCTTGGCCATGCACAGAGAAAATTGTAAGATAAGAAATAATAAAGCAAGAAACCTTGAGAAAGAAGACTCCGTTTTATTCTTGTGTCTCACTTGGGGCTTTGCAGAGGGCGAGAGACTCTAAAACCACCTGAATCTTGGGTGGAAAACCCAAGAGGATAATTTCTTACGGTGGGCCCTTCCTCACTGGAAGAGTAATGTGTTTTTAAGACCATTTCTTTTACATTGTCCTTTTCCTTAAAACATTTTCCTTGCTATTTTACCAGAAATTTGCTAGGGTTTTATTTCCTTGCACAGAAAGAAAACATCTTAATTAAGAAAGTTCCATATGTCAAGAGTTCTAAAGTAGGATCATGCTAACATTTCAATCTGTTGGTACTCAAGCTGAATGGATTTTCACACTAAGTTTTAACAATGAGAGTTATCTGAACTATTTAAGTGATGATAAGCAAGCCTGACACACAGTTACTAGCTCATTACAAACTTCCCCACAAAAATAAATTCTGTTTTACAAACATTAATCAGGTGAAGTAGAACCAACTTTATTACTCAATTTTATTGAAACAATTCAAAACAACCATATCTCACAACTTAAGAGTAGCTGTGAATGCAACATTTCCATCTTTGACAATATTTAAAATATCTTTCAAGCACTTCTTCTCTTTACAGGATAGCATGCTTATAACTTTGCTTCTAGCTTTTCAACCTTCCTTTGATAGTACACAGTAGCAATCTGTGATCTTTGATGACAGTGTCTGTGGTATAAAATTTGGTATTAGTTTGATTCAGCATCAAACAGTGACAGTCTCAGGACTAAGAGAAAAATGGCTCTTTTGTTGCTTTCTGTTGCTTTAAAATAAAGCATCAAAAGTAGAGAACACCAATTGAAGATAATTCTTTTAAATAAGCTGTCTCCACTTCTGAGCTGCTGTACACAGAAAGACAGAGGCTGAATGGAGCCCCTTGAGATCATCTACTTGTGCGCTCAGAGCAGGGTCAGCTACAGCAGGTTGCCAAAGCTCAGTTCAGCTGAATTCTGACTATGTGTAAAGATGAGAACTCCACAGTCAGTCCCAGTGTTCGATCCGCCTCACAGAAAGAGAAAGAAAGGGAGGGAAGAAGTTGCTTTCTAATTTCAGATTACATTTTCTGGCTTTTAGCATGTCATCATTGACTCCTGCCTCTCAGAGGGCAGTACAGGGGAATGTTCAGCTCTTTCCAACCCCTCCCTCAGATATTCACACACAGCAGTTAATATCCTGCCAAACCTTTTCTTCCTCAGGATGAATAGCCCCAACTCTCTCAGGATCGCTTCCCGTGCTGGATGCACCAGTCCTTCAGTCATAGCTGTGGCCTTGCACTGGACTTCCTCCAGTACATCCATAACTTCCTCATGCAAAAGCCCTGAGCCAGACCCAGCATTCCCCACACATCTGCACTCACACTGCAGAGACGAGGTGTGGGATCACCTCCCATGACCTGCTAGCAAATCTCTGCCTATTGGGCCTGGAATGCTCTTGCACACCTTTGGTGCAAGGGTGCATTGCTGGCTCATGTGCAGCCTGTCCGAGCAGGGTCCCCAATTCCTTTTCTGCAAAGTTTTCAACCCATCAGCCTCCTACTTAAATAGTACATTCCTTATTTCTGAGTTTAAGATACTAACAAGGGAGTGAGAAAAATTAGTAAGACTTGGAATATTCCAAATGAGTGGTACCTTGTTGTCCAATGACACCCAATTAAAGGAGCCCAAAAATAAACATGTAATATTTTTCCCCTATAAAAAGGTCTTGAAAAGGAAAGTAAGTTTAAAATCAATCAGTAAGAGTTAGCTAACTGAACATACATTAGAATTCTTTGCTGCCAGAAGTGGGAAGAAAAGAGAGGCAAGTTTTATGGAGCTGTGAATGCAAAAGCAAAACATGTCCCAAACAGACCCCACCTTTAGAAGGTAATGACATATTTTACATATATCAAGTTGTTATGAAAGCTGATTTGCCAAGGTTTCTAGAACTGAAAAAGACAGTTTACTGTCAAATACATCTCTTAAAGAAAAAAAACCAAAACAACACAAACAAACCAGAATGACACCAGGAGGCTTACAAACTGCTCTTTTCTTTTTCCCTAAAATACAGACATTGTCTTTTCAATGAATGCTGAATCAACTTTATTTATCAGAAGACAATAGCATCTGTAACATGAAACAACAGCCTATTGTCAATTTCACCAAAACTATGGTATAAGGATAGACAATCAGGATGTCAAATGTTTTCTTCATTGTAACAACAGCTCAGAGTTGCTTTCATAACAAGTTTGCTACCATAATACAATCTGCACTACAGGCTGGGCTATGCCTAAAACCTGTTTCAATTCCTTCACATATCCAAATCATCTGAAAAAATACAGGTGTAAAACATAAATCAGCACAAACTGACAATAATTCCCCATGAGTAAATGGTGCAAAAGAGACCAGAATCTCTATTCACATATGTGCACAGCTGCACATACTGAAGACAAAACAGTTAGTCAGACCTTTTGTTCTGCTTCGACAAAACACAAACAAAAGCAACAAAACAAAAAGCTATGACACCTTTACTGTCTTTTTCAGTTACAGGATGCCATAATATCCCCATGTATAATCAGATAGTTCTTGTGATAACAGTTGATCATTTCCCTGCAATGGACAGGCAACCAAACTACAACCAATATATATCACTTAACATTGCACTTCTACACTCTTTATTTGTTAATTCCTGAAGGTGAATCTCAAAACAAGCTTCATTTATCACAAAGAAAGCACTTAAACATTTAATGGTAATGATTTCCATCAGAGATGGTGGCTAGACGGTAATAAGAAAAGGAAATCAAACTACGTATTAAATATGATGTAATAAAAATGAGTTACACATCTATATCCAAAAGTCTTGAACTAGGATGAAAATCTTTTAAGTTTAATGTTGTTGTTCCTGAATATACTCTGAATTTCAGAACTCAATGAAGCATCCTGGATCAAAAAAACAAACAGGAGCCTAATTGCTTGAGAACAAATTTCTTTCTACTCAATTAACTCACCAAAGTGCATAATACAAGAATTCCTTTCAATTTCAAAGAAGAAAATAGATTTTATTACAGAAAAAAAGTTTACAAGCAGCTTTGCAGCAGAAAGCCTGTGTGCTGAACTGGCAAACTGTAGTAAGATGAGGCATGGGGGTGGGAGGTGATCAGAACAGTAGTTGCTGTTAAAGAATTGTGCTGGCAATTCAGAACAATGAGTTATTGCTTTAGAAGTCAGATTTTCTTGATTAAATGGGGAGTTGCTAAGTATTTTGGTACTGCAAGCAACCACTGCTATTTCTTTGAATAAAAAGAAAAAGGAAGAACTGCAAGTTTGTGGAATATTGTTTACTACTAATCAACGTATCTTAACCAGTTTTCATAATAGTCAAAGCTACATTTAAGTATACAATTGCCTCAATCACAAAAAACAAGCAGAACAATTAAACTACCTAAGGCCTGAAAAGCACAGTGTGTATTGTTGGAATATTATTTTGTTTACAATTAGGCTACATATAATTAAGTTTTTTTTCATAGTTTTCATCACACAAAATGCATTCAAGGGAAAGGCAACTTAAGTTTATTTCATGATGAGTTAATAGAAAAACGTCAATATTCTCTTCCTGTCACTCCTCCTACCTCATCCAGGCGTGATTAGTAAAATTTCCACACAATACTCAAAAAACAATAAGCTTTTACACTAAACATCCAAAATTAAGCCTGATCAGTTAACTGCTAAGTTGCAAACTCTTTATTACAATGTTGGATAAATTTTTAAGGTTCTTCTTAATGACACATTGTGGCTCTAGAAAATCAGTGTTTAAAACATGGCTCAAGAAGTCTTCTAGTTTTAAAAGTCTTACTGGTTTCAAAGAGTTATTTTGTGGCCTCAATAGCAACCATGTGAATGATACTTGCATTACATCAATGATAACTTATGGCATTATTTTGGCAAGATTAGGACTCCTGAGAACATGAGAGGGTACATTTTATTATCCTGAAAGCTAGGGGACAACATGAATACAAAATAACTAAAGGAAAACTAAGCACAAAAGTAATGGAAAATATTGGAAAAGATATTTTGCCCGCCTCTCCCTATAACAGGGTATGAGTAATTTCCAGTGACTGTTTATTCTTATTACATACATTAGTATTTGCTCAAATCTCATGGCTATCACATTTTTACAGAACAACTGCTTAGAAGTCTGTTTTTTAATTACACCTGTGCAACAGAGTAAGTCACAGTACACTTTGAGATGTTTAAAAAATATTTATAAACTTCTTTTTGATATGCTAAAGCACTTGGCAACACTTTTACAGCGTTTGGTTTTATATAATTAAATTTTCTTACAGTACTCCTTGTGATTTTTTTTCTTAACATCTAAGAAGAAAAAACCTCACACAAAGAAATATGAACTGCCAAGTCTGACTGCATGATCATGTAATTCCAGTTTATAATGCTGGCATTAAAACCTTCATTAATTATGTTGACAAACCATTACCTGGACATTTAATGAAGGCAACCAAGATGATTTGAAAACACAACATTCAGGTTTTTAAGTTACATGTATATCAAGGCGTGCAGTTCTGCAGTGAAATGAAAAAAAAACACGTAAATACAGTGAAAGTTACAAGTTCAACAGTTCCTGTGACACAAACTTTTTTAATCTTTCAAGGTACTGTCCATAGAGTTCCACATCATTATGGCCGGCTCCTTCTACCCACAGTGGCTCTACAGGTCTCTGGCAACGCTCAAATAATGCCAGGCCATGTGAAAAGTCAATTACTTCATCTTCAGTTCCATGGATTATTAAGACAGGAGATGTTATTTTAGAAATTTTGTCAATGCTGTAAGAAAAAGATTATATCTATGAAAACAATGGCATAGTTATAAAATATATGAAAGGAATTTTCTTCAGTTAAGATGTACTTAGTTTTTGGGTTTTACAGAAATATATTGCAAATTACTTAGTTCACAGTTATCCGGACTAACAATTCACTGGATGGAACTATTTGCTAGAACTAGGGATTTACATGCTGTATATAGGAAAATTAATTACTTCCTTACAGATAGCCACTAAAATGATTAGAGATGCAAAGTGCCTAGAAGGTTTACAAAGTTTTGTAAACTTCAGATCAGATGTTCCTCTTTGATGTTATTCACTGATTTTTCTGAAATTGTTTTATTAAACCTTTGAAAAAAGTTTCAGAGAATTTGCAGACTACTTGTTTCTCTAGTTGAAAACTTCTGTAATAGAAAAAATGAATGCTAAATAAAAAAGTCCTACAACTTACTTTGGGAATGCATCAAAGCAGTACGTCTTCTTTGTATCAGGAAAAGCCACTCGCATTCCTGAGGTCAGTGGAGAATGAAGAATTACAGCAGCACTTTCATACCGAGCAGCAAGATCCACAGATGGTACCGTTCCTATACTCTGGCCATATATAATCACATTTTCAGGGCGAATTCCATACCTAGAAAAATTAGAAGTGTTTTAAGAGTGGCATATAGAGTGAAAAAGATAAAACCTACAGAGCAAGGCAAAAAAAGGCATTTCTGAAGATGAAAATTTTCAGAAGGGTATCAACTATGAACCAGGAGCTGGTAGAAGAACAGGTAAGCCTGTTCTATGACACTCCTGACTAAAACACACTATTTATTTACTCTCTATTTGCAGTATTTTTTTCCTTATGCCTGAATGATGTTGAAATAATGATTTAATTTTTTAAACATGGATTTGTGAATGCAGTGTGGCTTGTATACTAGTTAGAAGTCTCTATTATTATCTCCAGTGGACCTACAACAGAAAATTGATTATGGCCTTAATAGGTCTTTGATTATCATCACATGAAACACATTCAAGCCCGCAAAAATTTCGTCAGCTTTACTCTTCTGATACCTGATAAAACCTGCAAGCTGTTTATAACATTGTTTATAAATTCAGTGAGACTTAAAGCATGCCCACACTGACAGTGATCAGTATGGTAATATTGAGCATTCCATGTAAATAGCCAAGAAGCTTGTTCTTATCAACCTAATTCACAGGCGAGATAGCCCAACAGAGAATACAGAATTGAAGTCAAAGCTTCCCTCCCAGTAAGACACAATTAACAGGGGCAAATGAAAGCAACATCTAGTTAACACTTACGCAAGTCAGTTTAATATGTTTTCCAGCATTAGTCTGAACACCAAAAGCAATTGCTACCCAAGCTACATGGGAAAAGCCTCTAAAGAGAATGGTAACGTGGCCAAGAACAGCGCCTGCAACAGACGTGAGCTGCTGATCCACTGCCCCAGTGCCCTAACCAGGCACTCTTGGCACAGGTCAGAATGCAACAGTGTATCTAAACTTGGGAAAGGAAGTACTTTGAATAGGAAGGAATAAATACAAACCCCATACACAAAAAAACCCGAAAAACACCAACAACCAACCTCCCCAAAATCCCACAAAACACACCAAACAAACCAACTCTGCCCCATCACCTCCAAAAAAATCCCAAAGTCCCAAAACTAAACCAAAAACCCCAAACCCAAACCATTGCTCTTATGCATTATTAAAAACTTGTTCAACTTTTTAAGTGAGACCAGCCTAGCCTAACATCACTGTGGAACAGCATGAAGTAAGTTTGATGTTTGCCACTTTAATTCTAAAAGGAATGAAAAATCAAGTGTAGGAAAGTGCACCTGTTACCTTGTCTACAATAAAGGCATGCATAATTTCTGTCAACACTATATAACAACACCCATACCCACAAAGAAGTTATCAAATTAGTATATTTTGTATACCTCCAGTATAGTCAGGGGAGAAGTAACAAAAATATTCTCCAGTATCTTATAAACATAGGTCAGTAACTGTATAGGTAACCAAACACTAAAATCAATAAAGTCTAAGAGACTGAAAAAATCAGGAACTTTAGGAAAAAATGTGTTTTGTGTGTACCAAGACATTGAAGTTACCAACCAACAAAACAGCTCCCATCAAATCCACAAGTACTTCTTAATAAGCCAGAAAAAAATATTCTCTAAGTTGCATCAGTATATAATATACAGTTAACTAAAAAATATGTATCTAGGAAGATTTCAAGATTGTAGTATTACTTGTATGTTACATATCAAGAGCAGAACTCATTCGGCATGCGAATAACTTGCTAAATTTGGTTTAAAACCCACTGTTCACATCTAACATTGTCTATTTAATATTCGCCTCTTCATTTAAATTGGGTTCTGATAGAGTGAAATGTAAATGCCTTTAAAGTATTAGCACAGAGGCAGACTCTGCCTGACACAGGAATCTTGCTGCATCATGACTACTTAATTACTATTAGTGTTTCCTAGAAAGAGTTTCTAGTCATAATCAGATAATAATCAAATTAAGACTTCTAAAACTCTAAGTCCTCATCATCAGCCTGGAACTTCTAGCAGGCCCCTCACCCAATGACAGTTCTCAAATAAGCAATTTCAATCATTAACAAGATTTTCTGAAAATTCCAACACCCATAAATACAATTAACTAAAGCTTTGAAACAAAAAACAAATCTAAGGTCTTCACTATTTCTGCACCTCTTCTGGCACTTCTAAGAACATCTTAGCACCTATCCTTTTACAATTCGTCTCCTAATTCACATCACATTTGTCCATTCTGAAAGTACAGTACAGCCTTCCCTCCTTCCCACATAATCTGAACAAAATAATAATTGCATTAATACCTGACACATTGCATCACAAGTATGGCATGCAGTTTGCACAGCACATTATGATAAAACAGTTTTCAAATAATAAACCTTGCCAATTACCTTGTGTTCCCTTGGATGTTGAGTTTTACAAGATACAGGCCATTACACAGGAATTTAAAGCACAGCTGTCCTGGTTTAGGGGTTACCCTAGGACAACAACTTAAAAAGTGTATTTTGGAACATATATTCTCCTCTTTCTCATTATTCTTTTCCTTATTTTTTGATCAAATTCCTTCAGTCTGAAGATAGATAAATGATGGCTACAAAATGATAAGCCAAAAGAAGCATTTACGATATCTGGATTAAAGTAATCCTTACTCCACCAGTCAAATAGATTGCCTCACAGTGTCTACAGAAACTACATGCTTTGCAATCTCTAAACTAAAATAAAGATGTTATTAACCAGAAGTAGTGGTAGACTTCTGAATATTCTGGCTTGAAGAGGATGAAAACTTTAATAAACAACCCCTGCCTTGAAAATAACAAACTCCAAGCAGTTTGGAAAACAGAGATTACATGTGCTCATTACAATCTTCCCTTTTGTCTTGAAAAGGTTTAGTGGGCTGACCCTGGCTAGGTGCCAGGCACCCACCAAAGCAGCTGTCTCACTGTGATCTACAGCTGGGCAGGGGAGAGAAAATTTGACAAAGGGCTCATGGGCAGAGATCCCTCATCAAATACCATCATGGGCAAAACCAGCTACAAATAGAGATATTAACTGAATTTATTACTAACAAAATCAGAGCGGGATAATGAGAATAAAACAGACCTCAAAAACACCTTCCCCCCGTGCCCTCCCCTTTCCAGCTCTACAGGCTCCGCAGCAGCACAGGGAGACAGGGAATGGGGGTCATGGTCAGTTCATCACATGTTGTTTCTCTGGCTGCTCAGGGCAAGGAGCCCTTTCCCTGCTCACCATGGCATCCCTCCACAGGAGACAGTTCTCCATCAATTTCTCAGACCTGAGTCTGTCCCACAGGCAACAGTCTCCTCCAAACTGCTGCAGCACGGGTCACTCTTCCACAGGGTGCAGTCCTTAAAGGACAGGCTGCTCCAGTGTGGGCTCCTCTCTCCACAGGCCTCCCATAGGGTCATAGCCTCTCTTCAGTCATCCCCTGCTTCGGTGTGGGGCTCCTCCTTGGGATGTGGGTGGATCTCTGCATTCCTGTGGACCTCCATGGCTGCAGGGGCACAGCTGCTTCACCATGGTCTGTGCCACAGACTGCAGGGGAATCTCAGCTCCAGCACCCAGAGCACCTCCTCCCCCTCCTTCCCCACTGACCCTGGTCCCTGGAGGGCTGTTCCTACCACATGTTCTCACTTCACTCTTTTCTGGCTGAAATTACAATGGGCAATGATTTCTTTTCCCTTCTTCTTAAATATGTTATCCCAGAGGCACTACCATAATTTCTAATTGGCCCAGCCTTGGCCAACAGCATATCCATCTTTGAACCCAACAGAGATTGGCTCTGCCAGACATGGAAGAAGCCCCTGGCAGTTTCTCACAGAGGGCACCCCTGTAGCTCCCTGCTAAAAAAGCATGGCCATGCAAGCCTAATACAACAGGCTTCTGAAATGTTTGGAGAAAAAGAAAGCTCAATCGTCCCTCTGTTGCTCTCTCTCAAAAGTATCACTTTACAATCTAAAACAGAAAAATTATTGAAAAGGTAACTGGTTTTAAGTTCCCTGTTTACTTCTTTTAATAGACTCATAGCCTGTTAATCTCCAAGAAGTTTTGTGTCAAATTATTAGATGACTACATACCTGGTCTCTCAAAGGAAGAGTGTCAGATCAAAAGAAAAAGCTGCAGTAACATTGTTCTCTTAATCAGTGCCTTACAAGTACAGGCCATTCTGAGGAAGGGGAACATGACATTTACAGAGCCATACGCTTCAAGTAGTTTCTCTGGTTACAAGAGGTCAAAGGCATGTTGTAAAGACTGTTGCTATCTTTGGAAGCTCATTATGTTGATAATAGGACTAATGTAAACACTGTTGTCCACTCAAATAATTTTAGATAACTTGTGTCATCATAGACAGACCTTCAATGTGGGGGTGAAAATAACCGAGGGTGATTTTAGGTTTGGCAATTTTTTAAAAACCATAATCACCAAAAAGGACCTTGGAAGAAAACCTCAGAAATAGCTATGTACAGATGTACCTTCTCAGAGAAAGCACTGTTTCTCATGGGCAAGTTATTCCGGGCAGAATCTGGTACAAAACTTGATAGTTAATTTCTGCAGTTTAAAGGCTGATTGCAACATCTTTCTCTTTCACAGAGCAACTGAGATTCTAATTCCTTTCAACACCCAATTCATCCTTTATGTTCCCACACTTAAAGATTACCTGCCTGGAAAGCAGATGGAATCTAAAGAGCATTTTTGACACAGAACCTCTGTTCACTTAAGCCTCCTGACACCCTCACAGAGTGTATGAGTGCTCACAAATTTCTGCCTCATCAGCATGCTAAAGGCACAGGTTAGTGTCACTATGAAGCTTAGCTACTGTCAAACAGAAAAGAACTGCTTTCCTATTTTCAGCAATGTGCTCCCCCTCATTACGTTTTAACAGTTAGTGAAAAGAACTAAATAAATCTTGTCTGGGAGCATGGGAGCAACTGCTTTTGTGCTCCTTTGTGCTACCTGTGTTCAGGGACAGGAAACACCATGCCACTGGTAAGTTGTTGTATTAGTCTCAACTGTTCCACTGCCTGGAACCAGGGCCCAAGACAACAATAATGAATCCAGTGTCCTTTTCTGTGGCCCTATATATGCTGACCAGATATAGATGGTCTCCATAAAAGAGGCAATCCTAAATACTCCTGGCCTGATCTTTTCAGCCTCTGGTAGGAAAAGGACTGCTAAACAGGAATGAAATAATTTTCTTTCCCTTTGTGATGAACTGCATGTGATTTAACAGAAACTCTTCAACTACTTCCTTGATATTTGTGTCTTTGTAACAAGACCTTTTCTGCACTTTACTAAACACTTATCTTACTGGTAGTCCACCTTTCCTCTGCCCCTCCATTCTTTTTTTCTCTTCATGGAATCATAGAACAGTTTATGTTGGAATGTGATATAGTCCAGGCTCCTGCCATAGGGAGGTAATATTTCACTGAATCAAGTTGCTCAAAGTGCCGTCTGACCTTTCCTTGAACACTTTAATTGGATGTACATCACTTACACTGGATATTGACATTATTTTATATTTTCACTGGATATGTATCATATTACCATGATGTGTAATAAGCAAACTACAAATGTATGTCTGGCTGTGACAAGGTAGGTAGAGTTTGTTTCTTTGAGTTTTCTTTCTTTCTTTTTGGTTTTTAATAAAAATACCTGCTGTTTTGATCTGGATATACATAAGGGAGACAAAATAATTTATATTGACTTCTGAAATACTGCTCTTAATCTAGAAGACCTGATTGCTTTACAATAGTGAATAAAGTATTGATAAGATCAAGCTTAGAAGGGTAAATTTTCCATAGTACATCTTTAGGCTTACACTAGATGCTCTAGAAAAGCTACAGTTTGTGAAACTATTGCAACACACACATTCAGAAAACTAACACAGGGCTTGGGGCACATGGAACAAGGGGGAACATCCTGAGGGAATTTTCAATGCACATTCAGAACCCTTTGTCATCATGGACATAACACATAAAATTACAGCTGCAAGTCGCAGAACGTGAAGGGCATGAACATTATCCACACCTGTAACTATCAACATTCCAGGGCATGAATAAAATTCAGGAGCATACAACTCTTCCTCAACTGATGTGCGCATTTCCCTTCTTGTGCATACAGTATTTTCCACTGGGAGAATAAAAAAGGAATATGTTCTATGAGAGGCATTGTCCACATTGTAATCAACAAACTGCACCTTTTCTGCCTCTCTCATGACAGGCCCCTTCTAAACTTTAAAATGCTACCAATACACTTGTTTCATTGCCAAGATTTCTCTTCCATGATAATTGAGCTATTTTTCCCTATCAATTTAAATAAAACCTCAATTTCTCTCCAAATGTACAAAGTTATAGTAGCTCAACTTCTAGCTGAACACTCCCATACATACACACACCTCTGCATGAAAAAAAGAGTAATTTGTAAACTATCAAATGAACACTTTTGGCCAACATCTGAACAGATTCAGTATTATTCCTATACATGACTGTTCAATTTATGGACATTCTGTCCACTTTGACACATCATCTGATGGTGAGATTTACCCTTCAATTTTTCAATTATTATGCAGTCCATGATAAGCAACAATGAAAGGGCTGTTTGGCTTCTTACAGGTAAATCTGGTCATGAGGCAATTCTGGCACATTTTCAGAGGTTTCTGAAGGAGTGCCACTTGCCCTGCATTTGCCTGGGGCAGGTTAAACCTTTCCATCCTTGCTAGGGTGTCATCAAAGGCCTTCAGAGACCAGAACAGCAGAAAATAGGCGTATCCCAAAATGACTCCTGCTATTTCAACACTTGGTAGCTATGACAGCTGGAAAAAGAATGTCCTCACTTGCAGCTTTTATATGGGCCCATAGCAATATTCATGTTGCACATGAATATGCAGCAATGTACAACTTTTCCAGACCTGATGAAGGCAGTGAATCACACCACCTTCTTTCGTGGCTGTCATCCACATAGGTAGCTACTGCTTCCTATTAACATACTCAAGGTAAAGAATAAGGACACAACTCAGGATCTACATCTGCTGTTTACCTGTTCTGATAGGCTGCCAAACAAGTTTTTTGTATTTATTTTTTGTATTCATTCACAAGAATATTAATATTCACAACAAAATCTCATCATCACCCTCAGTTCGAGTTCCAGACTATGTCATCCCAGGGATCCAGTCCACACTGGACAGCTGTGCTGATTCACAGGTGAGTATGAGAATTGTCTTTCCAAGACACAAAACTTAAGATGCTAGCAAGTCTCTACCACAAGGGGTTTTGCTGACTGTAGAATTAAGCCCACATCAGCATTTCAATTACCCCAGAAACACCTTTTAATGCTGGGTTCTGTGATTCCATTTTTCAGAACAGGGAATGGAGGAAGCTATGGTCAATCTCCAAAGGTAACTTCTCCATTCTTCATCACATCACAAACTGCGAGGCACAGTTTAAAACCCTAGGGTCTCTTTCTTATCTCATCAACAAGAATTTCCAAGGAGTTATAGCTATACACTATATTTATAGCTATATATTTATCTTGCTGACAATCTGTCAAATTAATTTGTTTTTGCAGAATCAGTTATAAATGTCAAAGATGGAGCCAGTGTGAAACTGACAGAATGGGCTATGCTATGAAAGTGAATCAAGGCTGCAGCAAATGCTCAAAGGCTCCATTCTGCTCCAGATATTCACTGAGTATTTTAACGCAGCTGAGCACTGTCTCAGGGGTCAAAATGAATGAGGTTTATGATAATAAGCTTTTCCCCTATTTAATGCATGGATAACATATTCTTCTTTGAAAAGAAGTATCATGCTGTTGTTATAATGTAAAAGGAACGCAAGACTAAAGGTGTACTTACGACACTGAAAAGGGGTAATCTGCTCATTAATACTACATTGATGAAGTTCTAAACACACTGTGTCAATTACCAGGATCCAAGACTTAAAGTCCACATGCCCTCACAGTAAGTCATATCCCTGATACTATAATTATTAAACAGGATGCTCAAGTTGCAAAGACTATGCCATAACAACACACTTCAGGTTTTTATACCTTTTTGGTGTAAAATACTTAGTGTGCTGGGATTTTTGGTGAGCAGTTATTCTTATGATAGTGTACTATTTTAAAAAATAGTTTTTATAGTCTGGGTAACATGAGAAGAAAACTGAGCTAAATGGAAAAAATTACGGAGAAAATAGCTCTCACATTAGAGAAGCTGCACTTATTTGGTGCAGGATTCTCACCTATATCAGTGAATGCTTACAGAATCTTCCATCTTTTTATTTTATCTCCCATAAAACCAGAGGCTTAGAACACCGAAAATGCTGAAATAACGTTTTTTCATTTGCACTTTTTTCTTGCCCATTTTTATTCTACTTGAGATAACACCACTGCTCCAAATTCCATTTTTTTTGTTCCCACCATAAGGTATTTACACAGACCCATTACAACTTCTCCCACACATTATATTTTGTGAAGCTGATTTATATAGAAAGCAAAAAGATGTTTCTCTCTTTGGAAACACTGTAGCTGCTAGTCAGAATTCTGAAACAAAGGTGATCTCAACACCATACAGAAACAGAGTCTCACCAAATTCTCTTGTACCAGCTTTTACTCTGCCCCTCCCTACAAAAAAAGTACGTGATGAAAATTATCTGAAGAAACAACCTGCATTTTCTCACATCCACATCACAACAGTGGCTTAATTACTGGGGTATCAACCATTATAGATTTTTCCCACCTTTTTAATTTTGGCAGCTGAGAAGATTCCGAATTATGACAATAAGGATGATGCTCTAATAGTTCAAGATTAAATCACAGCTTAATAACTTTAATTCCATTTCAATTTTTCCAGCACATAAGTAATATATACTGATCCTGGTTAATACTGACATTGCCTTCAGCACCAGGCACCACCAGATAGTTTGGATATGAATCCATAATTCCAAATCACAGCATTGCTGTTTCAACTACCGATGCACGTGAAATAACCATCTGACAGCATGCTGTAGAAGAAAAACGGCAACTAATGTCTTACCTTGTTCTAAGAGCCACCCAAGCAGCATCAATGTCAGCATACAGATTCTTCTCTGTTGGCTTCCCAGAACTTGCACCATATCCAGAATAATCATAGGAGAATATGTTGCAATTAATCCGTGAACCCAGTCCTATATAAAAGCTGCTCATCTGACCCAGGTCAACAGCATTTCCATGTGAGAAGAGCAAAGTGTACTTGGCGTTAGGCGAGCAACGCACGAACATACAGGCAATCCTGTTGCCTTTACATGTTCTAGTCATGAAGCACTCAATGGCATCTTTCTCTCTGGAAGAATATTGCCAGTCTGCTCGCTCTGAGAGGTGTAAAGTCCAGCGACTCCCACTCTCATCACACATCAGTGTGTATGTGGGATCAGGAGGTAAGAATGCCAGCTTGGAGGCAATTTTCCCTGGGCATGGTGGACAACAAAACAGGCAACACAGTTCACTAAAGGAAAGATTATTCATCTTCTAGTCTGAAATGAGAAGAGAGAATATATCAGTTTCCAGTTTCAGAATCTGACATTAAAAAAACCCCAACTTAAAAAAAAAAAGTAAACATAATGTCTCTAGAAAATAATGCATAACTTTTGAACATTTAACAAAACAAAGCCTTAGATACATATATATATGCATATTTCCATATAACATCTTATTTGATATTATTAATTACTTCACAATGAGTATATTATTAAAGAGGAGTGATAACTCTAAAGCCCTGCTAGACATCAGAAGTAAAACACGATTACCCAGGGAAAGAGCAAGCATGAATTTTGGAGTTTCTTTGGAGGAAATGAAGTTCTTTATCTTAAGACATTAAGAAAAGTGTTCTTCCCATTGAAAAATACGTATGTGATAAAAAACAATTAAAATATGTTGCAGAATTGCAGCATACTAATGTTACGCAGAATTCTGCAGCTAAAAATCTCTACAGCATTTCCTAAATACAAAGAATGTGTATTGCAGTCATGAGGTATGGGCTCCTGCAAGCACTATCAGAAGTATGAAGGGTGCACAAAAGTCAAAACTTAGAAGACAAAACAAAACGATGCTTCTGGCTTAGCAACCACTGTACAGCTTTGGTACTCAAAAATGTTGCCATGAACTTACCTTTGCACGTCATACTTGCTGACTTAAATGTTTTGAAAACCTTCAAAGAAATTCTTAGCTCTTTGGACACAGGAATTAGGATTGTATAAATGACAAAAGTGGGTGTTTTTTTTGCTTTAAGAAACACATCCCAAACTAAATGCTGTATCACAGATACTTGTTAAAGCAATATAATCTATATAATCTATAGTACCAATTCAAAGCATTGGTTTTAACAGTGGGGAGGGGTGGAGGAAAAAAAAAAGTAAACACACCTATACCTAAAGCAAGCCAGGTAAAGATACAGTCGCCCTTAAAGTAGACATTGTGTACACCAAATTTAGAGCAGTGAGAAGTGAGGGGGGGAAATCCTTTGTTGCAGCAATACTTTTTCCTCAGAGATAAGAAGAGCAATGAAATTTTACAAGTACCATGCTGGAAACCAGCACACAAAAGATAAGCATTTACACTGCTTTCCTTGTGTTAAGGCATCTGACATTTCATCTTAAGTTAAATAACTTTTTCATACCAAATCTATCTACAGGTCTCAAGTTCATCTCCTGACAGTTTCCTGTGAACATAAACACTTACAGTTTCACATACTGGCTTTGACTGGAGCTACAAAACAAGCAGATTTCAGCTGTCTATAGTACCATGCTGTTCCAGAAGTATTTGGGTCATCCAACAATAAAATCTTACTGCTAACTATGACACCTAACAATATTTAGATATTTCAAATTTTGTTCTTAAATTTGTAGAGAAGCATAAGATTTCATGTGTAAATTTCTTTCTAAAAAAGTTTCAAGGACAGTGCTGCAAAAATACTTTAACATATATTACAGAACAACTATCCCCATTTTCGGTTGTGTGAATGGTCTCTTCCTGGACATACAGTATGAAAGCACACTGCAAACAATTTTACACGGAGCCTGGTTTTAGAGCAGCAAAAACAGCTACAGTAAGACCGTCTGACAAACAGCATGAGCATTCTTGGTATACTACAGAAAAAGAGGACTCAACAAAAGAGACTGCCACAGCTGAGTTTTCACCCCAGGTCTCTAGTTTTCTTGAAAACAGAGGGAAACCACAGATGTTTATACATGGGAGATCAACACTACCAGTTTAGAGGATATAGCAGGAAGTCCTGATCAGCACCCATAAGAAGGTACATAGGCTCTTAAAGAAGATCTTGAGTAAAAGACCATATTCTTGCCAGCTGAAGTAACAATAGTCTTATGTATTAGCACAATTATTCACTCAAATTTGGAATAACTCATCCCCATCAGATGAGATTATGTGACCATTAAGTTTCAGTTATAGCCAAAAGTCAGGGTAAGTGGAAGAAGTCTATGGAGGAAGTCTAAGTATTATAAAAAGGTTTGGATAGTCTTGTGCAAAATAAAAATCCTATTTTTGGGGGAGGAGGGGTATATTTGTTCCTTCTTCACTTCTCTTATATTTATGAGCACCAAAGAAGCAACTTCTTTCACTTCTACTTAATGAGTTCATCTTCGCAGACCAGAGAAGCTCCTGTGATGCCTCAACATGCTTTTTTTTCAAGTACTTATATGACCCAATACTCAAAACCACTTCTATTTCTATCAGAAACTATTAAATGGATCTGTTCCGAGCGAGTTTTCCCACCTTTAAAGAAATGCCGAAGGTGAAGTTAGATATTATACTTTATTCTAGAGGTGATTACTATTTTTTGTGAAAAATTTAAAAGAATTTGTGCCTCCAAAAGTGAGATATAAATAGTTCGTTCTGCCCAGGAACAGCAGATTGCACTCCATACCAGCATAGCTACAGAATTTCTTATTTCTTCAAAATCCACTTGTCAGAAAGAATTAGAACAGGAGTTTACATTATTTATAAGTATAAACAGCCCAGCAATACTAGAGATATGATCTCACACCAAAAATACTTGCTATTTGCCAAAGTAATTTCAGAAGACTGGAAACTGGCCTGAGGGATTCATATACAGGGCAGTACTGCAGTAAAACACAGTGAATCAGCTGATGTGGTGGTACTGTCCCCCAAGATAGCTTAAATGTGCTAAAAATGTGCTGTCACCAGATATGGCAAATGACATGCTGAAGACCACAGATGAAGTATTATTCTTCCTCTGTGCTAGACTAATGCAGGCTTTATATATCAATCTTTCAATCCAATGGAAAACATGCCTACTGAAACAGAACATTCTGATTCCAGAGTTATTCTCCAACTAAATCACGGCTAACGACAACTCTTTTCTTTAAAATAAATACATGCTACTTTCTTCAATCAGAAGACCCAAGAAAAACAGCAGGTCACTGACCGGACCAATTTGACACAAAACACCTACTGAACTTCCACAGTAGGATAATTCCAACTAAATGCAAACAATGTTTCTATTATACTGGAACTGGTTTGTCATTCACTGTGATGGATTGTATTCACATGAGAGTGTGAACAAGCTGGATGTGTGTGTGCTTTATCTGTAGTCTTAGTGAAGCCAAGGCAAAACCAACTCTGACCAGATTACTTTAAGCATATGGTTCCACAAATACAGATGAGTAACTTTAATGGGACTCATTTGAATAAGATGTGTTGTGAATACCTAAGGTATAGTCTAACACCTTCTGAGCACGTACAATGTAAATCTCTGTGCTCATTACAGCATCTTCAGATTCTGAGATCAACACACCCCAACACAACTATCTCACCTTCTACTTGACATTTCAGCAATAATAAAAATGCCAGTGCTGGTCTGCAAATACAGTTCCTACACCTGGTAAAATATACTAACAACACAAAAAATACAATTTAAAAAATACATCCCCTTTAAAATTATACTGCATTTTTCAGAGTAATTAACTATGAAAATTCCGTGAAAGAAACTGGAGACAACTCTTCTATTGCAGCAATAGAGGCTAAGAAACAAAACAGACCCAGGTTGTATTACTTACTCCTTCTGGGATAGCTTTTAAAAGGAAAGCCAGATCATTTTATCAATTTTATCTCTTTAAGTCTCTTACGAATAAAGACCTAACATATAAAATTACAACTGTAAAACTGCCCACAGGCAGTGATTTCAGTTCATTCTGTGGCAATCAGCCTTCTCATAAAGGCTGACATAAGAGGGAAAATGTCTATTTAATCTTAAAGAACACCTCAAGCATTTATCTTGTGATTCCGAGGTTAACACAAATGTGTTTTTTTCATATAAGCAATTATTCCTGTCCTCCTATCTCTGTACATAATAACAAGAAAGTGAAACCTATTATTCACATATTTGAATACTTCATTATGTATAAGTCTCAAAAGCAGCCCAACCCTTGCAAACACTTAGTTAGAAATCTCATATTTACATTACATATAAATTACTCTAGATGTTTATTTAAATTAAATTGCCTATTTCATGTGAACTATTCACAAGAACAAAGTCAAACTAATAAATATAGCTGCTGGTTTGGAACTTTAAGTGTTGTTCAAACTATAACGGGCAAGTTATTAAAATTGTTGGGGTTTTTTTGTTTGGTTGCTATTTGTGTGTATTTTGGTTGCGGGTTTGTTTTTTTTTTTTTCCATTTTTACTCTTCATTATATACTGCTGAAATGAGAAATTCTGAAGTACTTTCCCTCACATTTTCACTGAACACCATACAATGAAAATTTGAGTTTGAGCCACTACCTTTGAGTTCAAGCCAGTACCAATATTTACTTTAACACCTGTATTAATTTTAAAAATGGAACAGAAGGATACGAACATCCTTTAACTAGTCCAATAGTTAAAGCAACAAAATATTCAGTGAGAAAGAAATCATTAGTGTCTGATTGAGTACCACATAAAAGGATTAAGATATAAAATGTCTTTATATAAATAAAATCTTAAGAAAGTAAGTCTAGAAAACAACACAAAGGAAGTCTATTCAATTATGAAAAAGCTATATTAAGAAACACAGTGATGTAACTATTTAAGGCAGTTTTCAAAAGACAAAGCATACTACATGAAAACAGAGAAGCCTGAAGGAACTTTACTTTGCTTAATTTGATTGCAAACAAATAAACACCCCAGCTAGCCTTACAAATTCTAGCTATCTTACCTTACACAGAGAGACATTACTTATCCTTTGTATATATCAAAAACTAACGGCAGAGTTGAAAAAAAGAAAGGGAATACAGGAAACACTAACGGAAAAATCCAGACATTCTTTATCACCCGAAGAACAAACTAAACCTCTAAAGGTTCCAGATAGAGGACTGGGGGATTAAGTGGATTACATAACGCCCTGCATGCCCCGAGCAGGACGCTGTCCCGGCCGTGCCCGCTGAACCCCGGCGGGTGCCCAGGGGCGCTGCCGCCCCGCGGG
>VWZU01010077.1:191165-208739 GCA_013397095.1 Sterrhoptilus dennistouni
AAAGACAAACACAAGATAAACTTTGTAACTGCTTTCTTTACATCAGCCCATCATTCTCTAGTGACTATTTAAACCAACTGCCGGGTAGGGTTGGGAGGTCTTAGTGTCTCTTGTGTTCAGATGTTCTGAGCCAATGATTAGTTACGATGTCCCATAATTGATTTATCAAAATTGAGTAAAACATACAGGAAATTGCTGAAGAGGAGGAAGATGCTGCATGTGTGCCTCTTAGAAGGAAGAAATTAGAACTTAAAAGCTGTCATCTTCCAGTTTGTGACCTTCAGAGCAGATGCAATGTGATTTCTTTACAATAGCTGTGTAAGATTTGTGGTCTTGCCGTGTTGAAAAGTCCAGGCAACTTTATGCCTGGATCTCAAGGATGCTTAAAGTGATTTTTGACACACATAAATATGATGATAAAATCATATAATGGTTTGAGTAGAACGGGACCTTACAGATCATCTAGTTCTAAACCCCATGTCATGAGCAGAGACACATTCCTCTAGACCAGGTTGCTCATAGCTGGATCCGGCCTGGCCTCGAACACTGCCAAGGGTGGGGCATCCACAGCTTTGCTGGGGAACCTGTTCCTGTGCCTCACCACTCTCACAGTAAAGAATTTTTTCCTAAGATTTGATCTAAACCTACAGTCCTTCAGTTTGAGCCATTCCCCTGTGGCCTGTGGCTACATCCTGTTGTAAAAGTCCTTCTCCAGCTCTCTCGTAGCCCCCTTCTGGTACTGGGGGATGTTGTAAAGTCTCCCCAGAGCCTTCTCTTCTCCAGGCTGAACAGCCCCAGCTCTCAGGCTGCCTCCATAGAATAGATGCTCTAGTCCTGTGATCTACTTAGTGGCCCTCCTTTGGACTTTTTCCGGTAAGTCCATGTCTTTCTTGTGTTGGGAGTCCTAGAGCTGAATGTTTATGTGGTGTCTCACGACAGCAATGTGAAGGGGCAGAATCCCCTCCCTTACCCTGCTGGCCAGATTTGTGGGCTGCAAGCACACTCTGCCAGCTCATGTTGAGCTTCTCATCCACCAAAACTCACAAAGTCCTTTCCCTCAGAGGACTCTGTCCATTCTCCACCCACCTTGTATTTGAGCTTGGGATTGCCACAACCCAAGTGCAGGACCTTGCACTTGGCCTTGTTGAACTTCATGAGATTTATACAGGTTTACTTGTCAAACCTGTCCAGGTCCCTCTATATGGCATTCCTTCCATCCAGTGTGTTGATCACATCATACAGGTTGGTGCCATTGGCAGACTTGCTGAGGGTACACTCAATCCCACTGTCTAAATGCCTTTTCCATGTCCTGGGTAACCAGGTCTTCCATATCCTGTATCCCTCCTGAAAGAATCAATATTTTCCCGAGTCTGTCTTTTATTGCTAAGGAGCAACCTTTTTTCCTTGCCCTTGATGTCCTTTGCCAGATTTATTTCTGCCTGTACTTTAGCTTTCCTGACCCTCTCCCTGGGCCTTTAGACAATTTCTGTGTATTCCTCCCAGACTACTTTTCCCTCCTTACACGCTCTGTAAGTTACGTGTTTAAGTTTCTCCAGGAGCTCCATGTCCATTGCTTTTCTTTCTTGATTTCCTCTTGCATTGCCCTTGAACCTGAAGAAGACAACTCTTCAATATCATCCAGTACTCTTGGGCTGCTCTTCCCTCCACGGTTCTATCCCATGGCACTCTACTAAGGAGATCCTTGAAGATGCCAAAGTTTGCTCCCTTGTAATCCAGAGTAGTGATCTCCTTCCCACACTTCTCACTGCCCCAAGAACCTTAAAATTCACCACTTCATGATCACTGCAGCCCAGGCTACCCTTGAGCTTCACTTGACATCTCACCGCCTTATTGGTGAGAGCAAAGTTCAGCTCAGCACCTCTCTGTGTTTGCTCTTGTATCACTTAGAGAAGGCAGCTGTCATCAATGTATGCTGGGAACCTCCTGGGTTGCCTGTACCCTGCTGTACTGCCCCTTTATCTTTAGCATTTTCAGCTTTTGGGATGGTCAGTGTTTCAGTTCAATTGGAAAAAGAAAAAGAAGAAAAATGGAATGCATCACTGTGTGATTGTTGTGTATTCTAGCCAGGTGCTAAGAGTATTGGGGTAAGGAAGAGCTTTATAAAGCTCCTTGAATAATATCTATGCATATTTCCTTGTTCCATAGCAAATATTTAGTGGAATTTGTAATAGGTTGCCTATTTGAACTTTGGATTTGCTTCAAAGGAGAGGTTTCTGAAGTAGTTTTTGTTTAATTCTTCAGGGCGTGCAGTCCTGAGTACAGACTCTTGCATTCCAGGTACCTAAGGCTTTGCTGAGCCTGTCCCTGCCTCACTCCTTGGCATGGCTCCTGACCCCAGTGCCAGCCTGTCAGGATGTGTTAAGAGAAACAACGTCATTTTCATCCAGGAAGCTAACTCTTCCTTGGAAAGACAACCATCTACCTTCAGCATAAGCTACTGCAGTCTTCTGTCATTCACTGGGTTCCACCTTAGCAAAACTAAAAATAGCTGGTAACAATAAATGTACTCCTACCTGGAAAAACAAATTATAGTGTTTGTATCTTACTGCTCTCCTGCATTACCAATCGATGCAAGTCAGGGGACCGAGGGGGAGCGCTGGGAAGTTCAGGCTAATTTGCAGGTTGTTGGAAGCTTATGTGGGCTATAGTGCTTGGAGCCTTATTTTGTGCTGGTCAAGGCTTATCTTTGAACTGCGTGAATTTTGAAAGACTGAACACAGGCACTGCTCACAGCAGCTTGAATTGCAAGATATTAAGTTCTGAGACACTGAATTTCCTTTAACAGATATCTCCTGAGAACCTAGCAATGATTTTCTTCTATCAGAAATTTTGCACACTAAGCGATTGTATTTTTTTGGAAAATACATTGGTAATGCATCAGAACCACAGCTTTCTGTGTTCAATATTCAAGCAGTGTGCAAAACCTTGTTTGGTTGGCTTCTTTATATGCTAAGTCTGTATTTGATCATTAAGAAAATAATTTTATTTTAACTGAAACAGCCAGAAAATACCACACTTTCAGTTATCCAGACCATAGGAAAGCTCATTCTGGATGTATAAGTTTAATAAAAAGAAGACAATGGAACATAAGTCCCAGAGAATAGTTTCACTTGAGAGTAGCATCTCCTCTGCCGTATACATTTTTGGGAATAGAATAAGATCCTGTATTTTTAAAGCTTGGCTTGTTTTTTTGGTCTTATGTATTGAAGTAGAGCTTTGTGGAGTAGTAAGGAACTATTGTGAGTCACAAAGGCACGATAGTTTCAAATATTCAGAATATTCAGAAGATGCTGTATTCATGGAATAACTCTTTTTCTTCAGTTTATTTGTGAAAGAATAACATAAATTGTACTCCAGATTAGTACAGAATCACTCCTTTTAGGTGTGCTAAGAAGTAAACTATGTGGTTTAAACCATTTTATTGATGCAATGTTGATATGGTAGCCATTTTTAAACAATCTTTAAAAATACATTTTTTATTATATGTATTTTTTAACCATGAAATTTATATTTTTAAATTTCTGAATGAATATGAACACCCATGTAATAGACAACATTATTGCTGGCATTCTTAAATAGAGAAGAAATAAAATTAGATTGAGCATGCAAGGACATAGCTTGCAATTTAAGGTAACAGTGTAGTTTGGTACTGTTTTCCATCTCAGAATAGCTTCTCTTGTGCAAATACTACTGGCCAGTTGACATTTTATATTTCTGAGAAAGCTAGACACACAAAATGTTGTAGGAGATATTAAGGTAAATTTTTCATTGTTTTGAAAATATATGATGGCTTAAATTGCTATCTTAAAGATTTATCTTAAGTGCAGAGAGCAAAAATGATTAGAGAGAGATTGAATAATTTGACTGCAAATAGTGTGTTATCTGAGGAAAAATCCTGAGGCTGTTTAAACTATGTAGTATAATGATAGCAATAGTAAGTTAAATGCTAAGTGTTGTAAGTTGTCTTCTTTGGACAAAAACTGTGTATTTCAGGGCTTATTTCTTCTTAAATCCATTTCCTAAAATTTCTAGAGATGAAAAGAATAAAAAACCTACAGTAATCAATTATCAACAATATAACAACAAAAGAAGTACAATTTTTAAGGAAATTAAAATCATCATCATCATCATCATCATCATCTAGTCTTTAACCTCAAGGTACTCTTTCCATTGAAGAAAATTTCCAGACTAAAGTATATTAAAGGCTTAATGTTAATATCAAGCAAACATATTTATAGTACTGTATCAATCATATGATGGGCAAGAGTGCTTTCTAAGCAAGATTTTATTCTTTACAGCAGGAAGTCATCAATGTTTGTTTTTGTTTTTTTCACTTATTCAGAAAATAAATGCTAAGCTTCATGATGGAGTGTGTCAGCATTGCAAAGGCATCTTGGAGTGGCGAGTAAAATTCAGAAAGTACAAACTACTGACAAAACCTAAAAAATGGTGAGTGAAGATAGTTTATGTTAATTGTTGATTATGTAGTTTGTGAGCTTTTGGAAAATACTCTGGCTTTGGAAACTCACAATAAGAAGCTGCTATTATGCAACATATTTCAAATGTGGAGTCTGCAATGACAGCCTATAGGCAATGTTAATTTTCTAATTCATTAATCTTTTATCTTAAACTTTTGAAAAGAAGACACAGAGGAAAAGCAACTGCTTACCTCTTTACTGTTAAAATCAGTTGAACTGTGGACCTGTAAGTTTCCAAGACCATCAGTGAACAAAAAGTTCACAGGACTATCTCCTGAACAAAAAGACAAACCTGAACCTGTTGTAAAACAATTTTATAAGGTCTTGTTTCACATTTGTAGATGATCTGCACATCTCTTGGGTTCTGTAGTTTGCTAATGTTTGCAATACACGCATTTCATTACCTCCTAGTATGTTTTCTCCTTTTCTTTAAGAAACTATAATCCTAAGTAGTAAATGTTGGCACTGTTTGCATGGAGTTCTATATTACTTGTTTTTGTATAACTGTATAACAAAGATAATAAATATTTTAAACTATTATATACCTATAAATTATTTTAGTTTTCTGAAGGAGAGGCTCTCTGCTTGCTTCTTATTTGCTCAGTTGCAGAGGTCCTTACCTCCTATGGTAGCAGACACAGCCAGTGTCTCAGTAATGGAGCACTGAACTCAAGAGACACCACTGGACTGTGGTGCACAATACAGCCAGGTTTGTCACAGTAGCTTGTATTTTGGTATTAGTAATCTGTTTCACCCTTTCGTGTAAAAAATAAATTATTAGGTAGAAGGTTTGCTGAATAAAAAAACCCAAACATTCTGTGTTCTGTGCACCACAGATTAAGTTGTGCTTTTTTAACTCTTCTTCAAATAACTGTGTGCATCCTGGGGGTTTTTTTGCCAAAGGGAAGAAAGCAGGCAAAACCCCCATGTAAATCAGGAAGCGTTGGATGTAGAAAAAGTGGCATTGTAGAACAGCAGCTTATAACAGAATATGTGATGTTCTGCCTTGTATTTTTGAACAAGGAAGTTGTGCTTCAGAGTATTCTAGCTTTACAGGTGATGATTTCTAGGCCAGCAGTACAATGACTGAGTAAGCTACTGTTCTGGAATCTCAAGATTATGAAAATTTTCAGCAGATGAAGCTTCAGGGTAAATTTAGTAGAAGCATAATAGACATTAAAAATATGACAATTAAAAAAAATAAAAGGAAAAGAATTCTTTATATTGCAAAAGATGGAAATGGAGGACTTCTCTGTACCTCAACTTAGTTTTAGTTTTTTAACGTCTTTAAAATGATGAACGTTAGTATAACCACAAGTTTTCCCTACTTTACTTCTGTTTTGAGTATTTAGTTATTTTGAATATTTAGTTATTAGAAGTTAAGCTAATTTAAAAAAAATACGTAAATTTGCCTTGCATTGGTAATGCCCCTGTTTGACATGACAATTTGGTATGACATGTCTGGGAAGAACTTTTGAGAGTGTGAGAACCAAAAAAATTACTTTAAACACAGCAGCATTATATATTGTTCTGGGTTATGTTCTCCAGATTTACAAGGTTTCAGAAATGTCATCTGCATGTTAAGCCACAGAATTTTGGAAACTGCTTCCCTGTTGCTAAGTCTACAGAATTTTATTATATTTTGAAAAAAGAATAGCCCAAGCCCTCTACCTTATTAGGTTGGTTTAGGTTGGTTTTATTGAGAATACTGTTCTATGAAGGCTTGTGTTCACAGAAAACAAAGTCTAGCACTGACTCAGTTTATACTCTGAAAAGTTCAAGAAGAAGTCATTGTAGTGTTTGAACTAAAAGCTTTTTATTTGTGAAGTCTATGTACTTTTTTGTGCCATATGCTATTTTTATCATTAAACCAGAAGTGAAGCAACTTTTAAAGTAAAAACTACCTAGTGAAATGAATTGAAATGTTTATTTTGCCAACCTAAATATAAATTCTTGATTTAATGTTTCTTTTTCAATACTTGTTTAAGTAATTCTTCTTGAGAAAAGTTAAGGGAGAGGAGGGAATGCAATGATTTTGATAGCGCTACTTGATAAAACAGAAACTATTTCATTTTAAACTGGCTTAAAATGTGTTATTCCACTTTTGTGGAGTGTTTGTTCCTCCTTTGTAAATTGTATTTGAACACAGAATGTTTAGTAAGTATCAACAGTATTTTTTCAGTCATGTTTTCTTTCTCTTCACAGTGTGAAGTGCCTCCAGAAGACCGTAAAAGATCCTTACCATGTTATTTGTCGACCATGTGCTGGAAAACTAGAAATTTGTGCTAAGTGTGGAAAACAAGAAGAAGTAGTATATCCGTAAGTACTTCATAGGGTGCCTAATTTCAGTCCTGTACTGATAATTCCCCTTGTAATAAGCCTTGTTTGGAAACTGCCAGGACGCTGTTGTATGTTATGCCGTATTTTCAATAATCCAAACATTAGTCAGTAGCAGTCATTTTCTTCACTTTCTTCTGATGAAAATAGGGGTGAAATGCTTATTGATGTTAGTGAGGCTGAGCCAAAAAATGTCCCACTTGGATAAGACATTTTAACACCAACAGGTAAATTGTATATCTTAAGAACAAAGCACTTCAAAACAGTTCTTGGTGTAGAGTATCATAAAATACGCACAAGCCACTTTGCTGTTTGTGTTTTATCTGCCACTTGATGATTCAGTTACTAGTGAACAGAAGAGCTAAACAAGGACTGATATTGAGCACAGTTACCACAGTATGTTTAGCAGGCTTTGGGCTTTTTTTACTAGCGTTCTCTCTTTATTGAGCATGATACGTAAAACATTAATTCACTAATTTATGACAACAGTCCAGCAGTTGCTTACTTGGTCAAGCTGTTCAAATATTTATTTTTCTTTCTTTCCAGTCTGGTCTGTACTCAGTAGTCTTTTATGCATACTTACTGTGTTTTATATCCTTCCTATTTAGTGTGAAGTAACTTTAGGGACTTTTATTGCCCCTCTCCTCCATCTTCTCACCTCCTGCCGTCGTCCATTCTATATTGGGATGGAATGCCAGGAGGATATTCTATCCTCCATCCCACTCTTGTTTCAATTCCAGAAGTGGGTGATGATAACATCCCTTTTGCTTTCTACAGGATTGATAAAGGACAACACACAGCTGAGAGTGAGACTCCTAAAGATGGCCAAGAGAGCTGTAAATTGAAGGATGAGCTGGATTTTGATACAAATTTCAGTAGTGCAGACAGTGGTGAAGATTCTGATATCCTTGAAGAACAATTTAAAAGTATAAATTTTGAAACTGCAGAGATATAAAAGGTTGTGTTTACACAAGAGGTTATATGCAATCAAATGGGGAAAACCAGTGCTTGTCTTAAACTGCCTCAAGTCCTGATTTGACATCTAAGGTCCTTGTATGAAAATGCTGGCATTGTGTATGATGTTGCATGTGGGGATTTGTATTAATACATGTTTCTCTGTATTAGGAACAGACTTGCTTTGAAAATACTCAGAAATTCTATCTGTAAGTATAGTTATTTATTTTGTATATGTAACAACTTCCTATTTTTATGGAATAAAGCCTCTTTGTGTAATTGTTCGAAATTCAGTATTATTTAGCTGTTGGAAGTATTATTGCTGCCTGGAAATCTATATGGAAGTCTAAGATAAACACATTACAGCATGCTAAAGCAGCTGTAATGGTTTTCTGAAAGAAGAACTTGAAACATTCTGTCACTAATGGGGTCCTACCGTTGTGCATGGGGGGGTTTTGTTGTTTTGGGTTTTTTTTTTTCCACAAAAACAAGTGTGTAAATACCATCAGCAATACAGTTCTTGAACAGTTAATGCTTGTTTACCATGTGTACATTACAGATTTGTGACCTTGTTGCTAACAATGCTTTGTAAAGAAAAAACCTGCAGACTTCAGAATTTCTCATAACTGGTCTCATGCTTTCTTTTAATTTTCAGAACTCAGATATTCATCTAGGTCAGATGTAGTTCTCTGTGATATGAGAAGACTTGCATAGTGGAGTGATGCTTACAGAGTTACTTCCTTCCCAGTTTCTATTCCAGTGTTGATTAAGCTGTGCAAAGAACTTAACTGAAGTTGTAGTAGCTGTCTTTACAGGATTCAGGATGGCTTGATTTCTTCTATACTGTCTTCTTGCTCTTCACATTTAACTGACACTAGATATAGATATATAGATATATATATATACATTAACCTATGACAATATACTATGCCACATCTGCTTTGGTGCTTTGCCTGATTTGCAGTAGTGAGCATGGAAAAGCTTGATTCTCAAACTATGTTTTTCAAATGCTGTGTGAGGAAATTCAGCTCTGAGATTGTTACCCATCCCTGCACTGGAATACTGAAAGGAGGAGGAAGAAGGAAATACTGAAACTTAATCCTTTGGATGCAGGCAGGTAACCACATATCTGTCCTGTGAAGCTGGAAAACACCAAGAGGTGTTCAGTGGCACAATAGGAGGTTGTCAGGTGTGTTCACAAGTGCTGGATCTGAAGGTCTTGTTTCACTGATAGATGAGTTCTCCCAACAGGATGACAATGATGTCTGTCACATCTGTTGTCCTGCCAGTTGATGACAACAAGGGCAAAGTAAACAAGGAATATCCCATGCACATGCTACGGATGACCGGGTAGCAGGGTGGGAAGAAGGAAGTTAATAAGTAATCTGGATTTAGCTTCAAAAAGGGTCTCTCTGAAGGGGAAACCATGACTGTCACCAAAGGTGAACTTGGCTTTTGAAAGTGACATATGTATGGGAAATATTCTTCCACTTGGAAAAATTTATAATGGCCTTATCCTTTGTTGAAAGGTGAGAGGAAATCCTGGAGTGATAGGAAAACATGTGATGGAACTGGCAGGAGCTGTGTACTGATAAAATAAGGGGAAGAATTCTCTTATAGTGGTGACACAACCTGTCTGTACCAGAAGTGAGCAGAGTGACAGAGATAAATGATGTGTTGCAACACAGTACAAAAATGTTTGTGCAGAGGGAAAGTCCGCTGAAGTCTTCATGTCACATTCCTGATGCTCTGTTTGAAGCTGGTACTACAGCTGATGAAACTTTCCTGTGGCTGAGCACACTTGCCATCATGACTGGCTGGTGTTAGTCCAGCCTGCCTGAAAATAGTTTTTGGTTCTGACAAGCCTTCTGTCTTTGGTTGTAACTGTGGCTAAAGGATATGCTGTTGGAAATAATTTTTGCAACACCGTTTAACATGGTGTTTGTGAATGAGCTTACAAAATGGCAGCTTCGCAAGGGAAAAGGAATTTGCATTTTACTGAAGACACTTCTAACATGAGTAAAAGGAGCAATTGTAATTTTCTTGTTTAATTTTGGCTGAAGATTAGGATATATTTGGAACTGCTTTAAGCTATTATAACTCATACCATAAGAGTTCTGGATATCAGGGATTTGGTTTTCTTGTCTCTTTTTGAGGAACTTACTGAACAGAGGATAGTGCAGGAGTTGGACCCCTTTTAATCTGATCTTCAGTAAAATCATGAATGAGAATATTTTTTAAAAAGAAAGGAGATCAAAACGCATCAAAGATTTTTGAGATCTGCAGGGTAGTCATATAAATTTAATTGATTTTTAGAGTTTTTAATTAAGATTTTGGAACCTTCCTACCTCTTCTTTCACAAATAATAATGAATTTGTGTCTAGTAACATTAGAGGAAATAAAAATCCCACAGTGCCTGCCAGGGTATTGAGGTGCAATTTAAACAGTAGGACTGATCAGAGGTTTCAGAATTTGTCTGGACCTTGCAGTGCCTCACCAAATACATTACTGATGAAGAAAATGATAGCTATTAATTAGTCATCAGAAGAATACTTGATGCCTCACTAGTGATGCAGTGATGTTGCTGACAGCTGAGTTCCTGTTACCAGCTTGCCCTTAGGAGTGTCACTTGGCATGACTCAACACTGAATTAGATAGTGGACTGCCGGTATGTGTGAGGCAGGCGTGCCAGATGATTCTTACTCCACTCGGGGAAATGCTCATCATCAGCTGGAGCTGCCGGAACTTGACATGGTTGTCTTGTACTCATTTCTGGAAATCAAATAGCCGTGTATAAGGATTTCTTAAGACAACCTGGATTCATTGCAGTATGAGAAGAGTCTGATACGGACACAGTGCTACCTCCTAGCATAATTCCTTAACAACCTTCTGTCAAAGTTCACAGGCATCTCTGAGACATCCTATCATCAAATGTTTTGAAGGATCGGGTAATGCAAAAAACATTGCCCCATGATTTACTTCCACTTTTGCATGGGCTGTACTCTTCTATTTTTGTCTTGGCTTCTGTTTAATCTGTAGTCCTCTAAAATACTGTAATAATACCAGACTCTGGAGGTTTATAGGACTACCAGTTAATTAAGAAAAGTACAGCTTGCTTTCTCCCTATAATGGGCATGTACTTGGATGCTGAGATGTAAATCATAGCATTAGCAAGGAAAATAGAAGAAAATATAGCAGGTCATCAAATGTGAGCCACCTTGTAAACCTCTATGCCTATAATTATGTATGTTTTCTTTGTTTAGGAGTTCTCGTAAGTAAATGTATGCTGGTAGAAAATGCAAAACTAAGTGCCTATTGGAAGCATCAGCCTGACTTACAGAGTTAATGTGGGAAGCTTTGTAAGTGACATGGAGAGATGCCTTACATAATCAGATGTTTAGGGAGCTGTTCACAAAAACTGACAGCACCTCACTTAATTGTCCTGCCTGCCTTTCATCTGAAAGCTAATACAATTCAAAACTCTTTGTGGAAAAGAAGGTTTGAACTCTGCATGCACGTACATCACATACAGAGAGTTTGTAAAGTAGAATTCTTAAACTTTGAAAGAGTTGAAGTGAGCTCTTTCTATGGCTTGATAACACATTTGCAGACAAATTACCTGTAACAAACTAGAAATAAAATATTTGGCTTATTTTAGGTAGCAGACTTCGCTGTTGGAGCCCCTAAAATAGTTAAGATGAAATCAAATAAAAACTTTTTTTCCCTGAAGTCAATGAGAAAACACCTAATTTGTATTAGTGGGGGTAATACTCATAATTTAGTCATCAATAATAAGCTTGCATTTGAGGAGTTCAAAACAGGAGCCAAAGGCATTAATATTTTATCTGAACTTCTCCTTGCATTTGCCTCTGACCTAACTTCAGAAACCCAAATTGAAGGGATCAGGTGTATTCTTATAAGTGCTTTGAAAACAGCACCGAATACTTTAATAATGGCAACAGAGAAGACCATGTTTTTATACGAAAACAAAAGAGAAAAATAGGTCGTGCCTGTTACAGAATGGCAGCACTCACTTGAAATCTCTCTTTTTAGGACATCTTGCATTTTTGGGCCTCAAGACTGTAATGCATCATCTTCTTGCACTTGGCTCTCAGTTTCCCTAATCTTATGTGAGCAAGCATGACACCATGTGTCAAAACTATCTATGAAGAGTATCTAGTTTAATTATTACTAAATGTATCAACAGTGAAACTTGTAGCATTTATTGAATAATATGTAGTGGCAAAGCTGCATGTGTAACAGTTTGACTCTTTGTTTTTTTTTTTTTCCTCACGGACTCTTGTCTCCTGGGTATTATGTTCCTTTTAGGGTTATTTTTTATCCTTTTCCCACCGCCACTGCCCTGTGGGAGTTTCTAGCCGGCTTGAGAGCTGATACAGCCGCTGACTGTCAGCAACAATGTATTACTCCGGGTTGTTCCCAGAAGAAGGAACAGAATTGATGCCAAACTACGAAATGACTGCTCTGCTTTTTGGGTCCACCTCGGAGATGAACTCTGTGGGTTTCATCAGACACAGGAGACACTGGCAGATCAGCTCCTCAGAAAGAACAACCGTGTATCACCCCCACTACCAAAACCTGGCCGTGCAAACTCACTACAAAATGGTAGTGCTTGTGAGATGTATGCAAAATGAAATAAAGCCATGGGTCTTGGGGGAAAAGATGAAAAGGCCCTACAATATGTTTTCTTGTATTGGAGAAATGCAGAATAATCCCAGACCTTCCTTATCCAAGGAAAAATAAGCCCCATAAAACCAGACAATCTCTATTCCTTTAAAGCAACAGCAGATTTACTATTGCCTACATGACAAAGATTTTAAAAATCTCTATGAAAATGGCTAATATCTCATTCTCCAAAGAAAATAACTCTTCAGTAGCAGCTTAGTCTTTCTGACAATAAGTTAGTGATGGAACATTCCAGAATGGAACAAGCTTGTACCTGTATCACTTAGAGAAAGTCGTAATACAGTCTTTATGTTATAAAACTAATCTTATGCTTTAAAAAGATCACATGGAATTTGCCTAGAAAATGTCTAGAGAGACTCAGGCTGTATTACCATAATCTTCCCATTTTCGGAAATTGTTGGCTTAAGGTTTAAGCTGTCCCAAAACTATGCAGCAACCAGAACCTCAGAGCTATGATTTTTACTGTGTATTAGTGGGAAGTTTTCCATTATTTCCAGTTTTTGTACTATCTTGAGTTGCATTTGGGTATTAGCAGTTCTGATATTATGAACTCTGCTTTCAAAAAAGAATTGCATTTTGGATCACCACATTAACTAGTTGCTTCTTTCTCATCCTCATGACTGCACCTAAGGTCTACAGAGACCAAGTGCAGGTAGTAGCTGTCTATGTTACTTCAAAAAATCACATTAGCAGCTGACTGCTTGTGAACCCCCTCCCTCCTCCCAAAAAGAAAAACAAAACAAAACAAAAACCTAAATGAAACAAAATGAAACCCAAAAACAAAACAAACCCAAACAAAACCAAACAAACCAAAAAAACAAAGAAGCAAAACAATAACATCCCTCCCTCCTCTGCTGTAGCACTTACCCAGGACACTCTCAGAATGAGTCCTGTTGGGCATTCTTGTCCCTTGCCACTAATGTGTGCCATTAATTTTGTCTTTAAATGAAGAGAAGGGCCTCTATTAAATATCTGATACTGTCAAGCAGGGTTTTCCAGCCAGGTTTGTCTAAAATGGCATTTAGAGGCAGAGGGTGGGGGGAAGGTGGGATGAAGGGGAAGAGAGTGTGGCAGTAAGCAACTTGTGAGTATGGAAGTACAGAAGTTCACACAGCCTGCACCTGCCCTCTCTTCAACTTCGCAGTCTTCAGCTGTCATTATAAAGTGCATGGAAATTAGTCCAAGTAATAAGCCTAGAGCTTTATTGTAATTAGCCTGACAACAAGTTGGTGTTTCTTGCCTCCCAGCATGTCAGATGATGTTTTCAGCAGCTTCCAAGGAACAAAATGCCTTGTTACTGTTTGAGATAGCTTAACTTCTGTTGAAATGAAAACAGTTTAAAGGAGACATTAGAATGGACAGAAATTACTGTTTGGTACTTCTTTTCCTGGGTCCTAAATGGAAATGATCTAAAAAAGAGTGATTCAGATTAAGAATCTCATTCATAGAACTGAAGCCAGACCTTCACAGTGACAGAACACAGTTATTGCTACTTTACCTTGGTAATTTGATAAGCTTTTTAGTGAGATTTTGTTTGGGTCTTTTGTTTTGGTTTTTTTGGGGGGCATGGGGGGTGTTTTGATTTTCTTAATATTAGAGATTTTTACCATTAATGACCCTGTTAAGTGTAAACCTTTTCTTCACAGAGCTACTTCTTAATAACCATAGCTCTGAATTTGGTTAGTCTGCTACTGGGGAATATGTCGTGGCTCAATCCAAGCCAGCAGTCAAGGCCCAGGCAGCCACTTACTGCCCCGCCCATGGGATTGGGGAGAGAAAGGGAAGGGCTAAAAAACTCGTGCGGTGAGATCAAGAAACAACTTGATAGAGAAAGCAAAAGTCCCACACAAGCAAAGTCAAGTAAGGAGTTAATTGACTTCTCCCCACAGGCAGGCAGGTGTTCAGTCATCTCCAGGAGAGCAGGGCCCCATCACACATGATGGTGACTCGGGAAGTCAAACGCCATCACTCCAAATGTCCCCCCTTTCTCCTTCTTCCCCTCATCTGAGGATGATGATCCAGAATATCCCTTTGATCAGTTTGGATCACCTGTTCTGGCTCTTTCCTCCCAGTCTCCCATGCACCCCTACCCTACCATTGTGGCAGCACCAAGAGCAGAAAAGGCCTCGGCTCTGTGTAATCTCTGCTTAAAAATAACAACCAGCTCTGTATAATGAGCCCTAGGCTTAGCACAACCCCAAAACAGCCCCATGACAGCTACTGTAAAGAAAATTAACTCTACCCCAGCCAAAACCAGGACGGAATGCTGTGCTCCTTCTTAATGGTAAATGATGTTACAAGGGAGCTTGATTTACTGATCTTGCGTAAACTATACTGGTAGTTAAATATATCTTTGCTAATTGGTTTAACATCAAAATAGTCCTGTGGGCTTCGTGTTCAACATACTGTAATGAAGAATTTGGTTCGAGTTTTTTCATTTATGCTTAGAGGACTTCTTGGCTGTCCCATTGTAGGCCCCCAAATCTGTGTGACAGTTGTCGCATACTCCAGAGTATAATGCATACATAAATCGTCTAGAGTAGATGCACGATGTCACAGAACCCTTTTTTTTTTTTTTTTTTTTTTTTTTTTTTTTTTTTTTTTTTTTTTCCCCCCAATTCGTAAGTGTGGAACGAAGAAAGCAGTGCTGAAAAAAACCCTAGGCAAATGGGAACATGTTTTTGTTAGTGTCAAAGTACCAGCCTTTCTGCTGCCGCTCTTGCCGGCGTGCTCACGTTTCTCTCTCGAAAAAGCTACCTTGCAAACACCAGGTGTCACTGTAACAAAGTGGAAAAGTTTGCTCCCAAGTTAGCTTCTCGCTGCTCGGTGATACAGCAGGCTGGGTATCTCGAAAGGGCTTTGTTTTCGTTCCCCAGAGCTGGCAAACCAGTTTAATCTTACGGGGGTGCGGCTCCCCTTGATCTGTGCCCTGAGCTGCGACCCAGATCATCTACACTTCTAGCAAGCTTCAGAGGGGGCGAGGCTGGGATCAAGGGCAGATACCTGAGCTGGAAATCCTGCTTTCAATGTGAAGTTTGTTTCTGGGGAAAGGTTAAAACGCTGTTCTTCCCAGCCTGGCTAACACACCTGCGGCTGCAGTAACACAAGTAGGGAAGTGCTGAGTTTCCAGAAGTCGGGGCTACCGACCTTATACCGTATGCTGGCCTCTTGTAATGCGAACATTTAATTCACTAGAACATAAAATAAAATCCAAACCAACCAACCAACCAAGTGAACACCACACAAACACAATAGATTACACAAATCAAAGGATTACATATAGTTAGATTAAGTTCACCTCATTAATTTCCCCAGAAATCTCGGAGAATCTAGTGTAGATTTATTGACAGAGAAAGAAGCCTGAAAATAAAAAAGTGTTGCCAGCAAATGACATTTAACTGAGAACTCTCATTTTCCACAGTCCCTTTTCAGGAGCACCCCTGAGCTACTAGTTGACAGGACATGGAGGTGTGTGTCAGGACCAAGATAATTTTTAGTTTTCTCTTTATTTAGGGAAAGAAAAAAAAAAAAGATGTAGGTAGAAAACAGTTAATCTACCTTCCTGTGATGAATTCATTCTCAAAAATCACTTGCTCATTTACCATGGTAGGCCAGCCATACCTGAGAGCCAAATACTCACACAGTTGCTTGCTAGCTTCCTTCTCTGCAACATGGGAAAAAGAAGAGAGGCAAGGAGACTTGTAAGATAATTACAGCTTAATAGAGACAGCAAATTGAGACTCAACCCTACCTTAATCCTAACCTTTAAAGTAAAACATAACATAAAAAAATGGGTGTTGGGGCAGTGCAAATCAAAAAGAGAAACTCACTTGCCACTTTCAGGAGATGTTTAGTTGCTATCAGAAGACCAGGGCTTTGCCATCAGTAACACTTGTGGGCTGCTGTGGAGAAAATCAGGTCCATGTCAGCCAGACCCAACATATTCATGTACTGAATGTGCTTTTTGAATTGTTTTAGTGTCGCAGCAAAGTCAGGACTGAGTGCCAAAAATATAAATAGTTGTAAAACTTTCAGTGCAGACCTTTGTTGACACACGCTGAACAAATTTGTAAGAAACTGTATCAACATACATCTCGGGATCCATATGTACCAATCTAATGAAATGTTTGCCTCTCACTAAAAGTAAGTCACTGTGTTTACTAAGGGATTCACTGCATGATTGGCAGTTCTTTCCTTGACAGAAAGATTTGAACCTGTATTTTAAAAGAAAATAATGTCTTCTTTATTAGTCAATAATTGGAAGAATGTCAACAAAAAATACCTGTAAGGTGCTGAATATTTAGGATTGAATATTAGGTGCTGAATATTTGGAATCATTTGTGTTTGAGAACAGCAGCAGCATTTGAGTTTGTGGTTTGTCTTTTTCTCTTTTGGAGGTCCCTCAATCCCTTCACTTTGTGAATATGCGTGTGTGTGTGTGTGTGTGTGTGTGTTCTGGAGGACATTGGTTTGGGTGTGGTCATGAGACAGACAAGGTGCAAAATTCATAAGTGCTTAGGAATAGAGACCTGAAAACTATTTACTGGCCATTCCTGCTCTATGGTTTTCAGAGCTCCTTCTTATTTCTTTCATAATTAATTTCAGACTTTGACTGGTCATCTCCAGCAGATAACCATGTGCATGAGAACATTCAAATCCATGGCAGCATATTGTTTTACTTAGTGTTAAAGGTCTGTATTACTATAGAGCAGCTTTATAGAACATCACAGCACCAGGTTTCCTTCTGAAGTACTAAAGGACTTTCTGAGACATATGGAATTGTTAATTTATCTCAGGTGTCCTGTTTTTTTGGCTGGATTAATGTTAGTTTTCTTCCTAGTAGCTGGTATAGTGCAGTGGTTTGGATTTTTGTTTTTGAAAGAGAGAAGAGTTTAAAGGGTTTTACACCAGCCAGCAACTAAACTCCCAACAGCCATTGGCTCTTCATTCTGCTCTTCCCTCCTCTCTTTCCTCCTCACTTCCTGTTGGGATAAGGGACAAAATCGGGGTTAAAAAGAAAATGCATGGGTAGAGATAAAGACAGTATAAAATGTACAGGTGTCCTGGTTTAGGTTGA
>VWZU01010084.1:0-22079 GCA_013397095.1 Sterrhoptilus dennistouni
ATAAGCAAACCTAAACCACAACATTCTCCCAGCCCATTTTTTTCAGAAAAGACAAAACGGGCATGGCTGTATTCCACTGGCAAATGATGATTTCAACAAGGATTTCAGTGAATGTGTGTTCAGAATTGTGTTAAAAAATGCAAAGCGGAAGAAGAGCAAGCAAGCACCTTCCCTCTGGACCACCTCTGTTGTTGGCTGCTTGTCTTGGTTGATCATGAATGAGATGAACAGGCAGATCTCCATAGGGAAGGCTCAATCACTTGCTCCTTGACAGTGTCCCTGAAAGATCAAAGCTTCCAGGGGGAGAGAGGAAGGATGATCTTTCCTAGCTGGCTCAAAGCCACCTGACAATTACTTGACTAGTCCAGGATGAAAATGGAACTGATCCCTGGGGAGCACACTGAAATTATCATCCTAGCTTGAAGGTGGCAGGAAGGAGTTATGTGGGGTTATTTACACAGATGTGTATTCACAGTTCTGCAGCATCATCTGCTTCACTGGGTCCACTCCTTAGGCTGCCACCAACCTGGGGACTTCACACCAAGGAGCACAGCCTTGGGCCCTGCCACTCCAGATTTGCTGTGTGTGCTGGGCACATCAGTGATATTCACCATTTCCAGGTACTGAATTTCTAGGGTGCCTCAACTGTGTGCATCAGCTTTCCAAATGGAAAAGCCTGGGACTTATCAGATAAATGGCTGCCAGAAAATTGTTTCTATCACTATCTGTCTGCCAGATAGGCTGTTTATGGGGTACTAAGTTGTCTGTGTCTTTGCTGAAAAAAACCAAAAAGGGCAGGGAGTGGGAGTGGGAAATAGTCATTAATAGTTGCTAATCAATTCTATATAGATAAAATGGCAAAGCTCATGAAATTAAACTATTTCATTTTCAAATATACAAGGAGACTTGCTTAAATAACTCTGATATGGCATGTAGACACCACCTCAGGGCAGGAAAATAGGAAATTAGAAAATTAGATGTGTTCCCATGTGTGGAGGTCCCTGTGGGTTGAGCCTCCAGGAGGTGGTTATTGGGCAGCCTTTGCCAGTGCCGAACAGCAAGGTGGCAGTTTCTCAAATGCACAGGAGCAATGCCACATCCCCCCAAGGTTTTTACATGGCACAGTCTGCCAGATACATATTTGGGCTGTAGAAGGACCATGGTGGTGTTTTGAAAAGCAAGCCCCAGAAGGATAATATTTTGGGGTGGAGAGCCAGCAAGGAGTGAGTTCTGGCAGGGCACACCCATGACACCACTGATTGTGTCTGTCTGCTGCCAACCCCATCCCCTCAGCCCCCTGTGCACTGTGCATGGGAGGTACAGCCAAATGAGCAGGGATTTCTTGCAGAGGGGTCAAAGAGTTCTGGTGTATCTACAGGGATTTAAAGGCCTCTGCTAGGTTGCTCTTAGAAGAACAGACAATTCTCCACAACAAACGTGGTGGATGTGGTCTATCAGTAATTCTTTTTGGTTATATATTTTTATTGCTGTGATTCACAAGCAAGCGGATGCTTCATGTGAGTTGTTGGCATGAATCAAAGGAAACAGAAATGGTTTCAAACAAAGAGACAGAGAGGTTTACAAGCTTAGCAACTGTGCCACTTTTCAGACTTATTTGGTCAGATGTTAGTTTGCATCAGGTTTCTGACTGCAGCAGAAAATCTTTGGGGTAGCTAATGTCCTCTCATCTTTTAAAGCACACATGTTTTATAGCAACCAGTCTAAACAGGGCCAGATGTTTAGAAGTCAGTAACCCAGATAATTGGCAATAACTCTGGCAAGCAAATGTTTCTGCCTGTAATATTTCTGATTTTCCTACCTGTATGGTTTTTCTGAGTATTGTTATGTGCCAGATTTTAACTTCCTATTTATAAGGCATGCAGTACAAAACAGATTATAAGGCCAAAAGTCTGAGATTTTGCTAGGCCAAGAAATGTGAATTATTTTGTTGACAGGAAAGACCTGGTCTTTCCAAAATGGTTTACTGGTTTGTACAAGGCCCCGTTTCTTGATTGAGTCCCAATTCATTATTGTCAAGAGATTTTTTAAATTGTAAGGGACAGAAAAAGAGAAAAGAAAGGGACTGTGAATGAATTAAGAGGATAGACCATAGAATTTAGCACACATTTCACTGTCTCCTCCTCGTTCTGTTTTTGTACTTATTTGCTTTGCTTGCTTCCCACACACACGTCCTTTCACAAACATGGGTTCCAGGATAAGTACAAGAGATTTTACTATTATTATTATTATTATTATTATTATTATTATTATTATTATTATTTTGTGCTTGAAAACTGGGTTGGGAGGGAAAGATGAGGCTTTTTCTTCATAAATACGAGCATAAAACACCTGATTTATCCTGGTGAGGAGGGAAGTTGAAAGAACAAGAAGGCTTGGGAGAAAATGGGTAATAATCTTCAGGATTACTTGAACTATTTAATGTATGTATTTCAGTGCTTTCTGGAGCTTCCTGGCTTCTTCCCTATCACTTCTCTTCTGTGAGCAGCCCTTCCTGGATGGACACAACAGGGACCAGGGTCTGGGTAGGGTGGAAGGCTGAATTGAATTTGCTAATCTGGGAAGGAGGAAAAAGGGGGAAGGTGTGGCAGAAGCAATGTCAGGTCCCTTGGGTCCCGTTGTACTGTCTACTTTGGGCAGACATCACTCCCTGATACTCCTGCCTTGCCCCTTAGTGATGCTCCTGGGACCAAGGCAGTAAAGAGGACAGTTTTCAGGTGACAGACATGGAGAGAGGGGATGCAGCATCTCAAAGCACACAGGTCTCCTTGTCATCAGCAAGTTGGGATACCCTTTCTGCCACAGGGCCTGGACTAGCCCACATATTTTAATTTTCATTCTGAGGACACCAGTCCGAGCTCTGTTGTGTGAAACAGAGGTGGTAAGTCTTCAGAGTGCAACACAGTTATCACTATTGAATGTTTAGTGGCTACCAGAATAGGAGAGCAAATATGACAGAGGCAAAATGATGCCAGCCTGACCCCAGAGGTTCTCTGAGGCACACAGCCAGAGTCCCCAAGGCTGCCAGGAGAGACAAATCCTCTGTCTCTCCAGCATCTGTTCAGCTCAAACACTTATGCAGCATAGGTGCTTTCACTCTCTCAGGCAGAATGCAGTACATATCCTTATTGCTATTTCTTGACTGTAAGCAAAATGCTGTAGGGAACAAAAAGAACAAATACAGCTGAAAACCTTGTCCCATGGCTGTGTCCTTGAGGAGGTGCCCAGCAAATGTGGATACACGTGGTGGGTGCACAGGCACCTTCCTGGTTCAGTCCTGGGGCAGGCTTGTTCCAAGTGGCCCCTTTGCCTACCTGGCACATCCCTGGTGGCCATGCCTACTGGGAGCAAAGCAGCCGTCTTTCCTCTGCCTTCTCTGCACACATTTCTCACAGAGCACACCTTTTCCCTGTCCCTGCAAGCCACCAGGGTATCCTCCTGCAATGTGGGGATCAGCCAAAGACCAAGATCCGTGAAGGGCAATGACTTTGCAATTGGTTAGACCCACTTGAGGCAGGTCTGTTTCAGGTGGATCCCAGTTCTATGAAAAAAACCCCACAGACTTCCGCAGAGTTTGCCTTTTGCTGGAGATAGTACAGTATTTTGTGTGTCACTTTCAGAACAGCTTTGGCATCAGCTGTATAAATCCAGACCCTGTAAACAGTAGAAAACAATTTTCATCATTGGTAGTGCTGAAGAATAAAAAAAAGATTAATATTTTCCTCCTGAACCATTTTAATCAACAGATTTTTAGCAGGACTCACTTCTTCTTTTGTCTGTTGCATGTAAATTCAGGGGAACTCCAGATCCTGCCCCTTCTAAACTTTGTCTATGCAAGCAGATTACCTTACACAGTTTTCTAAATACTTTATTCCAAATTGTGCTAAGATGAGGAAAGCAGAGGGGTGACTGAGAGGATTTTTGGTCTTCGATTTATTTTGTGTGTTCTTTTATACTTATAGCTGCTAATGCATGTTACATCTGTGTTATTGCTCGCTGCAGCTGCTGGCCTAGCAGAGAGAAGAAAGTCCACACTTCAGCCATAAAAGTAATATGTATCACAGGAAAGGGCAAAACAGTCATCTCCGAATTGGCTACGCTGCTGTGGCTGAGACCTCATTAGGAGAAACAACTATCTCTGTGCAGAGAGAGGGGTTAGGACTATTCTCTGTTCTGCAAAACAGCTAACCACAGGCTCAACATTGTTCCCATAAATTGCTCTACTAAGCCAGCTGCCATTACCATGAGTGCTCTTTTATTTAAATGTGCCAATAAACACGTCTGTCACTTTGCAGTTGAAAGCCAACATTTGCAACAGATGCACTAGCCTGGCCTAAGATGTTGTGAACACCAGCATGTGCTGTCCACAGTTTTCCAGTCACTGCTTTGCTTCTGTTGTTTCCTCCCAAATGACTTTTCTCACTTGGCTGCTGCTTTTAGTTGTTTTGTTACTGCTTTTCTGTCCAAAGAAAAGCACTGTGTCACTGCACAGTGATCACAACAGGGAGGTGTCCTGCCTGCTTCCTCTACCAACCCACTAATACCCAGGGACACAGACTTTCACACAGATGCCTGCAGGCAGAGCAGGTACCTTCCACCAGCAGAGAAAAGTGGTTCAGCACCCAGGGGTTTGTTTACAATCTTTTTCCACCCAATTATACTGGAAAGCTGCTGGTTCTAGAATCATGTGCTTCTAATTTTGAAGCTTGGGATGATGGATAGTGACAGTGACCCACGAAATACAACAAGTGTTTGTGAAAGTAACAGGAATGCAATCTGTGAGCTCAATTCATCTTGCCAACTAGCAAGCCTGAACAGTTTAAACAAAAAGAGGACACTCCGACCCTCTGATCTTAGTTGGAGTTATTTTTCTTTTTTCTTATAACACTGAATGTTTCAGGTTTTGAAGCCTACAAAAGACAATAGAGTTCACAAGAGCTACATTAATGTACAAGTAACTTAGTGATCCTCTTGAATCCAAACTATTAAAAAATGCAGAAATAAACCCAAATGTGATGGAAGACAAAGGTTTGGGGTTTTCTTCCCCATCGTATCTGCAGCTGGCTGATTGCTGAAAGACAGTGATCCTAGAAGGCAAGTGCAAAGTGCTTCAAGAAGACAGGCCTCTTACACCCAGAGAGCTGCACTCTAAGGAGGCAGCTCACAGCTGGGTGATTATGGGACTGGAAGGGGACACACAGCTCAGATAACTGGGAATGGGCCTGTCATCTCCATATCAGCTATTCCCATCCAGCCTACATCAAGCCAGATCTCAATACTGAGGTCCTCTCTGCTGGGCTGGGAAACTCGTTTTTGGATGTGGCTACTGCCACAGGCAGCTGTAACAGGCCAGCAATTACAGGTGCCCCAAGGAGGCTAACAAGCCTGGTTTTCCTGGAAACAACAGACCCAGCTGGGGAAGGGGCTCTGCAGACTTGTGAACCACCTTGGAGATGTTCCTCTTTTCTTTTGGATAGTTTCAAATCCACGTTTTACTTCCTGTGTTTCCTGTAGCACTTGCAAGAACACTTGTAAGAGCTTAAGGGACAGACATGAACACATCTTGAAGTCCAACCAGATCATTCATCTTCTCCTAAAATTTTTAACTGGGAAAAAAGCAAGTAAACAGCAACAATTAAACTCGTTGTCTTGACTGCTGCTCAGTGAGCACAGGCCTGACATGGGCCAGGCTCCTGTCACCCCTTTGCTGTGTCACTACTTTAAGTATGGTATGAAACTCATCAGGTGATGTCTGAAAGTGGACAAGGCTCTGGAAAATCCAGATCCATTCTGACAGCATGACTAAGGGCAGTTGTTGGTAAGCCTCTGGGGAACAAGAGCATCTGACAGAGCAGGAAATCTCCTGCAGTGAGGAATGCCTGTGTGCAGTCCAGCTCTGCTTTAGCACAGACGACACAAAAAGTGTTTGTGTGACACTGCATTGCAATGCCCTTTGGAATAAGATACCTCCAGGATCACACTGAAAGCTGTTTATGCTCAGATAGAGGACAGGAGGAGCAGTACAGCTGTGCCAGGAAGATCTCCCAACCTGAATTTCCATGGGCTGGTTTGATCTGCCTTTTTCAAAGAAAACTCCGTGCTGGAATGTGTCATGTAATGTTGCATTCACTTTGTGCAGCAGCATGTGCAGTGTACCAACTGGAGAGGTAATGGAGCATGAAAGGGGCCCTAAGGTTCAGGTTTGGCTTGCTCACCTGTCTTCTGGGAGTTGGTCCACCACTGGACAGACCTTTGGTTTGGAAAGCACAAGATCCTTGCCTCCAAACATGACCATCCTGCTGACTCAGGTCTTTTATCTCCACTGGATTGATGGGGAAATACTGATTTGCCTTGTCTAAATCACAGTTTGGCCAAACATGACAGGAGGTGTCAGATGCCATGGGACACTTGGCAATGACCAGAGAACTCCAGATGAGCCTATTACCCTTATCAGAGGTGTTACTAGCATGCTCCACTCTGAATATGGACTACCATTTCAAGTTTGCTGCTTGTTTGGACTTACCTGTTCACCATTTGGATTTTCCACTTGTGCAGGTCACACAACACACAGCACACACGACTACTGAGATTTGTTATGACATTAAGAGATTGAAAATGCTGCCTGCAACCCAAGGTTTGCCTGGATTAGCTGCATTACCTGGATTACCACAGGCCATCAATCCTGTTTGAAACTATGAGCACCTGCCCATTTGGATGAAGATAAGAGGTTGTCTTGTCCTGCTGTTGGGAAGGGAAAGCCAAAGCATGGACTTGGCCTCCACTTGCACTACATGCACTCAGGAAGTCCATAAAAGTCCTGTGTTTTCTGCAGCTCTAACCAGCTAACCAGAAGTTACCAATCTGGCTTTATACTGTGTATATATTCTCAGAAGACAGCAGCTAGAAAAGACCTGGGCAGGTCTTAGAGGGAAATGGAGACAGGCTGAGTAGAGATTCGCTGCCTGGAAGGGTTGCTTCTAGTTCTGCAAACCCACCCACAAGTAATATATTCATCCCCAAAGGCAGGAAAAACCACTGAGTTCAAGAATTGGACAGGGTCTATTTTAACATGGGCTGGCTGATCTCCGTGAGGATGTTTTGTGCTCTGTGACCTATCACCATGTTATTCATTAGGTGTAAAACATTGAAAACACAACAAAATTTGGATGAGACACAGACATGGTCAGGATGATGTCCAAGCTGCATATTTCAGAGCTATCATCACTCTGGTTTTCCTTTCTGAAGGAAGGATTGTGACAGCAGCCATGCTGCAGTCACAGTGTTCAGCAGTTTCACGTTTCCATTTACATGCGGCAGATCGATCCGATCTGGCCAGAGGAGGGGCCAAGTTAAGAGCTGACTGCAGAGCCCTCATTACCTTTGCCACAGGGCTGCTGTGCTGCCAAGGGAACATCATCTCAGGTGTGCAGGGGCCAAAATCAAAGCACAGCAATCAAAACCACTGAAGCACATGGAAAGAGCCCAAACCCACAAAACACCTATGTATCCTCCCGTTCCCAGAAATCATAGCAAGCCATTGAGTAAGACCTTCCATCTGAAAGATATTTTATTTTGATTGAGAAAAAGGAAGTAAATGAAAAAAAACAAAGTAGGTAGAGGCTACCTTTCTGGGAAACACCCAGAATACACTTACTTCCAGTTTTTGTCCACTAATCTTCCCCCACAAACAGCTAGAGTTATCAGCTCTTTCCAACAGTGTTGTGCACAGATAGTAAACCCCAACTACTTCCCTAGCTGCTACACTACAGAACAAAAGAAAAAGAAATGGCATGATGGAACCTGAATGTGTATCTGCCTTTGTACATTTCTTTTGCGCAAACCACTGATTTATTGCATGCACACTGACACAAAGATCAGTATTTATGTGCTTGTACATTAAGTTGTCTGACTATCTTTTTGTTCTTGAGAACATTTGCAATTCAGCACCTTTTGGCTGTGTCTTTGATCAGGTGTTTTCAAAAGGAGACCATTTTCCAAATTGCATTAAAGAAACACTTCAACCATTTAAGGAATTAACTACTTTCAGTATCTGATGCAGGTTCTTTCCATTCTAGATAAATGTTAGAAAGATCTTAAAGCTGGAACAATTTTTTAAGCAAAAAAGAGACTTCCAAGTAGTGTTGAGGAGGTGGAAGGAAGTGATTGAGAATCCTATGAACGCAGACTCATTTAGGTCTTCTTAGGCTGTATCAACAGTAACTGAAGTCAGGATTGATTCATGTACTAATTCTATCCTTTCCTCTCTGGAAGCCAGAACACCTTGAAGATCTTTACCTCAAGGCAAAAGTGGATATCTTTTTCTGATGATGGTCTGAAGTCTGGGTCCTCAGGCTAGGTATCTCAGCAACTTCTCACAGTTTCCTTAAGTGGACTAGGAAAAAGCCCAGCCTAGAGGAAATCATCATCATGTATGTTGTTTTATTACAGTTAGATGTTAAAAAACCCCAGATTTTCTTAAAATGTAAATGAAGAGTAGGGTGGGATATGTGTATTGCCGATGGCTCTAGGCACAGCAGAAGGTTCACACCAGTGAGTAAGCCTGCAATTAAGAGGATGAAAAAATTTTTCTTTTAGTGTCTCATGAGGACAAAGGGGAAAAAAGTAGAGAAGAGTTTTCATTTTCCTGTCCAACATTGAGTGAACACAATGGTAAAGATCCATTGATGGCTGTTATTTTGGACATATTTTGACAGTGTTGACTGCATTTGACCTATGGTCAAGGGGCTATGGTCCCAAGTAACATCAGTTCTTACCTTTTCCATTGAAACATACATTTTAATAGTTTCCTTCTTCCTGAAGCATTTTCCATTGGACAAAGTGTTTAGCCTGTATTAGTCATCACAGCTGTCTTAGGTTGCAATGCAAGATGTAACCAAATGTGTGTATTCTATTACCACCTGTTAAAACCAGGTGGGACAGTGTTTTTCTTTATCTCTTTCAGGACCCCTCCTCCCTCCAGGGGGATATCTTCTGTTAATGGGCCATTAAAACTCACCACATGACTGATAAAATTACATCATCCCATTGTGAGATGCTCCACCCAAGGGGAGGAGCCAAGCATTCCTACCTGGATAAAATCTGAGCATCAGAAGACCAAAGCAGCCTGTTTCTGCTGGATTCCCAGAGGACTGGACCCATGTCATCACTACTGATTCTTCAGAGGAAAACTACATCCTTCTATGGGATCATCTCTGCTCCAACAGAACCACATCTGTCACTCCAGGAGGATTTATTTGGACTGCTACCAAGACCCTGACCAACAGGGTGTCAAGTTGTATTCTGACTCTGTCAGGGATTTCTTTTTTGTTTGCCTTTTTTTTGTATTACTACATTTTTATTTTAATTTTCTGAGTAAGGAACTGTTATTCCCATATCTTTGCCTCAGAGCCCCTTAATTTCAAAATTATAATAATTCTGAGGGAGGGGGTTTATATTCTCCATTTCAGGGGAGGCTCCTGTCTTCCTTAGCAGACACCTGTCTTTCCAAACCAGGCAAAACAGCATTCACAGAGTAGCTCAACCATTATGCAGATTAGCAAGGCAGAACAGGCTTCACTGATTCAACTTGCTATTTATTATAAAGGCAGGGAGACTTCTGTCCTGCTGCCACCTGGGCTCTGTTCCTCGAGCGTTTCAGAAATCAAGAACTGGAAGGAGGCCAAAATTACAGTTTAAAAAAGAATCGTCCCAGACTCTTAATTAAGTGATAGCAGGGCTATTCAAACACCATGCATGCTGTTTCAGTGACAAAGATTATGGGTTTAGTGATAGTTACAGAAGAAGTCAGTGGCCATTGTTCAGTATCTGTCATTGGCACAAGTTGACACTAAGACTCTTAGCAAAGGATGATAGGCGAAAAATGCCAGGGAGCACTGGCAGTATTTGTTTGCACTCTAATTTGCTACCGTCACAATGAGCTCATTTCCAGGGCTTTTCTTCAATCCACATTTCTTTGCCTTTGCTTGTCCCAGGGAGAAACCCATGTAGGTGGTTCACCGTGTATGCATCGCTCTTATGACTAAACTGTAAAAAAATTGCTCCCAAACCATATGTCATTCTATGTCTCTTAGGTTTCAAAACACCCAATATAGGAGAAGTCCCAGACCATCCCACATTCCCTGAAATCACCAAATCTTTAATGCATGTCATCCGTCAGGTTGGCCCAAAACGGAGACTGAAAGAGGGTGTATTCCCTGTGACTCAAAATGCTTTGTTTGAAAAGCAGGGGAATAATTAAGACTACCAGAATAAAAGTGAGAAGGTGATTGTCTAAACAAATAAAAGTTTGAGGGTTTTCCTCCATTCAAGAAAAAGCAAGCTTCTGAATGTTTCTAAATAGCCATCTCTTCCCCAGAGCTGGTCTTGTCAGAGGAGCTGTTTGATTTCTTCTTGGTAAGTATCCTTGGAGGACACTAGGCTGCAGGTGGGTAGTTTTCTGCATTGTAGCATAGGACATGGGCTCTGGCCACCAGAGGTAGCAGGGGATGTAGTGGGACCTATAGGCAGGAAATGTGGAGGGGAAGTGTCTCCCTAAAGACCCTGCATTCAGCTCCAGCTTGGGATCAACTAAGGGCTGTCATGCAGATGGATCTAGGCACTCGGGGTAGCTGAGCTTTTAATCTTTCTGTGTCACAACGTCTCTGACCCAGTGTCCAGGTAGAGACATAGCATGTCTGAGGTCTCCTGCAGTTCATCCCTAGGAAGTGGCTAACTTCCTGGGTGAAAAAGAACAAATATCTTTCCAGCAGGTTCAGGGATTGCCTGCAGGGGAAGGTGATTTAATGTAATGACTTTTAAAATCTGAGCTTTTGTGGTATGCCCCCAGCGCATATCTTTCAGCTCAACTGCAATTACCAGAATCAGAGGTGTCAGTGTGTGCCACAGGACCTGAAGGATCCAAGCAGCCTTTGATTGCCCTGGTGGGGATGGGCAGAAAAGAACACAGAGCAGATGAGAAAGAAACCCTGTGAACAGCTGGCAATTCCTCACGAGTTCCTTCCTAAACTTTATTAGGTAAAAAAAGCAAACACACACACTCCCTCCAAAAAGAAGAAAAAAGCACCACTTTTCTGCATAGGGGTTTTAATGCAGTTTACAAGCACAAATCTCTGTGAAATGGGAGAAGAATTATGCCATGGGACAAAGTTAAATTCCCAATTTATTATTTTTTGTGTGGTGATTTGGAACTGCAGCTGGGGACATAAAGCTGAAATAAATGGCAGTGTCATGAAGTAAACACAATTTGGTTTCAGAAACCTCCATGTGACTTTGAACCTTCTCTGCCCATGGCATCCTTTTGCTATGAGATTCCTTTCCGGTTCACATAAGAGCATAGCCTCACAGCTGAACCTCAAAATCAGTGTCACTTCTGTAAGTCAGTGTACAGTATTATCTGGTACTCTGAGTGAGGAAAAACAAGTTTCTGAGACAGATGTAGGTGGGGAAACTGAGTCACTCATAGTCTTTTGCTCTTACAGAATAAATGCAAAAGAGGAGAGAAAACAAAACTGATGACTGTGAAGAAGGATGGGGGAAGGGGCTAGTGACCCCGATTTTGGGTAGTGACATTGCATTAATACAGCAAGCAGAAGTCCGTTTATACTCTTGCTAGCCATCAAAAAGGGGGGAAAAGAGCAAAAAGAGAAAGAAAGGAAGAGAGTATGAAAGAAAGGTGAAGACTGAATGTTTTTATGATTTTGACCTACTTAACAAGAAAAAAGTGGAAACTAGTAAAAACTTTGATTAACAAGCAAGGGTTGGCTGGGTAAAACTGCAGGAGTAGTAATTAGTAACACTAGAAAATATTCAGACTTCAACCACCTTCTTTTTGCTACAGAGACCAAATCAGGGTTTTGATCCTACCGTGCCAGTGAAAGCAGAATGAATGGCAGATGTGACTTTGGTGCTCATCTGCCTGCTTTTAAGATTCATTGATTCTGCTTACACCTATAACAAAGGCAGACCCTGCCTTGGCTTCAAGAAGAGCTGGTTTTCATGGCTTATTCTGACTGCCTGCTATCACGTCTTTTATTATTATTTTTATATACATATGTGTATGTAATGTGGTTCCTAGGGCATGTGCACAGGCACAGAGCCTCTCTGCCTGCATCACTGCCCCTGTTTTCACAGTGCAATCTAACAGTCTCCACTTGTCCTGTCTGCAGACTGCCATTTCAAGAGATGCTCAAGTCCCTCACAAGCCTCCAATGTGGCATATGTACATGAAAACAGTCTGCCCCATTCTACCAATGGGGTGGAAGCCCCAAGCTTCATGTGGCTCCCAGAGACGCATGTCTTTGAGCACACTTAGTCTGGAGGAACTGGTCTTTCTCTTGTGACAGATGCCTGCCAGAACACCAAGAATCTAAATGCTAAGGTCTAAAAGGAAAACAACTCTTCCCAGATGCTCTCACAGAAAAGAAAATACTCAGAGGAAGAAGAAATGCAGAGAAGAGATCTGGCACAGAAAGAGAGATAGAAAGAAGTGGTCTGAAAAAAAAATTCCCTTTTATTATTTTTATATGAAAAGGAAGTAACATCATAGAGTGGAGAAAACTTTGCAATTGTATCAGGTGCAGAGGTCTAAGCCAGCTCATCACTTGCACATGCTTGAGCATTGTCTTCACTTGCAGCAACAGCTTCCAGCACTGCAGAAGAAAGGCTCACCCCGGAGAAAGTGAACAAATGAAACAATCAAATGAAAGTGGAAAAAAAAGGGTAGGTAGGAAAGGGTAGGTAGGAAAACTTGATGAAGAGCTATTCAAGAGAGAACAGAAGCAGTCTGAGAGCCCCTCAAAACTTGAAAGTTTCTGTTTATGTTACAGAGCTACATATCTGTTATCTGATAAAAGAACCTGTTTGGTGGCTGACAAGGTTTACAGATATTGGGGAAGCACAAAGGTTGCATAGGAGCTGGGGGTGGCAAGTGGTAGCTGGGGTTTGTAAGAAAGGAACAAGAGAAGAAGGGTGCTCTGCTGTATCCATCCAGCACCAGGAGGCCTTGGTACCCAACATGAATTTTGCAGCTTGAAAATGTGTGAAGGTTACCTTGGAAGGGTGAAAATTTTCCAGTGGCCATCTCAGAGGAAAACTTTAGGGGAAGGATTTATATTTCTTTTTATAGTTTGTATTGAAATAGCTAGATGAAACAAGAAAACTTTTTTAGTCATGTTTCCAGTTGGGAAAACTACCTCAGCAAGCATCAGAAAGTTCAGATTAATCATCACAGAATTTTGACAGATGTGTTCAAGTTTCTTGCAGTGGGCCCTGTGTACACCAAGGCTGTCAGTGAATCTACATGGTCATTTCAACATCAGTGAAAAGCAGAAGAAGATTCCAGATAAGGATGGAGAGAGAGAAACCATGAATCAGTTCTCCAAAGAAATAGCAAATATTGTTTCCAGTGTTACCATTCTCTGCAGAAGCCTTTCTGAATCAGTTTCAATCATGTCAACTCATATCACCATGCTTCTGTGGTCAAGTCAGGAAATCAGTTATCTGATGTTGCAGTGCAAAGTATCAACATTGCCTAGAAGAAAACCCCACCAAAACAAAAAACCCAATAGCAATGCCCAGTAAACACAAACTTTTTGTTTGGAGCCCTGAAATCACTGAAATGTTTAAAAACCAATAAAACAGACAACTGCATAAGAAATATATCTTTAGGGGCATTGTTCCCCGATCTCCACTTTTACCTTGGCTGCGGTGGGAAAATACAAATAATCAGTCAGCATGAGAGTTATAATAGATTCATTTTTTTAATCAGAAGTGCAGAAGGACAATGAATTATAACCATGCCCAGTGGCTTCATGCTCTTTCAGCATAACCAAACACATTCAGATGTTGTCTGCCTCCTGAAAACAAAACCACAAACTTGCCATTTTCATAGTTTCCTCTTTTAGAGTTCAAGCTTCTTCTTTCCCAAGGTTGTTCCTACCAGGTTACTACAGGTAATGCCAGTCTTGATTTCATACTACCACACCATACCACCCACTTCAGGAGTGGGAGTGTCCCTTCCTATGGGTGCCAGTAAGGAATGCACTCAAGCCTCCTGCTTCTCTTCAGAGTTGTCAGCTGAATATTAAGATCTTTTTAAGCAATAGGGCCTTTTCTCAAGACTTACTAGGAGCATGTGCTCATGGGCATCTTAAAACAGAGATTGTATTTCTTGTTGGTATGAGTCTGCCTGGTCACAGTGACTTCAAGAAGGAACAACTCGGTTACTATTAGTTGGGCTATTGCAGACAGTGTGGGGGACCCCCTAATGCCTTGGAATGGCTACCTAGAACAGAGGCTAGACAGAGCTAAAATAATAAAGTAGGTATTTAATAAAGGCCTTTTAAAAAGGCCTTTAATAAAGGCCTTTTGCACCTTGGGCAGTGCAAAAGCATTGCAGAAGCTACACCCAAGGTGGATGGTGGTCACAAGTTTTTCAGACGGATTAAAATTTGGTCTATTTGTATATCAGAGATCAATTGTCCAATTACAGCTTCAGTAATGAAGTCGTATTCCCACAGTTTGTACCCCCTCGATTCACTTTTGTTTATAATTTTTGAGGCCTGAGGCTTTGATCGTGACCTTGGTTCTCAGGCCTGGAAGGATTGTTTTGTCTGACCAAACAGTGAAGAGAGATCACTAACACTCTATATAAAGTTCAGAGTTACACATTCATGTAGTACAGCATCTGAAAAATATAGAAGTTGAAACTTAAGGCATCACCCTTCTACCCAAAGTTATTGGTCCTTGAATCACAGGCAGTGAAGAACAGTGCCTAAACCGGCACTGTACAATCTGCTTGGCCTAACATTCTGTATGCAGCTATGTAGGCTGCACTTTTAAATAAAACAGCAAAAAACAAAGTCCAAAGTGTGACATTGCAGGTGGGGAGCTTTGTTTTCCTTTTCTAAATTGGTTTGGATAATAGTGACTGAAAACTGAAACTTAAGAATTACTATTGCAAGCTCCAACAAATCAGAGCTTCTTCTGTCTTGTTTCAAGTGAATCAATAATTGCTTACTTTTTGGTCCCTCCATTTTTACAAATTCATAAAATTAATGCCATGCATGATGGCATGGCAGCTTAAAGGCAAGCTTTTTATTTTCTATTTCCTGTAAAGTGGTCAAGAAATTCTTCTCTAATCTGCAAAGCAAAAAAGTCCCTTTTGGAACCTCTGACACAAACCATGTGATCAGTCCTGTAATAATCTTATCAGGCTGCCATTGTACTTTACACAAGCACCAGCAAAGAGGGACAGCTGGCATTTATTTTTAAACCTAGACAAGACCATGAGAGCTGCAAGTGCTTGGGGACGAATTAGTCATGGTTCACAATGATAATCTTTGTTAATGAAGCTTCAAGCAGACTTCTATCCAGTAGCAGCAAGTAATGAGGTGCAGAAATGTTTACAACTCCATAGGGAATTCATTAACCAAGCTCCTGTAGCAAAAGAGCTAAAGGGGTCTGCAGGATTTGAAAGGTGATATTTTTCCAGGGAAAATTTAAAATACCAGACTGGCAGTACACATGTAGGCAGGAGCTGGGCTCATTAGCAGATTGCTGACTATGCTTGTAAAAAACCTTGCATTCAGCTGCCCCCCTTTCTTGCCTGTTGAGGGAGCAGAAAGATGGACATCACACTTGTGATTAAAGTTATCTGCAATTTGGAAATCTCTTAAATTTTCTTGGTGACAATATAGAAATTCCATGCCCACAGAGCCAAATTTCTCCATGAGAGCTGCCTCCTCCCACCTGCATTGGTCAGTGATCCAGAAATCAGGCCCTCTGTGGCACAGGGCCCAGAAGCTGGTTATGGAGAAGGGTGATCTACAAGTGGATCACCACTTGTGTTTGAGGCATCATTTCTGAATAGGAGATGGCCTTATGCAGGCATCAGAGATGCTGAGTGAATGTCCACACCTGGAAGGTTAAAGCTATTCAAAAGCTGTTTGATTCCATGCCTGGGGCTAACAGTGATGGATGGAAGATCCTCCCACGGGGTCATGGCATAGCATAGGAAGGATAACACACTGCAGAAGCAAGACATCTGAGGTCTGGGACATTCAGTTACTGACAAATAACAGGAGATAGGTCTTTAGATGTTGCCTCTGCTTGAGACTTTGAGGAAAACTCAAAAGCTGTGTAAAATGCATGTGAATGTATGGATTTCTGTCCTTTTTGCTACTCAAAAGTCAGAGTCACTGAACCTCATTTGGCTGACACAGACATACAGCACTAACAAATGCCACGTGCTGTAATCTTGCCCCAGAAACAAACCCTTTCTGAAGTCAAAAGCAGTATACCCTGCTCTGTCCCAGCACTGAGCTCTCCCTGCTTGCAGGGGTGCTGCCTCTCATGCACAGTGGGATGCTGACACAGGAGATCGAGGATGTGTGATCTGCCCTTGCTCAGAGCAAGGAACAGCATTGCTTTGACATATAGGCATTTTTTTCTCTATCCCTCTGAAGAATTGGTACTAAGCAGGACTGTAGATAGGTATTTGGAGCCAAGGTTGCAGATTGCTATCCAGACTTCGGGCTGAGTTTTCCCTCAAATACGTTCTGACTCTCACATTGCATGAGAGTTGTGCAGAGCCAGAGGATCAGGGGTAGTGATTACCATCTCCTCTGCTAATCCTAAAGGAGGATTATCAAGAAGACAGAAACATAGTCTTTTCAGCAGCGTACAGCAGAGGTAACAGTAAAAAAGTTGCAGTAAAGCAGATTCTGTCTAGACACAAAGGCAAAATAATTTGCCCTCAGGATGATGAAGCAGTGCAGCACAGTGCCAAGCAAGACAGCAGAATTTTACCCCTTGGGAGCTTTCAAAATCAGGCTGCATAAAGCCCTCATCAACCTGACCTGGTACTGAAGGTAACCCAGCCTTGTACAGGAAGCCAAATGGGAGGTTTCTAGTGATCCCTTTCTGCCCAAACCTGTCTTTTGCTTTTGCTTTTTTACCCTCCTGAAGTTCTGAGTAGCTTTTATAATTCCTCTCATGACATCTCTCAGGCTAGAAGAAAGGCTTGTTAAGAAAGTTGTATTTAGAAACACCGTCTTGCAGCAGATTTTCTTGTCTAGGAGAAGGGAGAATGTCGCAGTTACAACACGAAAGAATGACACTCACCCATCACGTTGAGAGCGAGGAAAGGACTTTATTTTGGGAATTTCAACTTATATTGTTTTTGGGATTTGGTCAAGGATTGGGAGATGAGAGGAACAGTCCTCTGACTCAGTGATCAAACCAGCAGTCCATCACAGAGAGGAATGAGAAAACAATATACTTAGTTTATGTTAAATGCGTGAGAAACTCCAGTAGAACTATGTAAACAAGATCATAAGGCTGAAAATCAGAGAGACAGGAGAAAGTGTCCAAAATTCAAAATTTCACTAAGTTCTTGTGCCCATTTCTGCAGCATGTACAAATTCAACATGACTCAGCTGCTTTTAGATGATTTGCATGTATTTGTAAAGCAGAGGTGTGGTCTCCTGGTTTGTTGTTGTTTGGTTTTTTGGGTTTTATTTGCAAGATTATTTGCCTAGGTTCTGTCCAAAACACACAAAGTTTCAGATATCTATCACTACAGTTGTCAACAGGCAATTATTCCTGTATTATATATTTGAGGGAGTGATTTGCTTGCCTTTCTTTCCATGTCTTTTTTTAAATTTTCCTTTTTTTCCCTTTCATTTCACATTTCTGAAGAGATTCCTTAGTCTTGATTGCATTACAGTAAATATTTTAAAGAACTAAAAATCACTCATTGCAAAGACTTGTCACCTGCAGATAACCTTAAGTGGGAACAGACCAGTCAATATATTCAGGGGCATGGCTGCCCTGTGGAGAGGCTGGGACAGGGTGAGAAAGGAGCCAGCTTGCATGGGGCAGCCCTGCCCCAGACAGGCAGAGCCCAGCAGTGATGCACTGAAGCCAGGGGCAGTTCTCTGCCCTGGAATGCAGCAAGCTGACCCAGGCCAGTGAGGCTGGAGGTAAGCCTAAGCTTTTTTTCCCAACACATACAGCACAGGGAGGGGAAACTACCTCCATCCTTGGAGATATCCAAACCTTAGCTGAACAGAGCCTTGAGCAACAACATCCAATCTCATTTCTGACGCTGCTTGTAGGCAGGAAGTTGGTCTTACAGACCTCTTAAGGTCTCTTTCCCTCCTTGCTACTTCTGTTTTATTTTGTTTTGTTCCCTTGCAAGTCTCTGGAGAGAATCATCACACAGATAAAAAGGATATATAACCCTTATATTCAGACTGGAGTAGACATTAATTTTTTTTCAAAGACCTTGTCCTTCCAATGTTTTGCCAGATGCTTACAAAGTAAATTGAGAAGATAGGAAAGGGAAAAAAAAAAACAACCAGGACAAAACAGAACAAGAAAACTCCAAACTTTATTGTCCTTCCCCATTCCAGAAACTTGGAAAAATCAGCCAGGAACCAGCTGAGTTAGCCAATATTACACTATGTATTATTAAAAAAAGAAGATCAAGCATTCCATCTGCTGAGTCTCCCCCATCAGCCAGTTCAACAAAATTGGAAACCTTGGACATTTTTCAGGTATTTACAGAGCTAAAAGCTCAAAGCCCTCAGAGGTGCTCCACTAGGTAAATTAAATACTTCACTTCTTTTATACTAATGCTTGCTCTGCTGACGGCTATCAGGTGGTATTTTTTAGCCTTTTAATACAAACAACACTGAAAAACCATTATGTGGACTGTTACAGGTGAATCAGTAAATATTTTTAGTTTAAGCTTCCATTATTTCTGCAAAGGAGAAATATTTTTTTTACTCAGATTACTCAGTGGGTACCTTAAGGTTTTCCTGTTCTCCCTATCAATCCTAATTCTTGTAAGAGAGGATGTAGATTTAGGTTTCTAAATCTAATATAGGGAGAGCAGCTCTAAGAATTGGTATAGGCTCTTTGATTTTTGTTGGGAATTTTGATTCTCTACATGAGACAGCATGAGTTTGGTCACTAAGACTCTGGTTTAAGATGAATTTTTAAATGGGACTCTCAACAGCACAGCATAAGGATTTACTTTCTGGTTGGCAGCCACACACACTGTAGGCTGACCTGAACATAAATGGCTTTTGTTTTTCCTTGGCATATTTCTCTCCTTATCTGCAGAAGACATGTGGTTGAATCACTTGACTGTTTGGGGATAGGAAGAGCTGCCCAAAATACAGCGTGATGAATTGCAAGGAATCCCCTCAAGGGAGCAAACTGCTGGCCCATAGAGCATTCTGTGCTGGATACTGTCCGGAAACATGCTAGCAAAGGCAGGCTGGCTTCGGAGCAGGGGCCACTGCCTCCTACGTGACCAGTAGACTGTAAATTTATAAGCACTGTTGTGCACAGCTTTAACCTGAGCTCAAGCTATGGTATGTGAGCTAGAGCTGCCTGGGAATCTGCTTGCTTTTGACTGGGTCTGCTCCCTAGACCAACGGTGAGCATATTTTTCCCAGTATTTTCAAGAATTAACAACAGAGAGTGTAAATCAAGTAACTAAATTTTTATGGAGTGGTTATCATTAAGTAATTTAGCAAATAGCTGGATATTAATCTTTTCTTTGGATATTATCTGTGTGTTTGAAGTTATGAGATTTGCTATTTTGTTAATATCTTCTTGTTGACATTTTTCAATTTGACCAGAACCACCAGCAAGCATTTCAGCTCTGCACAGGATTTTTCATAGCATCCTTTTCACTTGCATGTTGTTTTTGCATTTTCTGTCAAAAGGAAACACGTGAACAATCTAGGGACTGAAAGAAATAAATCCACTCTGACATTCTTACAATAAGGAAAAAATCCATGATCTAGTGAATATTAATTTAGAATCACAGAAAATTTTTAACTTCAGCTATTAAAACTCTAGAAAAATAAAATCTGGTTTGTTTGTTGGACATACTTATTTCTAGGGTTAGGTGTCATATATCTTCATCTGGTAAATCTTTTCTTTAATTTGAGGCTTTAAGAAATGGAAATAGGATTTAGTGCAAGTTTCGTGTATCTCTGTAATTAATAATCAAAAATAATCAAATTATAAGTAAACACTTGAATAAGAGGGAACTTTTCATTCTGACAGAATTTTTCTAAGAAATTAAATTATTTAAATGAACACTTTTTAATATGAGTTCTCTGTATTTCTTTTAACAGAATAACAGATACAATGCTTGCTACTTTGTCATATAACAATTTAATAAATATATACAGTTTCAGTACGAAACAATATAAAATAATGTTTTCTATTACTACTCCAGGAACTAATAAATTTTGCATTTGGGCTGCATTTATTACTTTATGATTACACCTTTCTACTCTAAGCAAGAGTAGTAGGTTTGACAAAAAATGAAGGTAAATTGCAAAGCTGATCGTAAAAGAAACAGTAGTTCACTATTACCATTTGCCCGGAGAATAATTAGAATTATTTCTGGTTTAAAATATCTGGTAAATATTGCTTATAAATCTATCTGGAAAGAATAGTAGCTGTAGAACTAGACTAGCTGGTAACTGATATTCCACCTGTAGACTTTCTACCTTTCTGCTTGGATTAGTTCATCATGAGGTTGAAATGCAGCTGGAATATTTATTCCTGCTCATGACAAACATTCTTAGGAGGCTTTTATGTTCAATATTTTTGAAGTCTTTGCAGGAATGTGCAACACTAGTGAAATCATTTTTAGCACAGGTTTGGACATTACAAACTGTCTCCCGTTGTATAAGAAAATGAAAAAGATGATTTCCAGAGGGTCAAAGCTCTTTCAGATGTTCCTTTCACCAGTACAGGCAACTGTTACAGGACCCTGTTAAATAGAAGCATTTTTTAGGTATCACTGGGAACAATTTGTGCAGTAAACCTTATTTCTCTTTCTTCAAGTAGATATATAAATTTTTATTGACAGAATTACACAGTTTATCCACAGTACTATAGAGGAAGGCAACCTGGACTATGAAGTAGCTTTATCAGGTAAACATATTTAAAGTCCTGTCTCTTTCAATACTTTTCAAATAATGATTTAACTTTGTGAATGTTTCTCTTTGGTCTTCCTGCTACCAGACTTCTAAGAGATGGATAGTTACCATAGAAAAATATTGACCCTTTTGATTTTACTGCTAGTCAAAATATTCCAGTCCCAAATAAACAGCATAATCTAGAAGTAGCAACTGAAATTCAGTGAGGACCTAAAAAGTAATTTACCCTAGGTCTCAGTCTGCTAACAGGATATCCCAATTCTCTCTAGAGTTTGTTTCAATCTTTTGTAAGGATACATTTTTTATTTTTATTGTACTAAACCTTAGAAGTCAGTAAAGAACAGTTTACTTTAGCATTCAGCAGTTGTGTGTGAGCTTCACAGAGCTCTCTGGCAAATTATGATTTTTCAATAGAAATTTGAGGTAAAGGGCAACTTTGCTCTAGGATAATTCTCTGAAATGATTCTGAAGAAATATTTTTTAAGACTAAAAGTTTCAGTCCATTTTTCAAAACTGTTCTGGAAGCTACTACTACTGCAACAATAAGAACTATTGGTTCCCTCAGGTGATTGTAAAATTGACCCCTGGGATTTTATCTGGACTTCAGCATGAAGCTGGAAATCACTTCTGACACTATTTTACACTTTATTTTGTAATAGGTAACTATTCTACTATTTTCAGTAGCAGTTAAATTTGGAATTCACACTCTTGGTGCATTTCCACAGTTTATTGCATACTAGAGGTTCTTCTATGACCTTTTTACCCCTTTTTCTCTGAAATTCTTTTTATGTATCTAAAAAGATACTTAAATACTTAAGATATACTTAAAAGATACTTAGATACTTAAGTATCCAAGTGTTTTCAAATTTCCTCTGCAGCTCTAAGGCAGACAATGTCTACCACAGGAATTAACTGTAAAGCACTACTCGCCTCCTCTCTGTAGACAGACTGCTTTATTTCAGAAATTGAGATGGGGAGGGGATACATCCAGTGATTTATTTTGCCTGTTTTAACTGGGAAGAGGCGAAAAAGTAGAAATGGTGTGGGGTTTGGTGTTTTTTTTGGTTT
>VWZU01010085.1:505-49402 GCA_013397095.1 Sterrhoptilus dennistouni
CCGGCGTGCGGGGGGCGGGCTGCCCGCCTCGGGCAAAGCACACAGCCTGGATACGGGCCCCAGAGTGCCCGGGGAGGGCTTCCCCTCGGTGATTGTGTGGGGAATCTGCCAGCCCCGGCTGGGTGTGTGCTTCCCCCACGTCCTCTCCAAACTGTCCCTCAGCATTTACAGTGACAGCACTTTTATTCACCACCTTGTGTTCCATCAAGGACGTATCTTGTAAAACCTCACCTCCCTACTACAGGTTCTTATTTCTGAAGCTGCCGCCTTCCCAGAGCAGATAAAATAAAACACATACCAAAGAATATATTCAAGAAAGTTCAGATCCAGACGTACAAGCAATTGCATTTAGAAATCATGCTCCTTACAGTAAAGCATTGAGGAAAATTTGAAGTATTTAAGTTTAATGTAATTTGCAATAATTTGGTTTTGATACCATTTCCCATGGTCAGCTTTTAACTAAGAACATGATTACCAAAAAATTAAAGAAGCACCAGAACTGTGGTTTAAGACACCTACATATGTACGAGCCTCTAAAGACACCAGTGTATTTAATGCCTCCGTTATCATCATGTCTATTTCTAAAGCAGTTTTCACAGCACTCGATTTTCAGCGACACAGACTGCAGAAGGAAATTTGTAAGCTCAAACATTTCCAAATGTTCCTTTAGGCTGACTGTAAATGGCATGATTCACCCCCCTCAGACTGTCCCCTAGCAACGAGTACAACCATCAACAAAGCTCCACCATTCATCTGCTGTCTGAAGTGTAGGTTGCTGAGGGATGGGAATAACAGAATTCATGAGGTTACAATACAAGAGTTAAACTCATGGTAATCAGGAAAGAGCTTTTTCTCCTCCTTTGCTTGGGACTGTCTTTAAGCAGCTTTCTTGTAAATATGACTTGACTGTTCATCAACCAACTTCTCAGCTACGGAGCAAGTTTGCTTTAAGTAGATTCTGGAGCTATGAACAATGGGTGCCAGGAGAAAAAAAAAGGTGATCAGAAGATAGCTTTGGTCTTCATAATATTTGATTCTGAAATGCTGTTTTCAATATTGTTCATTTTGTTGAGACAAAGGTGGTAAAGAAATTTGAATGAGAGTAAAAAGAAAGAAACCGGTATGTGCTACCAAAACACAAAGAAAAACCACAGAAGTATTTGCTAATGTGCCTGGGATCAATCTGAATGCGGGGGGAGGGGGGGATGCTGGTGATTTACAGTCTGTGGCTGGTATCTGAAACATTCAGAGAGGAATTCCCAGAAAAAATTAGAATTATAATTAACCTTTGGCACATATTTGTTCAGTGCTGAAATTTAAGCCAGCTACTTAGGGTCCTGGAGAGACTAACATAATACAGAATCTAAAATACAAGGAGAGAGAGTTTGGGCAGAAAAAGTATCTCATAAACCTCTGAGTCCACAGAAAATAAATAGAGAGTCAAATACACAAGGCAAACAATAAAGTTAATACAAACAAAAGATATGGGGAGGAGATGAAGGGGCACCAGCATTTTATGGCTCTTTGCATGAACTTGAAAGCAAGAGAGGAGTACTCAACATCCCAGGCAAATACAAAATGGTGACATAACATCCTTGACTTGAACCCTTCAGAGAGGCAATGAGAGTCACAGCAGTGGAGAAATGCTCATGGGCCTGCAAGAAGAGAGAAGAAATTAATTTTAGTTAGATTCATAACCTAAAGAGGTGCTAGAAGAAAAGGCTTGTCCTGGTGACCTAATGCAGTGAGCTCAGGAGATACAGCAGGGTGGAAACTTCCTGTCCAGTAAATCAGGAAAAATGTCCTCTGAAGCAGCAGGAGCAAGGGGAAGGTGTCTTGCAGGTTTTAAAGACATGGTAGGTCCTGGTCTGTTGACAAAGTGACTACTGATGAGAATAATGGTGTAAAGCCTTGGGTACCTTACCAAAACCTTGTGTTCTCATCAGGGCAGGGAATATCCCCCAGGCAGAAGACTGTCATGTATGTTTCTCAGTTTCTTTCTCCTTGTCAGGAGGTAAAAGAAGAACTACGATGTCACCCTAAGTTTGTTTGCTTTTCAGTGTGTGCATTTTATTCTTATAGAGCTTCAAGAAAACTATGTATATTTTTAGAACTTATCTATTTTGTTTACATATTTCTCCTCTGGGAGGAGAAATATGATTGATGGTGATGTTCACCAATGAGGTCAAAGAAGTGGTAATCTGTGTAGCCAATCTTTTGTCTTCTGATCAAAATGTATATAAAATGGAGTCAGAAAATTAAAATAAAGCTTTCCTACCTGACCTTCTACTGCCTGCCTCATCCTTTATGTGTCCGAAATAGCGAGACTACATCAGCAGCACTAACTGGGAATCATGAGACAAGAAAAAGAACCAGTAGGACCACACTAGGAACTGTTATTGACTGCTTTAAAGGAAAAACAGGGAAGTGTAGAAAGCACAGAATGAACTAAAATATATTAAATAGAACATATTTGATTGTGTTTTATTAATATGAAAAATATTCGAAATAGTAAACATCAATTCCTATCAATCATAACTAGAAAATGTCTTTATAAAAACAGAATGTGGTTTTGAAGGTCCAACGCTTCAGGGAATTTTAGTTTTTCAGACTGTTTTGACACTAGTTATACAAGAATGTATAAATATCTATACTGATGACACTGGGGTGAGGTAAAAATAATAGGTAAGCACAGCCAAAAGTTTTATAAGCAGCTTTGGGAAATACTTAGGCTGGCTACAGTTGAAGTGTAAATTCACACAGAAAGAAAAAACTCCAGGGAGAAGTTAACAAAGCCTCAGCAGGGAGGCAAATGGCAGCAGGGCTGGGACCACCACCTCTGATACCCACCACGGGCAGAGCCCTTTCTTGGAACAGTGAATATGGCAATGAAGAAGTTTGTGTCCCTGCTACCTGCTCAAATAGCACCCCAAATTCACTTCTGTCTGCAAGACTCACAGATGTGGGAAGAATAATTTGAAGAACTAATAAAAGACTGCAGTTTTGAGGGGTTGTGACAGAAGGCACAAAACTAAGGTTGCCCAGTGATAGAGTTAGATATAATTGTTTTAAAAGAACATGGTAAAAATTAGTGGTCAGTACTTTATGTATCATGGGCACTGACTTAGTGTGCAGAAACACAAAAGGTGGCTTTAATTCTAGCTGAATTATAGAACACTTTAACGTTATTTAGAGAAGGCCAGTGTGGACAGAAACTGACTTTAATTCACATGGGCTTGACTTACTCCCTTAGAAGTGAGACTTTTTTAATTACAGATGCTTTAGAGAATTATTATTTGCATTTTAACATTGCATTTCATAGATGCTGGAGTGACTGCAGACTCACTGCAGAACACACAAGGACTCTCCTGTGGTACAATACTGTTCAAACCCCATGTTTTAACTTAGCTATTCACATCTCCTACCTGTCCTTATACTCTGATGCAAGACCTGTAGGCAGATTATCAATTAATGTAACTCAGTTCTCTCATCATTGATGTAGTAGCAGCTGGGGTATCCAAAAAGCACAGAGAGAATCAGACACAGCCTCTCTTCCTGACCTACATCAGCCTCTAGCCATACTTTGCTATGTATTTTGCAAAGCCCAGTAGGATGCTGCAAGCTGCCAGACACAAGAGAAAAGACAAACTTTGTCTAAAAACTTGGGAGCCTGATCTATGGGCTCAGGGACCTGGGTACTTCCAGAAGGAATGCTAACCCACACGGGCACACGTGGCCAGGGAATGCTGCTGAGCCCTCTCAGGTGGGCAGCCCACCTAGAGTATCTTTATGCATGTAATTTACACTTGCTTAGAAGATCAGTGCTATTCAGCCCAAATCAATCCCCATCTATATTACAGATGTGCATTTCCTGAGCATAGTTCCACCCAGTAACAGATAATTTCCAGATCTCAACCTAAACCACTAACAGTTGTTCCCATGGAGCCTTTTCAGAATCCTGAGACAGATACTGTACATCCCTGGGACATTTCAGAGTGCACAGCAAGGCCACCGATACAGATCTAAAGTCACTGTAAATCAGTGCCTATTTCAATCATTTGCCAGTAGTGTTCTCCTTTTTTAATATTATCTACAGGTTTATATATTATTTTTACATTGTTCATACATACAGTTGGCATACAGAAGATGGCATCATTCTCCCTCCCTTTGCCTTTTTCCCCCCAGCAGTCTACAGGGTTTCATTTCAGCTTTCAATTGTTCTATTAATTTATATTAAACCCCCACAAGAGTCATACTCCAGTGAATGTGGTTGCAACTAGAGCAACATCTAATCAAATCTAGCTCATCAGCTAGCCAGGCACTGATGAAAATCATAGGAGAGAACCACAGAACAGAACCACAGAATAAAACCAGAATATCATGGATTGGAAGGGACCCAGAAGAGCTGAGTCCAGCTCCTGGCTCTGTACAAGAAAACCCCAAAATACAGTAAATTATGCCTCCCTCACATGAAATAAGACATTAAATTATTGCTCTAATTGAAGGTGGGCATTACAGGCCCTCCCACAGGAGGTTTTTGTGGCAACTTCTCTTCTCTGAATGCTTACCTGGTTTTACACATAGGCTGTGGGTGACCCATCTTGTCTCCTGTTTTCACAACTTACCTGGAACGGGAGTTGATGTCCTCAAGGCAGGGGAACTGCAGTGCTGCTCTGGCATTGACAGCACTGCTCCAGAGTGCCTCTGCAGCTGTAAAACGGTTGAGAGGGTAAAGAGTGAACTTCTGTGGCCACTCTACAGATTGCCAGGAAACATCATTTAGCAAGGCAACCAACTCCATTGTGCTAGGTTGAAAAGGCAGCTGCTTGCCTAACAGCACCACAGCAGCAACATGAGAACAGAGCCTCACCACTTCTCCAATTAAACATCTCTGTAGGGACTTAAACCACAGGCAAACCCAATCTGAACAGTTCCATCCTTAGTACATTAAAAGGACTGGGCCTACTTGGCATTTAATTCCATGAGAACATGATGCTTCACCTGGGTCGGCTGTGAGAGATGAATGAATGAAGAGCCTGATCTTTGTTGCTAGGCAGGCACATTACACACAGCTCATTCTACAGACAACTCACTGTTTAGATACACCAAACTTTAGATCCTTTCACCTTCATGATACAGGAGATCTCTTTTGTGGTGATGCGCACTGTTAACCCAAATACAGCCACACTCTGCACATTTTAGAAGAAAATCTGGAAATATTCCAGATCACCTGGAATTATTTTCATTACTGTGGGTTCCTTGAGGGACCAGGTAGTTCACATACATTCTGTCTGGTATTCCCCTTAAGTCTAGGCTCGAAGCTTGGAAGATCATCCAAGGAATTAGCATCAAGTCTTTCAGCCACTGAAGGAATAGAGGGGACTTTATGGATGATTCAAACACCCTGTCCTCTTGTCTGTAAATACTGAAGGGTTTGCCCTGTAAAGCATACTTCAGGACACAAAATGCAATTAAGATGACTGAGCCATGCTTAGGATAATATATATGCAGCTGTCTTGGGATGAGGACAAATGGTTTTAAAAAATCAGCCCCAAGAAAGATCTAGAACAGAGTACTCTCTCCTAACATAATTTCTTCCCACCTATAAATTCAATCCCACTCTTAAAAAAAAAAAAAAAGGCAAAAACCCCCCAAAAACATCACTTCTCACAATCCCAGTATATTTTTCCCCCCTAAAATACATTTCAAGATTTTCATGAATACAAAAGCGAACAACACTGGGCAAGTGACTGGGTATACCCACTGTTCATCTACTTCCAACTTCCATGAATTTATCATCTCAGTGCAGACATGTCCTGTCAGGCTACGAGCATTAGATAACTGGGAAGACAAATAACTACCCAGCCACAAGTTAGACAGCATTAAAAGACATGCAGCCTAATGTTTTACAACTCTTTTAGAGCTTCATAAAAGTATAAAAACTTCAAAAAGTTCCTGCTTTCATTATTTCAACCAAGCTCAGTAACTTCAGCATAATACTACTTCTGTTAAATGAAATGCTTCAAAATCCAAGATTCCTACAAGTATTATGAAAGTATCTGAAAGTCTGGAAGACTGCAGCATCAAACATCACAAGATCCAAGCACTCCATTGCTAAAGGAACAGAATAACAAAAGTGTTCCTTCGACCATCTCGGAAGAATGGTTTCCTGAGCTAGAGCCTGGAAAACTTGCGGATGACTGTATGGATGAATTTTCAGAACTTTAAGCTCAAGAAAAGTTTGACAGCTTGAGCTGGATTTAGGTTCTGGCTAATTAAGAAAACCTGCAAAATTGCAGATTTCCTTGTCACAATGTCTGTTCTGACAGCAAAGTAGCAAAAATCAAGTTTCACAGTTTGTTGAAACAACATGGGGACTCAGCCTGCAGCAGCAGATTGTGTCTAATCCTGCAGTGACCACATGCACAACTCCTAACCTCCGTAAAACTTACTGCTGAGAACTGCCCTATCACAGACATTTCAAACACTCTGTAAATCTCAACCTTAGAAAGTGATTACAAAAGAACTCTTAGAGGAAAAGATGGCTAATAATTTCTCCCTAATGCACACTCTTACTTAAATCCAAACTGGCTGGTATGTACTCATAAAGCCCAAGCACTGAGGCTTTGCCCTTTGTGCTTGGCACAGAACCTGCCAGGCCATCCACAACGTTCAGAAACAAAGTGCTCATCTACCCTTGGGCATGATCACCTGTGATCCTGCTCAGAGTCTCATTTCTCTTATTTCTATTTGTATTGATAAATTTATGTATTAAACATCATGATTGTTGCAACAGTGGTGCCTTGAATGCCCAAAAGGAAATCAGCTCTTGAAAACGGATGTAAGAAAGAGTCTCCCTTTTGCAAAGGAACTGAACAAACACCCCTTCATAGGAAGCACTGCTGTGCAAAGCCATCTTCCATGAGGAAGCAGGATATAATGCCTAATTTCAAATTTGTATTATTTAGGCTTTTGGGAAAAGGGGAAAGAATGTGGTCATTGATTTAGACCAAGTTAATTGCTGTTTTTCAACTGAGTATTAAAATAAATTTCAAAAGATGGTGTCCTTGCAAAGAGTTTATTCTACAACCATCTTTTATTCACTAAAACTGAATGTATTCCAAAGGGAATTAGAGATTTAAAAAAAATTCCACTAATGCTGTTTTCCTTAATCTTTAATTATTTCTTTTTTATTTTTCTAAGTCAAATGAGTCAGTAGATTGGTATTCCTAATTCATCCATCTTGCATTTTGATGCATTAGTTACCACCACTGTTCTGCATTATGAAATTTCACAGACTCTTTGGAATACTGATTTCCTATCTATAGGTTTAATTTTTTAAATTTCATCCTATTTCCCTGATTTTTCTCTCAACAGGTGCTGCCAGAAATTTAATATAAAATATTAAGTCACAAAATAGTATTGCTTTTATGCACATTGTTGCAAGATTTTTTCTCCCATAAAAACTATACCATCTTCCATAAAATCCTTAACATATTAAGAACTGTGATGCAGAACAAAATTACACAGTGTGAAACAGGTACCAGCACAACAGTGAGATTATATTACATCAAAAAATTTTAATGGTCCCAAATATATACTCAACAACTAAGCATACACTCAGGGGGGCAAAAAAAATTATGACACAAAAGTGACCACATCTAGAATTCCACTCAATCTTTAATCAAGAAGGGACAAACAAATCCCCCACCTCAAAAAAAATTTCTGCAGTTTAAAGGGCAAAGGGAACAGATTTAAAAAAAAAGAGGAAACTTTATATTCGGCCCTCCCCCGCAGAGGTTTTTAAAACCTGTTGTAGCTTGAGTAAAATGTTCAGAATGTATGATTTCAAAGGCAGGTCTCTTTTATACAAAGAAACTGCTGGCATTCTTAACTAGTGAAGAATTATGGCAAAACCCGCCTTTTCTTCAGAAGTCTCACACATGGTCCAAGAAAGCATATTCTGATTGTAGCAACTGACCAGCCAATCCAGAGTTCCATTAACAAAACTCCTGCCCTGTTGGCTTTTTTTTTTTTTTTTTTTTTTTCCTTTTTTCTTTTTTTTTTTTTTTTTTGTTTTGTTTTGTTTTTGTTTTTGTTTTGTTTTGTTTTGTTTTCCATTTCCTTCCCTGAGAAAAGGGCAACATGTGGTCCAAGCTGGAGAGCTCAAAGGCGTAAGTCTTTCCCCTAAATGAAGTATTTCTCCTTCTTCTGCTCCTTTGAATTGGCACTTGATTGGCAGAAATCCATTTGTTTAAGTTGATCTGTGTCATACACAGTAATTCACAAAAGATTGCTGCTTTGCTGTGGGTTTGTTTTGTTTTTGGAAAAAAATTCCTTCCCCAACTGGTAATGTTCTTCAGCAGTTGCCATTATGATGACTCAAGCTTTGCTTTCTTTGACAAAGGTAAAGTTTCCTCTTTATCTTCATCTTCATCATCCTCTTCATCATCATCAGGATAATCTACAAGCCCAACGAGGCCTCCCTACAAAGACAGACCCAATTATTATAATTAAGAGAATGTTTGTACATCACTAATTCACAATTGCATTGTAACACGATGCTTGCAAAGAACATTGCCATAAGTGCACTGGTTCAGAAGGTTTTGAATAAAATGATACAGAACAAAAAAAAATCCTTCAGTATGAATGAAAATGACATTATCTGAGAAATGTTTAAATTAATAAATCCAAAATGGGGTTTTACCTATCCAACTGGAAATATTTCCAGTTGAAATTTAAGTAAAGCCAAAAAAATTTACATGATTTTGCTGTCACTGCAGCTCCATGTGTAAAGACAGTTTATTTTTACTGAGCACAGCTGACTGCATTGAGCAATCTGGAAACACTTCAAAAACAAATGCAGAATACCCTTCAATTTGAGTTTTTGAATTATGATACTTTTAGAACACAGTTTGTCTTCACAAAAGTTAAAGTGTGTAGTGATGAAGAATTTTTTTAATAATATAATCGAATGATGTGTACAGGTTATGAAGTTTAAATAACTTGTCAGCTGAAAATGAAAATGTATCTAGAATCATTAAAAACTCTCTTGTATTGCAAATAGCCACAAATTTAAGATCAGGCAGCTCTGGACCCTCGAAGAAGCAGCTTGAACTTCTGGAACTTCCCCTAAGTGTGTTGCAATTTCTGAAGCTTAACCAGCATTTGACTACAATGGCCGTTTCAGTCATTTCAGTCAACTGTATACCAAAATACAACTTGGAAAACAATTACACATATTCTGTACAGTCACATGCACATAATGTTGAGTATACTACACCTAAAGCAACAATATTAGGTAATTAATGGAAAATCCAATTTCAACACTATTTCTAGTTTTTGACTGTGGAACATTTTACTCTGAAAGAAGGTAAGATACCTTCTGCCTGAATGCACAAGTGTTTTTCAGGGCACTGCATGTTCCCCGTTGTAACCTGAACATTTTCCTTTTGTTACCACTACTTGCATTTGTGGAGTCAATACTGTGTACAATATGTTCCATATGTAAAGGCTCCGTTTCAGACTCAAGGAATTACACTGTCTGGGAGAGAAAAACCTCTGATGGACTAAATGGCTTTTCAAGGCAATTCCATCCCTTTTAAAAAGCAGTTAACTAACTCCTGGGTTATGCAAGGAGTTTCTTCCACAGAGGCATTTAGAGGAGGTGTCCTCAGGTTCTTCCATCAGCCAAACTCTTCTGATCCAGGTGTGTTTTCAAGAGAATGCAATTCAAATACAAACTTTTAAGCCATGTTGAGTAGAAAAAAACCCCAAACCCTAAACCCGCATTTACCATCACTAGAAGTTAGGTGAACAAGCAGTATGGTTAGCATTACGAAACAAGGACGAATTGATGCTATTCCAAGACTATCTGACATACAAACCTCACCTTTCAGGAATGGAAAAACATTTATTTTATGAAAATAAATTCACATTACCTGAACTGCACTGTCTCAACATTACCTTAGTTGCCCCCCTGTGCTAGGAAAACAGCAGTCACTTTACTTTCTTGACTCAGTTCAAGCATTTTTCATTTAAAAATCTGATAAAATCCAACAGTGTCCTAAAATGTATTTAAAAATGCTAGTTTTGAATATTCACTCTGCCCTACAACACTCTTTTTTAAGTGGCCTTCTACTTCAGAATGTTCCAAAGCAAAACTCTAAGTTAGTTCAAAAGTAAATATGTCACACTCGGGTATTAAAAAATTGTTCTGGCTTACAGCAATCACCATCCAATGAAATTTATTTCTTCCACATAGGTCAGTTATAGAATTCTGAACAATACTAATATGGTGATAGTAGAAATCCTCAATGGATGTGGCAGGGCATTGTGGTGTCTATTACAGTTTGACTGTGTTTTCGAAATACTTATTTTTACCTGTCAAATATCCCTGTGCAATTTAAAGTAAGTACAGTGTTGTCTGAATTTCACTGTAAATATCACTGCTAAGAGCAACTAGTGGCATGATTCCTACTTGACTAGTCTGGGCACTAAAAGAGCTTCTATTTCTTTCATATACAGCAGATCTCATTAAAAATGCTGAAAGCCAGACAAGAAGTATACATAAACCAGACAGTCCATTACTGCTTAACTTGTCAGGACTTACACAGACTTCAGAGAGATGCAAAAGCAAATTCCTACTCTGCAACAATGAAGTCAACCTACAGCCATTCAAAGTTACCTTAGTTGTAATAGCTGCCATCTGAGATGTGCTTTTAGAAACTGATCCAGGTGAGCCAGGGGACCCTGGAGACCCAGGGGACCCAGGGGATCCAGGCAGATTACTTGCAGATGACTGGCTGGTAAGGTTAGATTTTGTACCACTGGAAAAAGAGAGCTTGAAACTTGGGCTCTGACGACCTGAAAGGTTAGTTTTCAGAAGAACTTCCTTTTCTTCACTCTCTTTCACTGGAAAGAAAAAAAATAAAAAAAGGCAAAAGTAAAGCAGTACTATTGAGTGAAATATTTAATTACAAACCACTTCACTGTCTGAGAAAAAGCTTAATACTTTATATATAATTCAGTTAAGTGAGCCTTTTTTTCTATATCACCTACCAGCCATTGTTACTGGCCAAGAATGAACACTTTTCTTCTACCAATGCTATCACCTGAACATTTACGCAGAAAATTTTGAGTTATAAATATTATATATATTTAATACATAACACTGAATTATAACCCAAATAAACACAGAAAAAACTTGACTATCAGCTAAGGTTTTAATTCAAATGCTTTAAGAAATCTACAACACATTTTGTATCATTCTGCTTTTAAAGACATCAAAACTTTTTTCAAGTGTGGTCTACCAAATTGATGTTGCAATTTCAAAATAAATACATGTAAATCCTTCAGTGCAGTAGGACTAAATAATACAAGTTATGACTTTCATCTTCTCATCACTTACATTTTTTTCTTTCCATGAATTTACTGATAGGGTCCATAATATCCTCATCATTTTTAGGCTTGTCAGAAGGGGGCACCACTGCCTCTCCATCTTCCATATCATCCTCATCTGTATTAAACCACATTTCCTCCTCATCCTCCAGGGTTCTTGCATCCCTTCTGTACCTGTGATTTCTCAAAATGGAGCGCATGCTGCACAACAGAAAGTTTTAACGCTTAGACTCAGAAAAGAATTTATATTAACAATAAAACTTCTATTTGACACTCAGTGACAGTTTACAGACCCATACCTTGCAGAGCAATAAAACCACCAGCAAATCATTCCCTAATGTGAACCTTTGAGTTTTCAATGCAAATATCATTAAAAACTCCTCTGAATAAAGAATCAAATAAAGTACAACTCTGCTAATAGCACATTTAGACTACTCGCTCAGTACAAAATTCTGTAGCATATAAACAGCACTATTAAAAGTAATTTTAATAGATCTCACTAAAGTGTTGCATTCAGGCTTGGTTTACCAGTTTGCACTGGTAAATAAAAAGTTGTAAAACAAAGAGTTCAGAAATGTAGACTTATTCTCTGAAAATACTTCATAACCTGTTAATATTCAGGGTCCAACAAGTTAAAAAAAAGTAATAAAAATCTAACTTAAATATGATTCCCGTTTTAAGCAGATACATTTAAGAGAAAGCTCCCTCTCTCTCTCTGCCCCATCCACCTGTTACAACTTTTGGTCATTTATCAGTATTTTCCATTTTTCAAAGCCTTGGATATGAACTGCTACCTCTCTGTCCCTAATTGCTCTACTATCAATGTTGGTTTATCTCAGCTCCACCTTCCTTTTCTCTTTTATCACAGAAGCAGTATTATGGTCTTGGAGCAGAGGGACAGGGGTGTGGCCCTCAAAGAATGGGGAGAAGTGGAAGAGACATTGAAAACATTTTCATTGTTAGATGTTGATTTTAACAGTCAGTTTCCAACAGAAACATGAAACTCTTGATGAAGCACTTGACAATTTACTGGATGAAATTTCATGTTTTTCATGAAGTACCTGTTACTGAGATCAAAACGTTAATAATACAACCTAGACAATTGCATTACTGAGTGCAGGAAAAAGCCAGAAGGGAAAAATTAGAACATTACAAGCTATTGAGTAAAAATGCTAAATATATTTAAAATAATAAATCTAGTTGTAAGTAACTTGCTTGCCAGCATTATCATACATCTATACATACTGCACCATTTTACATTTTATTTAAACTTAAGTTCTGCTAACAGCACAGAACTATGATTTAAGTGGAACTCTGATGAATACTTTTGTGGCCTCTGCCAACAATGTGTTGGGCTTCTTCCTTACTGAACTATCCTTTGCTAAAATATGTAAATAGATTCTTTTTATTTGTGCATTTTATTATTTCTGGGACTTCACTTTAAAAATTACATGCACTGTGACAGTACTTGTGCAGCCACTATATAAAATGTATGAAGAAGGTTGAGCTACAGATCTCCTGAAGCTCTTTTTCTGTCAGATAAACTCATGCACCACAACCACTTTAGCTCAACTTAAGCCAAGAAAAAAACTACAACTTTACTTGCTCTGCTGGATGGAAATTACTGAAGAAAGCAGCTGGGTGTTCTTTCCCACAGATGCAGTATGTAAGTAAGAATCACAGCCTTGGATTTCACAGCTGTTTAAGTGATAAGCTTAGCTGACATAAGCCAAAATAATAACATCTCTCTTTTAACACCTTAGTATTCAAAACTGCAGATTCTGCACATGCTCTTGAAAATGCTTCAGTGTTCTAAAATAAATCCACACTTATAGTCTCATTTTAATTGTACAACTCCCAAATTTAAGTATTAAGAAATCTTGTGGCAGGAAACAAAAGTCTGAACTTTCAAGATATCCTAGTAGGACTAATCAGAATTGATTTTAATGTGTTTTCATACTAATTCAAGACAGCAAAACAAGAACAGATCTTGCAAACAATTCTTAAGAGTCATCTGACACAAGCAGTCATTTTTTTAAAATGAAACTAGACATAAAGAAAAAATAAATGGAGCAAAAAGGCCTAAACTTCCTATTTTTATACTCAACTTTTTAACCCTGGCCAACTGTGTACTAAGGAGGGAACTTTTGCTTTGGCAAATGGAAGGAGCAATTCAATTTGCATCAGATTTGCTTTTAACTCCATCAGCAAATCTAACGGGCACAAAAAAATGATTCTCTGAAAATTTCTTTGTATGTTCTATTCCTCAGGCATTTTGATAAAGCCTATCTAAATACCTATTCCCACAACTAAAATAAAAGGAAATCTAACGTGTAAATCTTTGAAGGAAAAATGAACGGTAATTCATAACTGAACAATCTTTCAAATCACCAGCGGAAATCTGTTATTTAAACAAATCAACTTAGTAGAGATACTTGGTAAACTTCTAGCCTCATTAAAGTACTGCACGTAAGTTTAAGAAATGATAAATTAGCATTATGACTGGGGGTCCAGCAACTAACATCTGCTGAAAGTTATCAAAAGTCTGTAGCAATGTATTTGAAAATCACGCTTTTAATCAAGTAAATTCAGCAAGGCTTGAGATGCAAGCAGGAGTCTAAATTATCTATGTTTCCCAGTACAAGAGAACAACCCACCAATAGTCTGATAAGAGAATTAAAGCATCAATATGCTATTAAGAGCATTTAGTGTATTTTACCTGTCAAGTTTTGGATTATCTTGTCTTTCCCTTTGTTGTTCAAATCGCAGTTTCAGTCCTTTGAATGTCTGCACATAATCTACATCTTCCAGTGCCTTCCAGTAATTTTCAATTACATGTGCTGTTAATGATTTTATATCTTCCTATAGGAAGAAACAAACATAAAGTGACTTATTTTCATTCAGATTAGTTCGTTTAATACAATATAAAAAGTATCTGAAATGAGAATGCCATAGCAAGCACTTAATTAACTTATGCAAAAATGAGTATCAATCATAAAAGTGTAATTAAAAATCTAGAGCCTCAAGTATTTGATTAGCAAAACAGCATCAATTTTCTAACAGTATCTCCTTCAAAACACTGCAGAACCTAAAGCCTGATAAAAACTACACCAAACCCAATCCTAAAATGCCTATCCACTGTAACTGAGAGATATTTTTATACTGATAGAGAGCAGTGTGCAGTCCTTCAGGAACAGGCTGCTCCAGCAAGGGTTCCCTGTGGGGTCACAAGTCCTGTCAGTGAACCTGCTCCAGTGTGGGCTCCTCTTTCCATAGGGCTACAGGTTCTGCCAGGAGCCTGTTCCAGCACAAGCTTCTCAAGGGGTCAGAGCCTCCTTCATCAGGCATCCACCTGCCCTGGCCTGGGGTCCTCCACTGGTGGATCTCTGCTCCATCACGGGCCTCCAGTGGGTTACAGGGGAACAGTTGCATCACCATGGACATCACCACAGGCTGCAAGGGAATCCCTGCTCCAACCTGAGCCAGTGGCACATTCATGTCAGAGCCAGCTGGCATTGGCTCTATTCAACACAGGGAAAGCTTCCAGCAGCTTCTACAAAAGCCACTCCCTTAGCCACTGCAAATCCAATACACCACTGTACAAGTCATGACCACCTATACAGATGAACTTTTTTCATAGCTTCAAAACCAGTTTTCAATCAACTCTTCATGATGATGAGATCATCTTATTCTTGAATTACCCTGAGCACTAACTCAAAGAAGAAAGAGGTGATCAACATGAAAGATTTCAAGAGGTGTCAATGCGTGCTGACTTACTCCTCCATAACTGTCTGCACCCTAGCTTGGCCTCATTTACCACATTTGCAGTCTGTACAGCATCTTGTCAAAATCTGGATGCAAACAACAGCAAGGAAATAAGTACTGTGCAGACAGCCAAACTGGCTTGAATATTTAAGAGATTCCCCATGGAAGGAACTTGGTAGCACTCCATTAAAATAATCAAAAGAGATTGGTATCTCTTCTGTATAATTCCATATTCCATTGAATTGACATTACAAAGCACAGTTAAATTTGATGGGTTTGCAGCAGCAGTTTCTAATTACATTCCTGTCATAACAAGCCCATCCAATCTGCATGATGAAATTTGATTTGTGCTGCCTTTGCAAATCTGGGTACTGTGAGTACAGTAACAAGTGAATTTAATCTTCAAATAATGGTACTGTTTGAATGTGAGAAAGAACATGTACAAATATGTAATAGTGATATAAAACAAGGTTCACATAAATACAATCTCATATGGTCCTGTTATAATAGCATAATTTAGGGCAAAAGCAAAAAGAAAAGTAATCTTGAATTACAAGACTAAACAATACAGTAATTATCTTCAGCATATAATTGCACTCACCACTCTGATAAATTCAAACATCTCTATTATGGCAGAGTTCATCAGATTATAACGGGAACCATTATTTAGAAATGCTTTGACCACGGGTTCAAACAAAAAACTTTTCATTATGTAACGGTTGTAGAATTCATCCTTTAGCCCAATTATCTTTCTCTTGAAACGAAGGGCACCTGGAACAGATATGTTGTCCAAAGAGTTTTGAAATTTAAAAGCAAAATTGCAGAAATTACTCAGCATTAGTTAAGGCAATTTACAGCCTCAGTTCATATACAGCAATACATTCAGTCATTTCCTGCTTCTCAATAGTCTTGACTATACTGCTGAGGGTCATGTACCTGTACCTGCCATAAAGAAATCCTCCATCATAACTGTACAAATGAAAACACCTCTGGTCACTGAAGAATTCATAGAGTATTGTTTAAATGTAATCTTACTAACATAAAAATCTATTTTTGATTTTTTAAATTACTTATGGCTTTCTCAGTAAAAGAACTCAGAAATTTACTTATCATCTCTATTACTCAAATGTTTGATTACATTAGTTCTCTCTGATAAGAATATAAATGATCTCATTTTAAATTGGTAGACGACATTTTATTCACACATACAATAAGGCAAAGGTTTGATTTACAACCAGTTTAAAGCTCTTTCTAAAACTCCAAAGTGTACACAAGTGAGAGAATGTCCATGCATAAAGAGGAAGTACAGTATCACATGGCAGCACATTCTGCTTGGCAACCATGTGTACAGGTTATTTGGTTACAAAATGTAAAAGGTACTTATTGTATGCTACTGCTCAGGTAAGGCATTTAACTTAAAGCTTTGGTTTTTTTAAATCTATGCGCACAACAGAATTACAGAGAAAATCTCTTACTTGCCTCCAGAATTAAGTCTGCTTTGACACTACTGAGCTGAGCATGGTCAAGAAACTACCACAGTCTGAAGAGCAGCACACTGAACTTCTGAGCAGTTTAATGCAGTCAGGTAGTCATAGCTCTAATTAAGTACCTCTGATAATTTCTACTAAAATACCACCAAAACTTACAATATTCTCTTAGTATATTCAATACTGACATACCATCTCTTCAATTCCCCTCTCCACTGAGATGAAGCAAAATACTTCTTTCTTTTAGGATAAAAATCTATCTATAAATGCAAAATTACTAACAGTAGCTCATACATCTATAATCTAGTATGGGAAACATACACTATAATGGTAGAATTTCTGTATTCAGTCAACAATTGTCATTATCTATGAACGGTTTTTTTCCAGCAGAGTGAAGATATGTATCAGTTCACATTCACAAAATTCTAGTTTATTCCTTAGCTTTCGAACTTACACAATGCCAGGAAAGCGTGCTTTGAGGCCATGAGAACGAGTACCCTTCGCAGGATATCTTTGTTAATTATGTAGTTTTTTATGTGATAGGTATGATGTTCTACACAGAAAGTTAGCAATTCCAGTATTAATGCCAAGAGTTGGGCTGTCTGAAAATCATCTGTAATAAAACAAAACCAAAATAATTAAATGTATCTGGAATATCCAACTACACTCCATTTCCAAGTTTTTTTATTTTCCCACAGACATTTTACGGAACATGCTGCAGGATATATTTAGTCTTTAAAACAGAAATTGAACAAATTGGTTGTGGATTGAGTATCTTCTATGAATACAGATATGGCAGGAAACTTTCTTAAAACATGGAACTAATTACATTTTTCTTAAATTGGTGTTTGAAGGTTCAGAGTACAGAATTTATCCCTAACACAAGCAGTCAGACTTATTTAACCAAATCACATTATGATGCCCACACATCTAGATCATAAACTATCGCCCCATGTGCAGTGTCTTGACTAAGTTTACACCAAAAATGTGATCTATAATGCCTTTTAACCAAAGCAATATGCAAGAAATATCTCGGGGTCTTTTAACACTCGTAGTAAGAACTGCAGCTAGTAGCCAGCATCAACAATTACTTTATCACTGATCTCTGCTTTCTTAGTCTGATGTAGAAACAATACTCTCAAATTCAGCACACCATCCCAGGGGAAATGCTGCAACACTTCTTGTAATACCTGACCTTAAGAAACCATTTAGACATGTTTAGAAGTCTATGTCAGTGAACTGCCCCAGGAGTTCCTAAAAATTATACAAGTATTTTACTTTTGGTTAAAGCCAAATTTGCAGCAAATGTTGCTCACTTCTTAAATCAGGTCTCTCTGCAGAGTTTTGTGCTGATGCATTATTCAAATGACTAAATATTGAATCAGCATTTTACTTTGAACTATTTTTCATAATCTCAGACTCAATTTTTTTAAACAGAAAATGTCCTTTGACATTATTATTCTGAACATTGACATTCAGCAGCCTTGATGTGCCCAAAATCCAGAGCGTCATTACCTTTGCTAGGCTTGTCCTCTGTAGTATTGGCCAATAAAGGGGCTGTCAGAACATGCATACAATGCTTGTAGAAGAAACCCAAGAACTCTGTCTTTTCTGTTTTCTAAAGAATGAAAAAAAAAAAAAAAGTAACACATATAATCCAACACCCTAAAAAAACCACACATCATTTCATTTGAAGGTATTTACTTACATTGGCAGTGGCAAGCATATTTTCTGGATCAACTAAAGTACGAAGCAAACCCATGAGTAGCACTGCTCCTCCAAGTTCTGGATCTGTGTCACAAATCATGTGTTCTATAATGAGGTTAATGAGTAATATATCCTAAGAGAGGAGGAGAAAAAAAATTAATTCAAATGCTATTCCCTTGTGCCAAATCTGAAATTATACAACGCAACATGTAGCAGTGAACAGGTGAACTCATCTCACCTAGCAGAACTCCTTAAAACACAGCAGTTCAGTGTCCTGTTACCAAATTCCAAATTACTTCTTCAAAACTAGGGCTCATGTCATTCATAGAATCATAAATATACACCAGTAATTTCAAACCCCAGTAATTTCAAAACCAATACACCCATTTCTGAGGACTCTCTACTTACATCATCATTCTGCTGCGCTTCCTGCATGACAAATTCTCGTACCATGGATGGGTTGTATTCAACCAAATATGAGAATATATCAGTGGCTGCACTTCGTACTTGTGCATCATCCATTCCCTGGAAAAGTCAAATAAAATCGTGTCATTTTCTTGAAAGTATTAAATGCAACCAGAAAACATACAGCTTTAATTCCTTCTCAGAAATCACACCTAACTACTGCTAAAACCATATTCTAAAACAAAGTCCACTCTCACTTCTGTGTAAATTTGACAACAGTTTGACAAAATAAATTTCATGGTTTCCCTGCCCTTTGATCGATTTCCCTATTTTCCTGCTTATTTTAGATACCAAAAAGCAAGCAAAGCTAGGAAAGCAAACAGGAAAACAAAAACTGAAGAATGACATGGCACTTACCAATGTCATACTGTAAAAGCCTCTAAAGTTTTACAAAAATATTTTGAACATTCTGAATCTTAAGCTAGGACTAGGCAAATGAAGCAAACAAAAAGAAAACCACTTGCTGAAGTTTGTCCTTAAGTTACTTTTTAAAAAAAGCCTCTCTGAAGATAAACAAAATTGTTATGACAAATAGAATTGAAATGACTTACCAATATGACTTCTAGTGCAGGCAGTATGCCCATATTTGACAAAGTTTTGAAAAATGCATCTCTGTTTTGAGGTTGCAGTGTTTGTGAGAATGCACAAAACTCTTTCAGAAAATTTACCTGAAAACCAGGAATATATTAGTTTAGTAATTAAAAAAAAAAAGATTCACGTGTCACTTTGTGGGAACTGTCACATATTTTACAGATTTCTTACCAATTCCTGTCTTTTCTCCTCATCTGTGGCTTCATCTGTTAGTTGTGCAAACAAGTCTGTCAGAAATTTTTCATCTTCCTACAAAAGCAAAACAATACCATTTGTTTATTTGACAATATCAAAAGGCATCCAAGTATAATATAAAGTTCTTCTACACCATGCTTCCTGGAATGAAGAGAACATATGTTTATATAGTGTAGTTAATCACACAGTATCAACTTCCTAATTCAATTTTCAAGCAAATCAATATGCATCTTGTTTTTGAGCTTGAATCATGTTCAGCATCACTCCACCCCCCAACAATTCACTCTCAATTCTGACATTTATTGTACTGTTTTCTAGTTGCCCTTTTTCCACTTTCTACTACAACTGTCATTGTTTTGTCTGACTTCTTCGACTTCCTTCCCCCCTGTCACATGCCAGTCCCCGTAAATCACACTACCCTTGGTCAGCTGTTTACATACATTTATAAACAACACCTCCCACACAGCCCTACACACAGCACACATACGTGTGTATCTTGGGAATGTCATTGGAGCTCTGAAGCAGAACAAAAGCAAAGAAGGGAAAGCTGCCTAATAGCAGGAATAAGGTGAGATTCCTTCCCCCTCGGTGCTGTGAAAAGGGTGAAGAGACCAAAAGGGTGAAGAGATCAAATCAAAACAACTGTTCCTATTACATACAGAATTTATTTGACATTCTGGCTGACAGCAATCAAAACCCCTTCCATTATTTTCACGTGACTGTACCTTAGCAAAACTACAGCAGCTGCAAACACATTACAAATGTGTATTCAGATTGAAAGCAGCAGCAATACTTAGCTTTCCATAACCTTTACAGTTCTAACAACTAGATTATTAAGACAGAAATAAACCTTATTCCATTATTTTCCCAACATTATGCAGTAGTAAGGCTACACTTGTTCAGAAAGCTGCCACTGTTGTTTCTCGTAAAGTCAGTAACACATCCATGTGCAACATCCCTCCATCCCAAAACCACAGTGCCAAAAATCCAAACTGCTTTGTTTATGTTTGCACTGCATAAAGCAAAACCATGAAAGTACTGCAGATACACACACAAAAGCTTTTTTATATTGTGAATTACCTGAGTACCTCATCCAGGCTCACCACGCAGCCTTGCTGAGGAAGTGAGTACTCAGTTCTGATAGCACACCATGCTAAGGCTGCTACAACACTGCCACAACACAATCAGCATCTCTACGTGGCACTGCACAACACAGATAAATCCAAAACAGGCTGGCATGAGCTACTATATCTCATCCACTATAAGGCAAACTTTATATTTAGAACATGCCACATGTTCTCTTGTCTGATGCTGAGCTGTGCTCCTAACCTGACCCAGCAAACAATGAAAAAGAGGGATTTCTGGACATAAATTCAGATGCTGTTTGTGTGACTCCTTCAAAATCAAAACATAAGGAGATAGGAGAGGTCTCAACTAAAGTAAACCAAAATTCATTCTGGAGGATCAACATAGATCTAAATTTTGACTTCCAGATATCAACAGTGAAATATGTTCAAAACATCTATTAAGGTATTTGATTACAAGAAACACACCTTAAGCTTTGATGAGAGAATGCAAGGATGTCTGACTACCTGCTATCCAGCTGTTACATGGCTTTGTAAGTTTTCTGTTCTAATATTTAACTCATTAGACATCACAAGTTAACAAAAGTAACCCACAGTACTGACATATTTAGACACTGAAGTAATAGTAAAAAAACCCTAAAAAACCCAAAATCCCATTTCTTTTGAATATGCAGGTTCTTTTCCATTATTAGCAGAGCATTTAACAGAAGGCCATATAGTTTGCTTTCATTTCTCTTCTTGCTATTTTGATCAAGATATAGAACTAATCTTATCTATGAAAACTATTGAGAAGATGCATGCTTATCCCCAGTTGGAAAGCATAACTCCTATTTCTATTCTCACTGTGAAAGCAACTTTTCATCTTTTCCACGATATCTGAGAGTAAGGGCAAGTCAATATTACAGACCTATCTTAGAGTGATCACTGTGAAAAAATAATGGAAACTTCAGCAGCAGATAATCATGGCTCTTACGTATGTAAGAGTAATAAGTAGTGTACTTCTGCAAATCCTTAAAAAAAAAAAAAAAAAGGTATAGAATATTACCCAAAGCATCAAATTGGGGGTTTATGTTGTGGAAAGAGGAGAGACCCTGTACTGTTGGTGGGTCTCATTTATGACCCCCTTATGTCCCAAGGAGAGTCAGCTGGGGAAGCTGCACCTCTGGCAGTACGTGGCACAGCAGCACAGGCAGGAACTGGGCAGGAAGGCGTGGGCAAGACCCCCAGCTCAGCTCTGAGCAGATCCTGCCACATCCCTGATCTCCCCAAGATGTGGTTGGACACCTGCAGCAGAGGGCAACCCACTCACCCTGGTACTGGGCTTGCAAAACATGTGGGACTTGTAGAGGGAACTTAAAAATGGCAAGTGATAAAGACTTCAACGCTGGCATTTAAATGTTTCAGGGAGAATTTGCAGAAGTTCAGTACATAACTATTTTTCAGCATTTCAAATGTATATTACAATACAGTATTTTACAATTCTGCATTAAATTTAATACTGAAACATTCTCCATGTCATGTCCTCCCCCAAACCCCATTAAACACCTTGCACTTTTAAAATAACAAGATTACCTGAAATCTCTAGGCCCCAAAATAACCACGACCTATTTAAAATCAGACAAATTAATATGGATCTGAGTGATTGAATCATCCCTCCCTTGCATAGACAATATGCAGTAAATGACTTATTCTAAGAAAATAAAAACAATTTATTACTAACTTCACACTTAGGGCTTAGCCCTGAAAAGCATTTAGCCTTTATCTCATTCCAGATGCTTAATGAAAGGCAGACAGGTTGCTGTACATGAGAAAAGACCCAATCCTCTCACATATATAGAAAAACTGTCATTGTAAAGAACATTCTAAATACAAGATTCTCTCTCTCAAGCTGTAAAATTACTAACAAAGGCAATATATCTAAAGAAACATTCCTGAGCAATATTGCCAAGATCCGTGGAAATGCACAGTCTGAGAGCAGAGTTCACATATTTTAGAAGTCACAAAGCACCAACACAGAATGATAGAATTACACTAATTTAAATGCTTTCCTTTTTATTTCTTCAACTTGCAAAAAATCCCTCAAAGTGTACCTGTGAACACAGTGCAAATGCAAAATTCTCTGCAGTATGTGGTCTTTTCAGGCAGACAAGTATCAAAACACATTTAGCTGTACCTTGGAAGCTGTGAAGGTCACAACTGTTTTCCAAGAAAACCAAACTGCAAACAATAGTTTATGATGTAATTGTGGATTCTAGATACTCTCCCCAGGCACAGAAATTATTAAAAGTGCAATACTTGAACTATGTGTATAGCAGACAATAAATACACTCATTTATGCTTTGCAAGACCTAAGTAGATGCTTCCAGATTTAACACATTTCAATGCCATGAAGATAAAAACAAGCCAGGCCAACTATTCACTCTATCATTTATGACTTTAAAAACAATAAAACACACAGATAAGCTAGGGTCACAAAAAAGGACACTATTTACATTTGTGATTCCGAAGTAGCCCTCCTCCTCCCAAAAGGCAGTTAAAAAAGGATTCCTCAAAACCAGGCCTCTATTAAATGTAATTAACATTCAGTTACCAGGTATTTTTGTGTCTGTGACTACAGATAAATGACCTAAAACATACTTTTCTCAAAAAAATATTCCAAGAATCTCAACACCACCTAAACTGGAAAGAGAGCACACATTCCATCCTGTATTCCACCTCCATATTCATTTTGGGCAGAGAACAATATTTTAGCCCATAAAGTGTAATTTTCATAAAATATTACTAGCAAACAGATAATTACTGCTACAAGCACACATTCCTTCATGCTACCACACAAAAGATTTCTTAGTTTAAAATCTCCTTTATATCAGACGGCCTTTCCACAAATGCCTTCATCATGCGCTACTTTCACTTGAATCAACACACTGGAAAAGTAGTGAGATCCACCAAATCATTTTTGTAGTTTCTGAACACATGGTAAATAATTTTCTATAATGAAGAAGTCAATCCCAAAAATCAGGAGCATGCACTACTTGCAAATGTCTTTCACCCCAGAAAGTGGTATCCTTTTACACTTTATTGCAAGGTGAATTCTGCTGGAAGTAAATCTCCAGTTATTCCAGAGCCAACTACTAGAAGAAAGCAGACTGGATTTGGGCAGAACTACCAGTATGCACAAACACAAATCTTCCTCTAAAACAACTACAGATAATTATGTTTGCACCCACAGGACTCTGTCAAGAATAAGCAACAATCTGTAAATCCACTTTCAAAATTAAAACCTGTCTATTATTACACATAAATACAGTAAAATACACAGATTTACCTAAACACCTGCAATTTTAGCTCTTGAAAAGGGATATAGGGACTATCAGTAATATGACTTCTATTTTTAAAAATTCTGATTTACCAGTACAATAACACCATCTGATCACTGCTTTACCAAGCACAAAAACTATTTTAACATGTGTCCAATTTCCCCCTTCTACTCTCCACTTTCCTGAAAATTAAAGACCTTGAAGTCTAAACACACATACCCAAAAGTAATCCTAACAATATTCTTTATTCTGGAAGATAAAGACATTGCATGATCTTACTGCAGAAAGAACACACCAATGAGAAAAGGGGGAGAGAACAGAAGGAAATAGTGTTTGCTCACTCTGGTGCAGTTTTGCAAGTTTTTTTGTTGTTGCTGTTGGTTTTGGTTTTTTTTTTTTAAATGAACTAGTTTATAATACAAAGGGAAATAACTGGTGGCCTCCAGTGTGCACCTTAGTATATATTTGTTTAAATTGCAAAAGAGCGCCATATAAAGTGAGAAACACCACCTACCTGTCCCCCCACCCCAAAAGTCAGCCAACTCCATGGTTCAGCAAGGTTTCTTGGTGGCTATAACGTCTCAAGACTAGAACAGGCTGGACCCCAAGCAGTAAGAGCTTGGGAGGGGCTGAAACTGCAAAAAAATGTTATATACGTCTTTCACATCTTACACACTGTGAATGACAAAATCTGTAATTGAGCAGATTTTCACAGCAGTTAATTCTGCAGGCTGGGAATACTGTTTCCATGGCTTTACTGTTCATCAGGCAACAACAGTATCTAGTTTAGTGAGACACTTACATGCTCACTTAAAATTACATATCTTATAAAATTAAACCACAAACAAACCAACCTCCAGTTCTCAGAAAAGCCCATCAATACAAGCAGATTTTTATAAAGCTTATGAGAAAGTCAACCTTCATGAAGAAGGAGAGAAGAATATGGTTCATAACCTTAATGCCAAAGGTTACCTATTTTCTATTTTTGGTTTTGGCACAAAAGGGCAACAGTTATTTTACCTACCAAAGAAAGCAAAATGATCAAAACAAGTATCTTCCACGACTACAGAATTTATTTGTTTTAAACACATGCAAAGTCTCTCTAACAAAGCCAGAACTCTGAAGCATCAGCATATTCTTATCTACGATATTAATCATAAATGAAATATTGACTTTAAATGTCAGTAACGTTTAATGACTGTAAATGGCCTATCTTGACAGTACATGCCTTAAATAAAACACAGTGGTAGTTCTCAGTAAGGTTACTCAGCTTGACAAGAAGCACAAGACACAATCTGTACAGTCTTGTACAAACTTTCTAGTCACTTCTCTGAAAATAGTCTGGCTGAGCTAATTAAGATGAGAGTATTGTAAGGTGCCACTTTGGTTAATACACAGTCTGACATGGAAAGGCCTCATTACAGCTCACTTTTTTCCATGATGGCGATAAGAGTTTTTCTTTTCCTTTCCTTCACAGCCAGAGAGAGAGAGAAAAGAACAAAACACCCAAATCAGCTGCACACAGAAGAGCTGCAGCGTGTCATGGGATATCAACTACTCAGGGAGTTTACTTTTATTCTGCCAAGTGAAACTTCCCAAAAAGACATCTCTTTTGTCACATCCTCCACAGTCCAAGAGAGACAACCTACAGTCACAAGAGCAAAGGCATTAACACACTTTATTATGCATCTACTAAGAACCTGAGACCATCCATGGCTTTCAATAAACTACCATGAGGCATCCCAGAGTCTTTTCAATTAATGACTTCTAAAAGAAACCACTTCCTAAGCACACATGTATTGTTAGTGAGCACCAAGATCTCAGAAGACCTAAAATAATGAATGCCAGGAACTACAGAGAACTATACATCCTTCAGGGAGGAACAGCCCCTCCACACACACAAAGTACTGTAACACCAGCTACAGGAATGCAAGTTAAACTACACACAAATGGAAGAAAGCCCTTAGGAAACAGTTATGTAAGTGAAATCAACAAAATCTCTTTTAATTCAGTTCTCAGAGCATTATTTATTCTGTGTAAAGAAATGGGGAGGAATAGTATCATACATTTTATACACAGACTGTTGGAATGGGGGGGTGAAATGAAACTAGAGTGCAGCGATTACAGAAAAGTGCAACCTGGCCTACTGCTCTATGAATAAATGAATAAATAAATGTCAGGTAAGTAGCCTGAAACCTTAGGTAAGAGCTACATTGCAAGAATTTGAAAAATCAATCAGTCAATCAATCAAGCCTTTTAAACTCCTAGAAATGCAATCAACATATAATCTGTGAGTCTTTTTTAATTCCCTCAAAACCAAAAATTGATCAACAATGTCAAATTATTTCTGACAGATTCTTAATTATAAACTCAGGGAGTTCTCCCTTCTTTCTAGAAAGCTGTACTGTGAAAGTACTGGGAAATGCAGTATAGCACAGAGTGTAGTATCTTTCTGGTGTGCTCTCATTCTGGGCTCCTCAAAGCTGTGGAAAGCACTTCAACAATTCCAGTGTTAATCAAACTCTGAAATACAACGTTAATTCTTCTAGCTCAAAACTATACATGAAGTAATACTTTATTCTCAACCATAGAGAACAGCAGTGAAGATAATGTTCAAAAATCTGCTGTCACACAACAAATCAGAATCAGATCCGAGCCTTTATTTCAACTGTAAACTGCAACTAACAAGTCTGGCAACAATGCAAAACTTTGATATTCTAACTTAAACCTACCCTACATCTATTAACCCAACACAAGTTGCAAGAGACAGAAAAAAGGAAACTCATCAGTCTCCAGTCCTCAATAAAGTTATCTCGGAACATCTGGCAAACACAGCCTTAATGATTTTGCAGGATCAGGCCCTCTTCTTCCTTGCCCAGTTTCTTTTTCGCAGCTCAAGATCCATCTCAGACTCAGTCACTGTCACTACTCCTGAAAAATTCTTCCTCTCCTCCTCCTCAAGTCAAAATGTATAATCTCCAGAAATTTCCTTTTAGCAACCCTTGCAAAGAAGGTAAGACATTTTTGAGATGAAAGTCATACTGGATGCTCCAGTTGACATCCCTTAACTGAATCTTTTTCAATATTCTCTCCAAGTCAGACTCATAAACAACTTCAAACTGGCAACTCCAAAATGATAAAGGCCTTCTGATTGTTTCAGGTAAGCAACTGTGACTTTATTAATCAAGGACACACACACAGACATGAACAGCTGGTTCACCTGGGCATAAACTGGGGCCTGGTCCTACTGAAGATGCCCGAGGTGTTTCACCTGACAGATTACAGCTCCAAGAGAGTGGATTAAGTAATATCAGTATTCTGATAATTGAGTGTGATGGAGGAAATTTGAGAGTCCTGGTTTTGACAATTATTTGCTCTAGGAGCTTGCAAAAGGAATTTTCACTCTCCTTTGCTATATATTTTCCATGAAATTATACAGGGTACATCCTGACATGTCAAACTGAAGAAAAATATGATTAAAGCAATCAGTAACACCTAAAACTTGGCCAATTTCTCCAGAACTGGAAGCCCTACAAACACAGTGACTATTCATTTATCAAACTCTGGAAGAAATAAGATAATTAACTCCTACAAACCAAAATACCTGTGCTGTAACACTTTGCTGAGTTAGCTGAAAGCTCCCCTTACAGAGATGTGTCACCAACTTTTAACACCATTCAGAAACTTCATGGGTTGGTGCAGAACATCTAAGACATTGGTAAAGTGTGTAAAGCATCAAATAATCTCTTCACATTTGCAGCAAAACATATTTCATGAAAAACTAGCAATTGCAAGCACCATTATTTAGGGATTTACTAAGATAAACTAAGAAAACATTGAAGCATCTAAAGTGGTCTTATGCTCTTAATCTGTACTTTCCAAACAGCTAATTTAATTTACTTCAAAATTAGCAACAGCTACATCATGGTAGGAGATTATATTGTGAAATTTAGGCAAAGTGTTCTTTTTTTTTTTATGGTAACATGACAGAAGATATCCCTAAGTCTAGTGACCAAAAAGTCCCAAAATACAAAAACAACAATCCTCCAAACTCTATTAAAATCAAAGATTCAAAGTGCAAACAGTACTATTCATTCCAAAGAACCTCATTCAATATTCTACATGTTTGCTCCATTTAAATCAGTTACAGAGAATCTAGTCCAAATCCAGAAACTGAAGAACATGTATTTGACAACTGAGTACTCAAATCCATGCCTTTTCTGTCACACTCCACAATCACTTACAGAATCACAGAAGTGAAGGTTCCACCGAAGAACCTCAATCTTTCCAGGAATAATCACCCGACTTTGCCCAAGCACAAGAAAGAGACTATGAATTTTTGAAACTTACCTGTAACATGCCAACTATTTCCACCTTATTAAAAAAGATGAAAGAATGAAGTGTTGATAGCATATTTTCCTCAAAAACTGAGGGAGTGGGTAGGACCATATCTTGAATATACTGTACTCTGTATGTCTGATGTATTTTTTGCTTCAGCTCTGGATCAGATATAGGTATCACCTCTTTAAATTTTGCTGTTTTAGTCAGAAATTCCCTGTGTTTCCGTGACTGTGATAAAGACGGATCATATTCTAGGCATCCAATTACATCCATTATACATTCCTCAGAAAACATGACTTCAAAAAGTGCAGTTCTGTTCAAAAGGAAAATTCCCTTAATAATTTCATATAAGTGGTGTAGTCCTTCAATGTTCTCCAAGTCTTCGCACACATGAAAAATTTCTAAGAGCTTCTTAATGTAACCCTCATTTTCCAGTGCTAGTGCGAGTTTTTCACGACGCAACGGTGAAGGCAGTGAGGATGCCACGAGTTCTGCGATCTCCTCTAGCCGGCTGAGCTCACAGGATGGCAACTCCAGACCCGGGGATGACATATCATCAAAGCGCTCCTCCTCAGATTCATCAACGAGATCCTGAGTAATATCCACAGAAGGGTCTTTGCCTTGAACCTGCAAAATAACATGTGTCAAAAAGTGGAGTTTAACATTACTGTTACTTGAATGCTTTTTAAAAAATACCATTTAAGTATCACACGCTTTTTCTTTGTATGGGCAAAATAGAAATGCAAATCTAGTCTGACATTGAGTATAGCTGGTTTGGAAAATAAAAGAGATAATGAGAAGATTTCTTTCAAAAACTGTTTCTACATGAGACGTTTAACTTTATTTATTTTTCTAAGAACGGGAAGAAGAATAATGAAAAAGCCTACATTTTCTGAGTACTTCAAATAAAAACAGAAATTCGCAATTATTAATATGGATGGAAACTTCTTAATAGACTACTGAACTAAGTTGTTTGTTTCCAGTCTTTATTCTCTGCAGACAGATTTCCAAATGCAAATCAGTATTACATTATTCTAGTGATAGCTTTAAACACTTATTTATAGGCTATTAACTGCTCTTGATGCTTTTCAAAGCTTCCACTACCTCAAACAGAGGAGAGAGGCCAGTCTTGTTAATTTATCTGTTGTTTTCAGTTCTGGAGAGCTGCAAGTCAAAATCTGTTACTGTGCACTTTCTAAATACACAACAGAGACACATAATCTTCTCTCAAGAACAAAAAAAGCTCAAACCAACACTGACAAAAGCATAGTGGAAAACTGACTGTCAGAAAATAATGCACAGGACTTGCAAAGATCTCTCCAGAGATATGAGGAAACTATGGAAAGTATGAATTAGTAAAAAAAATGCACAGATGCTTGGGCACCAGAGTGTATCAGCTTTAATGACATCTTAATTTTAGCATCTGCTTGGAGTCTGATGTGTCAAATTCAGAGAAGCACTGCTGTGCAGAACAGTAGAAGGTGCTGTTGTTTTTAATCTTGAAAATCGGCAAAAAAACCCTGGAAGAAATAATGCTTCATTTATAACAGCAAGCTGATACTCAGCATGCTGCTAAACCCCATATATTGTTCTGCTTATACAGCAGCAACCACTTTCTCTATAAATGGTATCAAAGCTTTCCTTTCAGAAGAAGTTTTAATGACTGAGGAAGCTTAAGATTTGTAAAGTACACTAGACACAATTACAATAGCATGGTCTCAAAACAGGATGTAAAGACACTGGTTTCCTACAAAAATATTAGGTCTTTACACGAGGGTGAGGAAACTGGGCTTGTTATCTGGGTGTTTCCTAAGAACAAAACTTCCCCCTTTCCCCACTTTGTTTCTGTCCCCAGCTTTTGGGCCATTGACTGCTAAGGTTCATGGAAAAGTTTCTGTACCTATTTACATACGTGGTAAACTGCTGAAAAGACTCATTCTTAAAAAAAGAATATTTTATACACATGTAATTGTGAAACCAGATTTCCTTTGTTTCTAAGATCAGTAAGAACAAACTTCAAGACACAGAGTAGGGAGAGCTAGATGTTTGTAGAGGGCAGAGAGAGAGTGCAGAGAGAGATTTACAGCAGTTTAGAGAAATCCCACATAATACAGCACAGAATTAAGAGAAGTTGTAATGCTTGGAAGAGAAGAAAAAACCCAAACAAGAACTGAGAAAGTGAACTAACATCAGTGAATATACCAATTAAACTCTTTTGGGTCAATAGTTAATACCTGGACAAATACTATTCACAAACAACACTAATTCAGCAACTATACAGTCATCTGGTTGTAGTGGTAAAACATATGTTAAAACATATACATGCTACATATACATTGTTTCATTTCTTAAAACATTATCTTTAAGGTGGTGATACAGAGATGGAGCTATCTTCTAATATCAGATCAATCTTTCATAGCCTGGAAACATTTACATGGAAAAAAGCTCAGAGAGAAACTCAATATTCCCCTCACCTGAAACAAAAGAATGAGAAATATAGAAAGAGAAATGTAACTAAAATACAGTTTTATTATATATACTATATATAAAATTATATATTGCAGTATATTCTATAAGAAATATATTATAAAACTCACTAAGAGCTCACATACATTCTTCTCTCTACAATAAAACTTCATCAGTAATCTCTGCCCTTATGGCTACCTTGAAAAAAGTTAATTATGACATTAATTGTTAGGAAATTTTTTAAGCACTCATTTTGAGCTATACTTCCTTGTGCTAAAATAGAGCTAAAAAGTTATGTTGAGTAGAAAGACCTGAAAATGCTCCAAAAAAAGTACCCAAAACTTAGATTAGGTTTGTATTAAATTTCTGGAAGAAGGAGAAAGTTTTCAAATTTAAAAATGCATAATTTGGGAGAGCTGGGTGGAACAGTAGGTTTTACTTTCTATCTACTGTTGTTCAAAATTCACCTCTCAGAATAGCCTGTAAGTTTTGAACACAAACATTAAGATGAATTAGGTTGTCTCAATCTTACATTTATCAAACTTACCTGACATATTTTTTCCCATATTTCATCACAACCCGCTTTTTCTTGAAAGCTAAGTGCCAAATCATAATTTTCAGCTTCAGACCACACAATCAAGGTATCCTTTAAAGAGAGGAAGAGTATATTCAGGCAATATATTTCAGACTTTATTAACCTAAATAGTGTTTAAAGAGTAAAATTTTATAACAAAAACAGCCTAACACCTAATTACGACAGGACAGTATTACAATAAAAACAAAACCATCACAGTTCATACTTTTATATATGATTAAAAATATTCCTGCACAAATCAGAACAAAGAAGTTCCAGAAAGATACCAGAAGTTTTCATTCTAACTTTATGTGACTGTAATATTATAAATCTTAAGAAGTTTGACCTAGAAAATGCACTTCTACCTCAATGCATTCTCTAATAAAACACAGTAACAAAAGCAATAGGTTTTGTGGGGGTTTATTTTAGGGTTTTTTTATATGTTTCATTGGACCACACACAACTGTACTTTTTCTGCAGGATCAAAGTTACAATATATTTTTTCATTTTCGTAGGCCCCAGAAGACACTCTGCTAATGCATAGAGCAGCTGTTTAAAAGCTAGTCCCAAGATGACTACAAACTTCAAAGAACAGAAACAGCCCAGTTCACTGCCTGGGACTACACGCGCCCACTGCATGAACCACGCATGAGAGTTTCACATATTCCAAACTCCTGCTCTGGAAGGAAGTTTGGCCCTGGATTTCCAGAAATTACTCGAAACCACGCTTAGCTGTGTTCACTTCCCAGACACTGAAGTCCTCATCTACTTACTAGGATAGTTCAAGAGTTTATCAGAGCCCTCACATTGCATGCAAAACCAATATATGAAAGTGGAAGCTGACGCTGCAAACAGCAATGTCACGCACTGACAGGGTATTTGATGAAGTAGTTTACAAAGAGTATACTAAATAACTTTTAGAATAACTAAATAGAAAATAAAACGAAATCATTAAAAGAAGAAAATAAAATCAACGTTGTTTACATGTACTGAATGAAGTTTTATTGTTAGTCTTTTGTCTTCCTGTAACAGCCAAAATACAGCCACAGTAAATACACACAGCTCCGTGAAACTGCATTATTTCAGCCAAAGTGCTAAACCATGCATTCACTCACTAGGACAACAGATATACAGCATTTCTACTTCATTAAGTACAGATTTTGCTTAGATTGATATTAAAATGAACACTGTCAATAAAAAGAAACCTTACATTTAGATTTTGATATGCAGTTACTAGAAAACACCTTAAACTAAACTATAATCTAAACAGCACAATCAGCCAGCTCCAATGGGTTTGTCAAGCAATACAATATAATCAATTTGCCATTACCAGAGCAGCTATACTGCTTCAGAGGTACTAATGGCTTTACCTTGTAAATGGCAAATAGTTTACCTTTTCCTTTTCCAAAGGGTTGAGGAAGAGGTGGTACACAGAAGAAAGGGATTTAGGAAGACCACCTCCAAAATACAAAAGGAAGAAAAAATCATAATTAATAGTTTATTCTCTACAAGACAGGTCATGGAGCAAATTCTCTGGTAATAACAGACTGACAGCACCTGGTACTGCTGACTCCAACAGAGCAAAAAAAATAATCAGTTTACTAAAACCTGAAAATTAAGGGTTCTCAAAAAAAAAAAAAAAANTTTTCTTTACCATCTTTTAAAACCAGTATGTACCTTACTGCATATTAAGTGTAGGTATCAGGTTCAAATTCTAATACATTTTTATCTCTCCAACTGTATTTATACTGCAGTAACGTTCAAGGCCACTCTCTCCTTAGCTTCACACTGAGTAGTGCTCATTTACTAAAAAAGCCAAATGACCCTAACACCAAATTTTAAATAGACCCTAGCAGAACTTGCAACATTCCCATCTAATTACATTTCCATCCAGGTGAAAGTGGTTAGATTTCTAAGTAAGTAAGTTCCAAAAGACCAAAATGTATTTTCCTCTTGATAAAGAACACATCTAACAAATGGGGAACGGACTAAAAGGACACTGGTAATGAAGTGCAATTTACATTAACTGCTTAAGTTTAATAAACAAAAGCTCTAAGTCTCTGAATAAAATCCAGCAAACAGATCAAGACAAAAAAAGGCAGGCAGGTAGAGAAAAATGAAAGAGGAAGACAAAAAATTAAACCTGTAGTTTTGAAAACTACATTCACAGATGTAGAGATGTGCATTTGGCCATAGCATAGCAATTTTTCCCTTTAGCAAGATCATTTACTACTGAACATGGAAGTTCACACCTCCATACAGTCTGATTTTTTTTAGTTATTTCTTCTTTGGAAAACAAAACAAAAAATTGCTTAAAGATATCATTTGAGCAGCAAAACAATCATCTTCCAGTTTGTTTCATCAGTATTAGAAGTATGTTTTCCAACTGCCAACACTAAAAATTGAAATTATTATTATCTGTTGCCGTATCACACAAGGGTTTCATATCTTACGGTTTCTCAACAGAAATCTATCAATTGCTGCTCTCTGGATCTTTACTAAACTGTATTTGTTTTTACAACCTTTACTGCATCAAAGGGCTTTTAAAAAGAAAACTTGAAAAAAAAGCACTTCACTCTGCTGCACAATATACAGTTTTGTCTAACTTTAAATTCAGCATTAAATGCAGACAGATGTAACTATAATTTCATTTTGTTAATCCTACAAAGCTTATAATCATAAAAAAGAACAGTACAAGATTTACACATGTATGAAGAAATGACTAAAAGAAATTGTAGATGGAGTTAAAGATAGAAGAACACATCAGTGACAGTCGACTTTCTGTTTATTTTATTGAAAGAAATCATGCTTGATCTGACATTTCCTCAGTGTTGAGTCCACTAACTACTCTGGATCTCTCAGCTACAGAACTGGAGTATCTGCTCCTTCCAAATGTCAAACATTACTTCTTGAAACTCCAGAAAGCAACTGAAATTTCTTAAGAATGCCTCCTCCATTCAAAGAGAAAACAAGAGTAAGGATAAATATACTTAGTAATAATGGGTATTGGTTAAAGAAGTAAGGAGATATGTCTTGCACATTACATCCTGATGAGCATAAAATCTTCAGTTGTATTTGATTCACAATAGCAGTTCTGGCTCAGCTGGATCAAAGCCATGTCCTTGTTGCATTTCTTATCTAGTTCTTTGTAAACAATTAAAATGTGAAACAGCAGTATTAAATCAGAGCTACACTGTGTTAACTGTCACAAACCTGGACAAAGGTTTTATTATTGAAGGATCTTACATTGAATTCTCGGCAGGACCCTCAGCATTCTAGCTCCTCATATTCTCAAGATGCATCACAGTTCTTGGCAAGAACTTTTTTAAACAGGATATAATAAGGAGCTATTGATGTAGAGTTCATGATCTTATTCAAAGATTGAAAAATCATTTACTGCTTTGCAAAAAAAATATTTTGACAGTAGTGCCAGTTGGCTATGTCAGCACTATCTTAGCCCATACAAAATTTGCTGTCTCCTTAGGACCATTTATATGAATTTGTTTTCTGTTACAATAGTGCTCATAATGATTGTGCACACAAAATAAGGAATTTTTTTTAATTAACCAAAGGTTCTGAGTATGGCCTTATTTTAGGAGACCTATGTATTTAACATTCCCATGAGGACACATCAATCATTTTTTTACAGCTTTGTACACTCTAGTCCTTGTAAGGGCACAACCCGAGGCAAAACTCAGAATACAACTGGTGATTCCTGTGCTGCTTCTCTCTCTTTGCTGGCCATATCAAGGCCACATGAAGGAAGTTCTGGTTAGTTAGAGGTTCTCCAGAGGCACTTTGGTGTGCTACAGTTTTATTTGAGACATCATGCCTCAGAAGCTAACCTGCAACAACTTAACCCAGGAAACAGGAGCAACCACACTGAAGGAGGACAGGGTTTAGTATCTATTCTACGACTTTTCACCCTTTTCAAAATAGTGCCAAAAGGCTTCTGACTTCCCTCAAGAGTAAAAAGATTTTTATACACACTATCAGACTAAAGTTCTTGCCAGAGCACGCAATAAAGGTCAACTTTTATTAGAGATGAAATCAGTTTTATTTAACTATTGGAAAGCTGATTAGCAGGTGTCCTGTACAGCACTCACACAGATCTCCAAAGCAACCTCTGGGACTTCATAATGAAGAATTTCAGAGCAACTAGTACTCAGGATTTGATTCTGCTATGACTAAATTAACAAAACTGTTACTGTTTGACAACGGACTCTCACTACTGTTCACCTCCAGGGACAAGTCTTCTCTGTAGCTCCAAAACATTCTCTTGGCAGCGCTATGAGATTGAAACCACACTCTAGTAGTAATGACCTAAATTAGGTAAGTATTTCATAAATTTTTGCTTTCAGTCTTAAAAAGCAAATGAACCTCTTCCTATTAGCCATCACATGGTTCAGGCTTATGACACTTTCCTGGCCTACACAAGGTTCAACACAGCCAGGCTGTTTCTTCCCCTTGTGGACTGCCTGATTGCTAGTTCCTTATCTAATTCCTTAGATTGTTTACAGTCACAGACACTTCCCTGGACATGCCAACCCACCCTTCAGCATCCTGCTATCTAAATATTTACAATCAAAAGTACAGCTTCATAATTCCACGTTTCTCTTTACAAAATAAACTACTTGCACTACCCAGACTTTTTAAGTTAAATATAGAGTCAGTGTGGTAGGTCGTGGCAGAATCTTCAAGCTAAAAAAACCCTGGATATGTAATATCTGTAACAATGTAACAAAGTTTTAATTCTGCATTTGGTTTCATGCACTTTTCCACAAAAAACCTGGTTATCTGGATGTGCTAGCAATTTATTCAAGAAACTGATTAACATGCCAAAGATTGTGTTCTACTAGCTTCTGTGTCACACACAACTTTTCAGTAAGTGATTTCATAGCTGCATTCCCATGAATCACATGGAATAAAATCAGTTTATTAGTTCTGCAGCAGAAACTTGACTTACTGGCCATACTCAGCAGCAGCACAAAAATCAGAATACACAGGAAAACAGACATGAAGGAAAAGAAACGTATGTTAATTTCAAATAAATGAACCAGCCCACCCCAAACCCAGGAGTAGCCCACCCTTCCCCTTGTTTATTCCCTCACCCCACAAAGTCACACACTTTTCCTTACTACCTTAGTTACAATATGCACAAATTTTAGTGGCTTGCTTGTATGAAGGGTATGAAGTTCATCTTCTCTAAGCATTCGGTCAGTGCCCTTTTGGGTATTTTCAAAACTTGGCTTTTTTATTAGTAAGTCTGCTCTCCATTATTGAAGGATGGCCACCTTCAAGTTACATAGCTAGTAGACAGTACTCTGGATGAGTTTTAGCTTTTTATTCTCGTGAGGAACTGAAAAAGAGACTGCAAAAGCAAAGGACACAAGACACCTCCAGGGCAGAGGCAAGACTCTGTAGGTGGAAGCTGTAAATAACTCAAGTCTTTCTTGTATCAGAAAGGGATGCAATATATACTTACTTCATCACTGTGTTACACGATGCACATGGATGCATCTAAAAAAGCTGAGGATACAAGTCTTTACTGTTCTATTTTTAAAGCATTGCCAAAGTATACTGAAAAGCTATACCCCAGACCACACCTGTATCAGGTTTCTCCTGAGATAAATGCTATGTGTATACAGGGTTTTTTAATCATTCAGAGCTGCATAGGAAGAGGTGTTGTCCTAATATAACAGTGCAATTATTCATTTTCTGAATAAGGATCAGTTTTTTAAGAACAGCGTCTTTGTCATTAACATTCTGAAATTTCAATGCCTTAAACCCCCAAACCCACAATATATTCTACCTTTATTAGAATATTAAGAAAACAACCAATAACAGAAGAGAAAAACTAAGTGTTCCACATGTGACCCAGCAATGCCATGTATAATTAAATTCCACTTACTAAACAAAATTTGCTCTTAAGGTGAATGCTACTACTTTCCCAGTAATTAAATCCAGTAATATTCCTGGGCAAAGTTATAGGACCATTATTGTAACATTTTAAAATAAAAACACCAACAAAACACAGAGCTGTAAACAAGAATACCAATCAGGTCCTCATGTGGCTATACTGTGCAAATTTTACTTTTTCTGAAGAATTTTCTGCCTAAAAATAGTACTTTAGCATAAGAAATATTAATGCTTTTTTGAGCCACAGGAGATTAGTTTATCAAGTTGTTTTCTTTCTAGTTTTTTTTTTCCCCTCATATGGCTTCCTTTCTTCTAGTTCTAGTATAAATAGTGATGAGTCTGTCAGGAAGTGCATGGTTCAGAGCAGCAATGAACTTCCACTGGTAGCAATTCCATGCTGCAGAATCAGATACACAGACCTATCTCTCTTTTTGAACATGGCAGAAAACAGCTCTTCATTGTGACAGATGAATTCATTTGACTACTGAAAAGGTAGTCAAAAGACTGTCTCTGAATTTCATGCTTTAATGAATTATTTCAAACCTCCAGGTAGCAGGTAAGTCTGGAAAGACTGGGAACTAAACTATGCAAACTGAAGTATCTCAGGTTGATGTATGAAAAATGAATCCCTGAGCAGGACTCAAGATATCCCAAATATTCTTTCTCTCCAAAGGCAGAAAGTTGGTTACTACCACAAAGGGCAGTCACTGCTTTCAACACTAGACACCAAGCAGACAACTGGGACAAAAATCATACAACAAGCTCAGCTCCACAGGTAGTTTTTGCTGGGGTTTTGTTTTTGGTGGTTTGGTTGGTCATGTTGGCTTTAGTTTCCAAGGGAACAGAGACAGCAAGGCAAACTTGTTCTCAGGTCTTCACACTAGTATTTTGATAAATAATTATCTAAGCTATGCAGTTATTAAAACTGACATTATGTATGTACAATGTAATACATATTACATAGGTATTAAAACTCACATTTAAATAGGTAAACCATGAGACTGCATACTTTGTGATATCGACAATTAAGGAGACCATCTACTCCACACTAGCACTAACAGATCAGCACAGGTAGAAGGTTCTTTCATCAGTGGAAGGACTACACTGTTTATCACAAATGTACCTATAGGTATCTATCTATACTTTTGTTGAAGGATCCAAAGCAACTGGCACAGCAAGGCTCCCCAAGAGCTTAGTACAAATTCTCTCTCCTTGCTTCCAACCACAGATTGTTTCAGTTGGTCCAGTAAAAGACTGTTTCTTCTTTCAAACCTCATGTCAGCCTAGACAAAAGTCAGAATTCATCCATTTATTCCATTAGATATTCAAAGTGCCCACAAGCTGCATGCTGTGTCACAGCAGAAATGCATGTCCTGCTATGTGTCCCTTAAAACATCATGGAGGTTCACCCTCACAACAAAATTCTGAGATAAAAGCCTGGTAAGATCATAACACTACACAGCTACTTTGAAACTTTAAGTCTTAGAAAATTCCAAGAAAAATCTCCTGGAAATCTAAGTGAAATTAACAACAGCAGGTGAGCTCAAAAGCAAGTCTTCTGTCTTGGGCTGCAATTTCACTGAGTGAAGTGACTTAAGTGGCTTTCTGTAGCCAAAAAGAAAGATCTCAGTCACTCTTCCATCTCAGTTCCACAAGTGGATCTTGTGTAAGGTGGTTTGAAAGTTCTGCCAGCATAGAGAGTTACCAGTTTTTGAAGAGGGATTTAAAGTACCAAGTTGATTTTCTTGTGGTTTAGTAAGTTTAAGCCATTCAGAGTTCTAGGAGCAGAGCTGGGAAAAAAAACCACTCTTTCTTTCAGCTGCTAAGCTCCAAGCTTAACTCATATGGGATCAAGTTTAAACTCTGAACTTGCCTTTTACTACGGGAAAGAATAAGTAGGCCTTACATGAAAGAAAACAGGCTACAGAGCAGATTTAAAACACACACCAAGAAGCATTTGGTATTTCTAAGGCTCGGTGTGGAGCCCCATATTCAATCTATATTAGAAACTGGTTTCCTTAAATAATATGAACAAATTACCTGCAAATATAAATTTGTCTACACAGCATTTGAAAGCTTTAAAAACAGCACTCTTCCTTCTCCAGCAGAGAGAATGTAAAGTGCTGTTCAAATGGGACAGATTCATGTTAGCTATTTTTATTTCTCTAACCATGTTTTCGCAGTGACCAGTATGATTTATGCAGCCCTGGATCACAGTATATGTCAGGAAATGCTGTTACATTGACTGGCATGTGTGCTGGTTTGCACCAATCTTGCAGTTTTATGCCTACTTGAAGTAGGTTTCATGTCTGATATGGCATAAAGCCCACTGACATAAAACTCACCCATTCAGTGCTCTTTAACCAAATTAAACCAGCAAAGCAAGTTTATACCAGATCAGTACTTTATGCCATAGAGTTGTGAAATATTCAGTGTCACTTCAGGAGTTTTAAAGCTCAAGTTACTGTATCATAGAACCATGACCTCAAGCTAGTCAGGATTACAGCTAAAATTTAGTCTGCTTAGCATTTTTGCTGGTCTTGTCCTTAATCCCTGGAATTGATTCTCCAAACCCACACTGGCCTTATCAGTTGTTCAGTATGGGCTGTTTATACAGTGCATTATGAATATATCAAGAGACAGATATAGGTTAAATTTGTCAAGGAAGGGTATTTTTAGCCCATACTGGTTCTCCCCATTCAGTTCAAAATACAATTCTACAAACAGTTGCAGTGACACAACTACTGGGACTGCCTGTGAACAAATCAACAGTATGTCCATGCCTGTAATAAACTATTAAAGCTGAAAGACTGAAGAGTGTTTTAATACATTAACTGTACCTGACAAGATTTTAACAACTCTGAGCTGACCGAACAGGCAACAAAATACAATCTGGTTCAGCATCTTTAAACCTGTAAGGGCAATTCCCAGCATCCATGAAACAAGCACAGCAAATAAGGTACAAAACCTACACACTTCACTTCTCACCCATCTCGGGAGCATTCTTTAGGGGCTCACAATGTATGGCTTAAATAATTGAAGCAATGTGCAAACTGAAGGTGAGAAGCTGCTTTTATGGACAGAGAATGCTTTGAAGCAGTAGTAACCCATACCCACCTTTCAAGTAAATGACAAAGGTTAACATGTAAATAGCTTTAAAGCCTTCTAGTCTTTCCTTGAATAAAAATACATTTAAAGTTATAGCATCTGAAATATAAACAAGAAAAAAGCCAGATGATACTAAGTTTCAGATACTATAACCCCTCAGAACCTCAGCTACTTTGTGATTTTCCCAACTATGTTTTGACTCTCTTCCAAAGCAATTTCTGGAGCAAAACAGAGTGCAATTTCTCTGTGTTAACTTCATCAAAAGTGCAGAGAAATAACACATGATCATGTAATGCACAAAAATGGTGCAAACTACTTTGCCTATTTTTGGCACAAGAACATAAAATATAATTTCAAATTGAGGCAAAAAATTTTACTGTTTTGCTACACTGTTGGTTGTACAGTGTTAAAGATCCTGCCTTTAAACATGAGGAAAAGAAAAGTATGTTTACCTGTTGCTTCTGGTACGCGGTGTTCGGATTAATTTTGGACTCCAGAAGAAGAGAGCCTAGAAAAAAAAAGTTCCACTTATTTATATGTGTGCTAAAATTTTAATCTCCACACGAATTTTCTGATCACTCTTTCCTTGGGCAACGATAAGTCTCTTGACCCCTACCCTTGAGCTTTTTATTTCATTTGTTCCTCAGAGATATGGTTCACACAGTACAGAATAATGCTCTGAGGACTGAATTTTAAACCTTTCTTATTCTGAGTAGTATTTTTCCCACAGAAAATTTTTTAGACATGATAAAGTCTGCAAGTCAGCAAATTGCATTTCAGAGATTACCTATGGTTATTTTGTGTGAAAATTCTTATCATGTGGTATTTGTTTTTAAAGGTTAGCTAAAACACTTATTTTCCTGAGAAGCATATCTAGAAACTAATGCTTAGAGCTGTACCAGAATAATACCAGAAATTCTGCTAATACCAGAAAACTTCACACAATAAACTCTGGAACAATGGTTTCACAGCAGGTTTTACTGATGTAAGACACACAAAAGCAATTCCATTCTCATGTCTGTGTCCTTTTTCCCTTCCTTTTGCATGTTAGCATTCTTGTGTCACATTTAAACAATCTGAAGTGTTGATCTATGCAAAAACAACTTTTAAACCTGATTTTATTCTTGGACCAATCACTTCCCTCATCCACCTTGCTACTCAGCTGCACTAATGCCAGTGCATGACTTAAATTTACATATCTGCAGAGCTTCACTCAGCTTACACAAAGAAATACTGATAAATTAACTTGCACTGTCAATCATATAATTAAAAGGTAAGGCTGCAAGCATCCCTTTAAAGTGGCATTTCTCCATTTACTTACCTGGTTACACTCAGGATTTAAGAAAAGTGTTAACTTCTCAGTTCCATCACTATAGTTCTAATGCAATGGTATTACTAAAACATGGGCTGCTCTCCCTGTGCTCATCCCCAGGCTGGACTGACCCAGGTGCAGCACCTTGCACCTCATGAGGGTCACAAGGGCCCCTTCTTGGGCTGGAGCAGCTCCATGTGGACGGTATCCTGTCCCTCAGGCATGTCAACCACAGCACTGCAGCTTGGTGTCACCTGCAAAACTGCTGATAGGCACTCAGCCCCTCTGGCTGACACTGATGAAGGTGTTGGGTTGGGGGATGTGAGGAAGAGACTGAAGAACCAGATCACAGAACTTCATTTGCTGTACGAGTATCATTAAACAATTACATAAATATCAGAACATTCCATTGTCTGGTAAGAAATGTTACTACTTGACAAATTTAGAAGCTTTACCAGTGATTTTTATATCCACTAGCTTACTATGTATGAGGTCATCAGACACAAACAAATATTTTTGTCAAATTAATGTACCTGTGAAGGCTGCTTGTTCCTAATTTCTTTCTGTTGCTCTACAAGAGGCAGCCTTCACTAATGAAGTTAGCTTGAGAAGCTATCACCCTGTCTCAACTGCTCTTGGAACAAAAGCTGTTTACAAACTGAGATAGAATTCAACAACAAAACTGAAATAAATACCCCTCAAGGGAAACCAAGACACACAGAAAAAGCTCTCCTGCCTCAAGCCCAAATACACTACTCAGGGTTTTTTGAGTTTTTCCAGTTTTCTGACATGCACCAGCTCTGTTACCAAAGGAGCTTATTTTCTTAAGCGTGACTGCAGAACTAAAGAAAAAGAATTATCACAAACCATAGAGAAGGACAGAGAAGAAAAACATCTAAGATGAAGTTTACAGACAAATCCAATACATTCCTCATACTTTGGCCATAGTCATGAGCTTTGAATTTTGTTTTTGCATAATGATCATCTAAAACCAGCATTTCCTTTTCCATTACAATCATCAGATACACAGAGTCAGTCGTGCTTTCCAAGTCCCAGCTTCTACTATATGAAGTTTTAGAATATTATTTGTGCTATTATATTGGCTGACAAACTTCTAGAAAGTCTTTACTGTCTAGAAAAATTTAATATCAGCAAGTATGACTTAGAATCTTCTAAAAATCAAAAGTAATCGATAATTTCAGCATCATATTTTAATGGCTGAACATAGACTTACAGACATGTAATCCCAGCATTAGAAGAATATCATACAGAACTTTAATGCCATGTCTGACAAAATACCATTTAAAAAAACCGAAAACAATTGAATGCAGACACTTCATCTTCCAAGCTAGAAGCAGACAATAGAGAATGACTTCTTTACTAGACTTATCAAAAAAGAGCATTTCTTCTCTACTAAACCTGATGCTTGCAGGAAAAACAAATCAAGTTTTTTAAGGCTTGAATTGCTTCTCACTACCACAGGATTCAACTCACACCTCACCATTTTGGACAATAACTAGAAAAATATTGATCTGGAGATAGAAACACACTGAAGGGTAAATTGTGCTCTAAAACCAGTAACTGCCCCAAATCCATCCTTCTGGAGAATACAATGCTTAACCTGTGCAATAATTCCACCAAAACGGGTTCAACAAGTCAAAGATCAGGGACTAATCTACTAGTTAGTTCAGAGAGTTTATTTCATACACTAATTTTTACACGATCAGGCCTCTTCCTGGTATAAGGCAATGTTAAGTCTTTGTTACTTGCATGTGGAAACCAGGCAGCAGTAACAGATGTCTGAAACAGTTATATCCTTTAAAAAAAGGTTATAGAAATATAACACACCACAAATAAACTTGCATTCAAAGTCATTATCACTTGTTTGAGATGCTTTTGTCAAAAGCATTACTTTCTATGTAGGAATTTTTCCATTGGTACTATCCCAGAAAATGTTAAGACTATCCAGTCTACTTCATAAACATACACCAACAAAATTTTATCTTCATTGACCCAATGACTCTATTCAAAGTTAAGTAAGACCTGAAAACTCACTTTAATGCAAGCTATGTTTTTAGTAAATGCTTCAAAATTATGCAGGTCTAGTTGTTTTTTAAATTACAGCCTTGAATGAATTTGTAAAAGTAACTGCAAAATACTGCAGCCAAAAAACAGTATCTGAAACGACCTACAAAAAAACCCCGAACACCCTGACTTGCAGAATTCTGTTACCTGCCACTGTCATGCAGTACAGCACAACTGGGGGGTTGTTAGTAGAAAACACCATTCTGTGCTGCAGAAAGAATGTGTGTAGAGGGAAAGACTTGCTCAAAAGTGATTACATACAGATATTCGATGCTATTTTCAATTCTATATAGAGACATCAAATATCCCAGTTCAACAGCCTTAAACAGCAAATTTGCAGCTTTGTTTACAAATATGCATATGGAAGAGACCAGCTAATCTGGAACACTCCTGCTCTCCCACCAAACTGTTACATGGAGCCTTCCTCAAAAGCAGAAAAAAAAAAAAGTGCTGCTCATTACCCCTTAGTAGTATAAACATGTTTACCTTTAAATGAAAGTTTCAGTCCAAGAGCTATTTCTTGTAAGATGCACACAGAGGTTTAAGTTCTGCAATCAGTTCTGCTGCAACTGAATCAGAGAAACTAATCCTCAGAAACTCAAGAAACGGCTCAAACTGAGACCCAAGAAAGTGTTCTACAATTCCAAGAGAATATTCCTGAGTCTGACACACTCCTGGAGGGTCAAACCCAAATATTAAGCAAAGTGGAGAACCAGGAGAAAAGAAACAAAACTACCAAGTCATCTCCCCCCATGCTTTTTTTCATTTTGATCTAAGACAAATACTGTGTTGCTTGCCTAAAAACAAGCCAATAAAATCAGTCCCTTGAGTCTGAACAAGGTAAAAAAAAACTTAAGCCCAGTTTTGTCTAAGCCTGCTAGTAGTAACTGTGGTAGCAGTTACTTCTGAGTGAAAATTATGAGAATTCCTAAAAGGGAGCTCACAAATGTGGCCTGCAATGGAGGGGTTAACTTTCACTTGTCAAAAAGTTTAAACACAAAATCAGTAAGTTTTAATTACAGGTTTAAGCTTTCAAATTAACACAAATTAATTGAACAGAAATGTTCACTTTAGAGGCCACTTCAGTCGTCTGGGCTCAGAACAAAAAGAAGGCGATCTGAAACCATGCAGTAAACCCCAAGAAGCAAAAAAACATTTTAAGAACAAGGTAGGCCACAGTAGCCTAAAATACCATGTCAGAAATGGGTAAGAAATCAAAGGCTTCTGATTACACACAGAAACTCACATGGTAGGTGATAATTTCTAAGAAAGTATTTCACTCTTGCTCTGCTGCAATTCAAGTAGAATACATTACAACTAGGAATCACACAGAGAAACTTTTCGGGGTTTTAAATAAAAAGCGAATAGCTTTCAAAGTGTAAAAAAATTACAATTTCATGCTTCAAAACATAATATACCTGATATGAAAGCAGTTTATGGTATACCTGTTCTAAAATTGATTATTCCAAATTGTCTGCAATGACCCTTAAGAGTTTAGTGCCTGGCAACATTAGACATGCAGCTAGCAACACAACTCACTCATCTACTCTAAATTATTTTCTTTTATGACTGTGTTAAACACCAGCACAAGTTAAAAAACCACTCCTACAGATAAAAACCCCTTTTACCCAGTTCTTATTCTTCCAATTCCAAATGACAGCTTACATTGGACATGGCATACTGATTGTAACTCCCTTATCTGAACACCCTGACTGTGCTATAAAATCTGAGCCACTTGTACAGCAGCCCTACTACACTGAGCCACAGCTGCAAAATCCAAAGACTGAACCATGTGCTGGCCCACACGGCAGCCAAAGAAATCGCTGGTAATTCTGCCGTTGGTCTGTGCATGGCCAGACTGGCCCTTTAACAGGAGTGGGAATTTCCCACACACACACAAGGAACTGCTGCTCACGTCCCCAGGACCTCCCCGACTCAGGAAATGGAGCCTTCGCCTTCAGGCAGATCCCGGAGGTTTTCTGTCAGCTTCCTGGAGTAAGTCATTAGAACATGCCAGTGTGCACAGGATGAATCTCAGCTCAAAGACTAGGAAAAGCTGGTTTAGAAATGCAGGAAGGAAGAAGTTTCATTGTGGAAAGAAGAGCAGCTGACAAAGAAAGACAATACAAGAATGCAACGGAAACATGGAGGCAAACGGTGTATAACTTGGTCCTACTACTTGTATGTCTTTGTTAACTGGGAAAAAGTTAAAAATCACAGTCAACTATTTCATTTAGTTAAAAAAGCATGCAAGGAAACACAAATTGCACAGTATATAAAATATAGGCATGGCATTACCTTTTTCCAAATCATTTGCTCACATGTAAAAATGACTATTTGCCTTCAAAAGTAGCCCACAAACAATAGACACTGGGAGCAAACAAAATATAAATCAAATTTTATGAGATGTTTACACAAGCAAGTTAGAAAAACTAGCCTATTAATAGAGTGCACATTTACCCAGGACTGATACTACCTACTATATTAAGAACTTTAACTCTGTGTATTATTCAATACTTTAAAGTACAAAGTACACAGTTTGAGAGAGGTCTAAAGTGAATATGCTATCAAATAAATGTATTAGGTGCAATTAGTAAGTTTGAGACAGTTCTGCTTTGATTAGAGTATATTAGCTATGCAAGATAAAGCAATGACTTAATTTTAGTTTTTATACCAATTTGTATCTTCCTTCTTACAGATGTTCATTTGCAAGTGAACTGGCAACAACAGTCCAGCTCAGGTTCTAATCAGTCTGAAGCACACATATCCCACTGAAAGTTAATAAATGAGGTTTCGTTTGGATGAGCTATTTCTTCACAAGCAGGTTAGAACTGCACTTATTTTATTTTCTAAAAAGAATTAAAAACAAAACAAACAAACAAACACCCCAAATAAAAACCCAGAAAAATTTTAATGTATAGGAGACATAATACTTTTGAAACCTGACCCCAACAGCTATGCAGGCAGCCAGGACTGTATCTAGGACAAAACACACTGTAAAAATTACCCTAAAAATTTAGTGATCTTTTTAATCCCCTTCTCATGTTGAAATTAAACTATTATTTAAAAATTTATTTCCATTTGGAATGTTTTCTCTTGCACTGTGAAACTGCTCAAGGTTAAAACTCATCTTCCTCACTGTAAAATAAATAAAAATCAGGTGTCAGTTTAACCTTTTAAAGTATAATCAAGAAACTACAAGACCTCTCTGGGGGCTTATCAGAAGCTCAATTACCAAAATCCTGCTTAGATGACTGATTCCTCCATACCAGTTTATGATCTTTGCTCGAGAGATTACATATTGTACAGTTAAGCAGAACTTTCTCAAAAAGTAAGGATTAATGATTCTCAAGTTGCTTCTCATCCTACTTCCTACAATAAAAAAAGCTTAACAAATAAAATTACAAGGTTGGGTGACAGTCACAAGCTACAACTAGATCTACAAGTCACTAAAAACAGTAGCTGTACATCTGATGTAGTATGTCATGCACCGACAGACTTTAAAAGTAAAATGGTACAAGCTTGATACTATGAAGTACACGTTTTAAAATCTCTGATCGCAGCAGTCATGAACTCAACCAACAGTCAAGACTAGCCCAAACATGTAGCTACAGGGCTGGATATTACTACTTAACATATAATACTGACTTATGTTGCCAGAAAACCTGAAAGAAGTTGCTAACCCATCATTTTAAATTTATTTTCAGGAAGACCTAGAACTGCTGAAGGACTGAGAATTCCCACTCCATTAAATAAAAAAAAAAAAGGCATCTCTGAAAATGCTGTTCTATTATATTGTCTTTACTACCATAACCGTACTTTGAAAACCGTTAATAGCTGTTAGAATGTCTTACATAATTCTAAAAGCTACCAAAGAAAAGGGCAGGTGGAAACAGAAAGGTGTTAGCCACCCAACGATCTCTAAAAACAAATACTAAAAGTCTACGTTTTTAATAACTTTCAAGAGGGGATCGCTTCCAGAAACATCCAGCGATCAGTTTTGAAACCAGACCTCCAAACCCATGCAAGATTTACAACGCGACCCGAACGCATTTTGCATGCAACACCGTGTTCAGTAAGTGCCTACTCTGCTTGCACTCGATGGCAATCTTCTGTTTCTTTCACTTGGCCTAGCACGAATGAACCCCGGTAGCAACTACTTGCTTTTAGGAATACCATTTGAATTATGCAGCAAAACACTAAGGCAACAGACACAAAGCTACACCCCGCTCCCTTTCTGGGTAGGACGAGCAGAGACCGTACCTTCAGCCGTACACACTTACCATCACTCTCTGCCCTGACGAGCAGGGACATGCCCTTGAGCCTCTCCACGTAGCAAGAGGACACATGTCCTGTGCCTCGATCATCCCACTGGCGGTCCTCATTTAGCGTGTAAACCTTCACCCTCCGCCGGGTGTCCGTCATGCTGCCGCCGGGCACAGCGCAGCCACCACTCCGGCTGCCGATCGCGGGGGGAGCGGAGCGCCGGGCAGGGGCCAGGCCCCCCTGGGGAAGGGGAGCGGGAGAGAAGGGAGCAGCCCCACACGGGCACGCCGAGCGAGCTCTTCTTACTCCTCTTCAGTGCCCCAACGGGATCCGCATTATCGAGGGTAACGGAGGATTGGGGAACGGGGAAACAGAGGTGAAGATGTGAAAAGGGGAGCTGCTCCTTCAGGTACAGTCAGACGCTGCACAAAAGGCAAGGAAGCCTAGGCAGGGAGAGCCGCAGAGAGGAGCGAGGCTCTTTGCGGGGCGAAGGGCAGGCAGGAGAAGCGGTGGAGATCCCGGAGAAGGGGCTCCACGGCAGTGGAAGCAGCGGCGGACTGCAGCCGGCCGGGCGTGACAGAAGCAGGCGTTCCTACAAGCCGGAGCCCTGCCGAGGAAAACAGGGGGGAGGCTGGTGAGGCCGGAGGGAATGAGAGGAAGGGAGGCAGGCGGGAGAGGGGCCGCTCGCCCTGGCCTGTAGCCCGGCTCTATTGTGCAGCAGCTGCCCAGGCCCGAAGCCCCTCGCTCGCCGTCCGTCAGCGCGGGGCTCCGAGGAGCCGCCCTCCTTCCCGCCGGGGCTGCCCGGGCCCTGCGG